>CM032477.1:18837970-19411383 GCA_019059595.1 Marasmia exigua | reverse complement strand
CTTGTTTTAGTTTTTAAATATATAAAAGTTTCTGTACCCGCACTCACGCAGCGAAACACAGTAGAGACACTGCTTCACGCGGTAAACATCAGTAGCAACTTGTTAAATTAATCAGTCATAGCAATCAAATCTTACAATAAAGTTGAAATGGGGATTTTTTTTTTAATTATCAGGTAACACAGAGCATTTTAATAAATCGTTTGTATTTTTAGCTTATAAAACACAACATTCTATGAAAAATAAGGCTTACCTGTGAAAAGTGATGTTATGACACTTCTTATACTTTTCCGAATCATTGTGACAAAAATTTTTCGTACAAATACACATAGTAAATTAATTTTCGCGAGATGCGTTTGACAGGCATTGACATTGATGTCTACGTAGCGGTCCGGACGTTCGGAACCGTACGGCTACATTTGAGTTGCAGCAAACTGTGTGTACAGACTAGGTTTCTAGTCTTGTTATTATTCTATGCTCATAAACATCATAACAAAAGAGAACCGCCTTTTATTTGCCAACCGGGAACCCCGTGAACGTTTCCCGAATATCTAAGTTTCATCTTGCACATATCATAAAATCGGTAATTCATTTGTTGGCTTAAGTATTAAGTTATTTAATAAGCTACCACAAAATGTCATTAACCTATCACAGGATAAGCTAAATTCTCATTAAAACCTGCCTAATGAAGAAAGGTTACTATAGTGTACAAGACTATTTAAATGATAAGTATTCTTGGTCATGTTAATTGATTAATCTTTTGACTTGTTATTAAAAGTAGTCTATTAACTGTCATAATTGTATTTTTTTTTCTCTTCTCAATTGAAACTCTGTAACATCATCAATATTTGAAAAGAGTAACTACTGAGTTTCTTGCTGGTATCTTTTCAGTAGAAATCGACATTCCGAACCAACGGTAGATATTATGTACCTATTTTGACATTCATAAGTGTTCTGTGTGGACCTAAATTTAATAAAGATGTTTTTATCTTTATCTTCACATCAGAAAATTACCAACCACACTTGAATACGACCAACTCCAATACATGTTAAAGTGCTAGTAATTTCCACCTGAAGCCGGGACTTAGCGTGAATTATCATATTTCCGTAGAGCTCAGCCTTACGTATCGGCAAGTTGCACGGCCGACCGGCAGCTGATCCGGCATAATCTGATTGCCGGCGGCAGATGACGTCAACGGGCGCGATTTGCATGGCTAATGCGGGTAAGTGCACTTTTCACTGCCATTTTGGGAGATGCAGTTTCCATGGATGCGTCATTAAAACTACGTCATTATTTTTCCAAATATTTGCAGGATTTCGACTTGACGGCCTTAACTTGGTTAAGTGTGAATTAAGTTGTGTGAACAAGTGACCTTAAATTAAATTAATTAACTTGGCTTAACTAACATAACTTGGCTGACCTTGCTCTTGCTTGGCGTACCAATATGGGTTTGATTTGGTCTGTCCTCGCTTAGCTTAGCTTTGTTTAAAATCTGAACATAGCTTGGCATGACTTAACTTGGCTCAGCTTGGTCTTGCTTGGCGGACCTTTGTTGATTTGGCTTGATTCGTCGCCGATTGGCTTGGCTTTAGAGTCTGAACATATTTTGGCTTGACTTGATTCAACTTGGCTGAGCTTGATCTTACTTGGCGGACTTATGTTTGTTTGGCTTGATTTGGTTTGGCTTGGTTAACTTTTGACTTGGCTCGGCTACCTTTTAAATTGGCTTGGCTTTATTTAATCTACCTTAGCTTGGTCTCACCTGTTTGTATTGCCATTTCTAATTACCAAACTAAAAATATTTATAATAACTTTGTAAAATTTATTTCAAAAATGTATAATAATAAAAACAACCGATGGGGTAAACGAGTTCTAGAGTGGAGACCGCGTCTTGGCAAACGTAATGTAGGGCGCCCTCTGGCTAGGTGGGGGGACGATTTGCGCAGGATGGCTGGCAAGAGCTGGATGCAAGAAGCCATGGATAGATCACAGTCGCGAACAATTGGAGAGGCCTACGTCCAGCAGTGGACTGCGATAGGCTGATGATGATGATGATAATAATAATAATATCTGGTTTTTTAGACGCCAAATCTTGGAAAAACATGTTGAATCTCTAAATCTGTACCAACCCATGGTATACTCTGTATTAATATGTTTTTACACATATTTTCGGAAATAAATATCTTTATTCTTATGTATTTACTTACCTTGGCTTGACAGTTCTTAAGTTACTTGGCATTTCTTAATAGAGGTCTATGAAGAAATGATGACTCTTCTTAACGGCAAGATGCACGGCTGACTGCAGGTAATCCGGCATAATCTGATTGCCGACGGCAGATGACGTCAACGGGCGCGATTTGCATGGCTAATGCGGGTAAGTGCACTTTTCACTGCCATTTTGGGGGATACAGCCTCAATGGATGCGCCTACCCGCATCGTTAATTATTACTAGCAAATATTATTTCTCAAAATGTTTTAATTACTTGTGGGCAAAAGCTTTTATTGAAATCAGAGAGAGAATGAATTGTTGATTTGACATTTAAGTGCTTTGGAAATACTATCATTGTGAAACTATTTTTCATTTTAACATTTCTTTTGATCACCCTCGTCCACTGTTTCCCCTAATCATACTTATTAAATTATGAAATACTTTACCGTCTGCCGTGAGTATTTGCGTATAATAAAACACAATATTTTACAGTGGGAAAATCACGCTTTACCGTGAATGGGCTGGCTCGACCGGAGGATACCAGGGCCTCACAAAAAACCAATGTAAAGCAACGTAGGCTCTGTTTCGCCATTAGCTCCCGTATGTGGATTGCGGATGCACGTCGATGGGCTCCCAAAGATGGAACGGGGAGGCTATCAGCCGACTTATTACCCAATGGAAATGGTCCTTTAAAGAACTTAATATGCCTTTCAGAAAAGAGTTATGGAAATAACGCATCTAGTAATCACTTACAATATATAACACTTCAATAGTCATAACACTTACTTGTATATAATTCTTGCCGAAGTACTCTAAACAGCATTATCTTAGCGTTAAATCTTAGCTGTGTCTAAAGCTGTCACATTGACGCCTTCAAAAAGAATTATGCCTGCCTGCTTAGATAATTTAACACGGGACGTGGCATGTGGACGATTTCCCCTCTGCCAAAGTACACGACCAACGTGATTCCACGTTGGTCGTGTACGCGATTTCGAATTCGTATCTGTCGCTGAGCGGAACTCGTCAAATGGTTGCTGTGCAGTTTTTACTTGCAAACGACGAACAGAAAAATCTAATTTATCTTTCTTATCACGCATAAGTATATTTTAAATAAAATTAACGTTATTTCACAGAATAATAACATTTTTCATCTACATATTTTGCGACAGCAATAACCCCAAAAGACAATAGGCGATATCGTGGTACGTTGACACCATCTTTTATGATCTTGATTAGTGTTGTGACTGTTTTTATGTTACTACCAGAGCAGATGGGCTTTTCTATTTACTCAACTGTATTAGAAGGAGGTAAAATAGAAATTGAAAGAAAAGAGACAGAATGACAAATGCATTAAAAAGATACTGGTCGTTGTGAGAAGTATTGAAGAATAAATACAAGAAACAACAATAAAAGTTATCCCGGCTCATTTGCTAGTTATTGAAGAGTCACATCGGTTTCCCTAAGATTTCACCGTCAGACCCTGACATGGTGACAGGCAGGGGTACCTACATTCTTTCAAACAAAAATATATTTAGCAAATTTTCTACGCACAGCTTTAGATGCATATTACATTTTTACTAGAATAAACAGCTAACACTGTATAGATATACTTACTTTATTGCACAAAATATTAGACAAGTTAAATTGTCTAAGCACAAAATTGACAATTTAACAAATTAGGCATTAAAGAAAGCTAAATGTACTTAAATGGCTTATGACAGTTTTTATAATCCAACCCTTTCACCATCCTGGTGACCGCCCAGACCACTACCGCGGTATTAAATTATAACTTTTCTAGTACTTATCTGCATTTTCGCTGCTGAACGCTGTGATCAAGTGATTCATCAATGTTTGTAAATAAACATCATTATTTCAATTCATTACTTATTCATATCTAGGCCATCACTAAACTTCCCTTCCTCCCGCGGATTATGGCAGAATTTTGCAAAACTAAATCTGCGCTTTTCTACGTCCCGTGTTAAATTGTCTAAGCCTGCCTGTATATGTACACTCTAGTACCATAATTATGATATGGTACTAGAGTGTACATATACAGGCAGGCTTAGAAAATTTAACACGGGAAGCCAATCTAACTTCTACTTTCTTACACCGAAGGTATACGAGTAGTATCATTACAAGGTACTTCAGTCTATGCACATCTTTGCTGTCGACTGTAACAGTGCAGGACACTCTCTTGCAGTTAGTCTACTATGTGACGGACATAACGGCAGTCACGAATGCGAAAGTTTCTCATGTGATCTTTCCGTGTAAATTCACATATCCAACGCTACAAATTCATCTCCGAGCTTGTACCGCTCAAGTATAGGCCGAATGTCACTGCCACTTAAATGAAAAGGCATAGTAATGGCCTTTACCATAGCGAGGATGACACATCTAGTGATCACATACAATCCCACACTTCAAGGGTCATTACGCTCGCGTGCGGATAATGCTCGCTCGAGCACACTAACAACTAACAGTATTTAATTCGGAACGCTTTTTACAACAGGTGCTTGTAACTTCGAGCGTTGGGCATAGTGTTGCCGAAAATCGAGAGGAAATAATACAAAATTAAGATATCGAAATTAGTACCAATATTGCCATTATTTAGTTAGTGTACTTATATTTACTATACTAGCTTATATTTTTAATTGTGTTCAGTACATAACTACTAATTTCATTTTATTATATAACCATAGACTGTAAGGTGTTTCTTTAGTATTGCTAGATAAACGTTTTTAAGTGTGAAGGTACGAGTATGTGCGTCATGTAAATTTTCAGAGTCATCAAATTGTCAACTGGGTTAATCTTGAATCATTGTCAGGTTTATTTATTTTTAGATTTTCATTATCTATATGGGCGCTAGATTAGGTAAATTTTGATAACTTTAATTTAATGTTTATTGCTAAAATTGGTAAGCTCATTTTGTTCTTTCCTTTCTTTCGTTTTTGCCTGAGATACTGGATATTCCTAGTTCAGACAACTAACTTAAAATTTGTTCCCTTAGTATAATATAGTAATTAGATTATAAGTATTTATATTGTTCTCGTGGTTTTTTTCAATAAAGTTTGTTTATAAAGTTTATTATTTATTTATACTACGTTTTAGAATCGGCTCCAGAAAAAAATAATACAAAAACGATGCAAGACCTTTTTTTTGGTCTTGCATCTTGGCCAAGTCTCGTCTCAGTTTTGAATTGGCCACCACTATTCTTGGCCTGATATATTTCGCAAGCGTGAAGTGTGGAGCAAAGTTCGCGACAAAGTTGCACTGTGCTCTTTGTAAATTTTGGAGATGTGTTGTTGGGTTGTTTATGAGTTCTTCAGAAAGCGGTATTTAAGAGAATGAATATAGGAGGGAAATGCGCGTTGTAGCAATCTTTAATTGGGAAGAATAAAAGTAACAAGCTTGTTTTCGTTAAAAGTTTCAGTTCAGTTAAAAGTTTGTACATTGCTCAGGGGAGAACGAGTAGAGTCGTGACACAACGGCATCGACAATGTTACCTATCTAATAACTAGAAATAAACACAAGTTTTCTGTTCCACATCATCATCATCATCATCATCAGCCTATCGCAGTCCACTACTGGACGTAGGTCTCTCCAATTGTTCGCCACTGTGATCTATCTATGGCTTCTCGCATCCAGCTCTTGCCAGCCATCCTGCGCAGATCGTCCCCCCACCTAGCCAGAGGTCGCCCTACATTACGTTTGCCAAGGCGCGGTCTCCACTCCAGAACTCGTTTACCCCATCGGTTGTCGGTTCTGCGGCTAATATGGCCAGCCCACTGCCACTTAAGCTTGCTAATCCGGTGAGCAATGTCGATAAGTTTGGTTCTCTGCCGAATCACCTCATTTCGGATTCAATCTCGGAGAGAGACGCCGAGCATTGCTCGTTCCATAGCCCGCTGAGCGACCTTTAACTTGTGGACCAGCCGTACCGTAAGTGTCCACGTTTCGGCTCCGTATGTCATGACGGCTGTTCCACATCTCAGATTTAATAAGATTGGTAATTCATCTTCTGCACCCAAAGGTTGCCTGGAAGAAGCTCATAATGATAAGGCCGCCTTAGTTGTACACGTCCTATTATACCTAGTTTTTAAGTTATCATACTTTATTTTGAGTGCAATAAAATTATATTCATTCATTTGTAGGAATGAGTATTAAAATATTTTATAAGTTACCACAAAAGCTTGTTAATTTACCAATGCCTTTTTAAACACATGTTAAACATTATTTATACAGTCGATAATTACTTAAATGACAAGTATTTGTGGAAATCATAAACTGTTCGCCTACATCCATGATGTTGTACTTATAAAAATATTGGCTATTATAAAGAGTAACTGGCGAGTTTCTTGCTGGATCTTCTCGTCAGAACCAACTTTCCGATTCCAGTGGCCGAATCACATATTTATTCTTTTTTTAGTATATTTCTGTGTATCGAAATATATGTTTAATCACATATATAATATAAAAAGTTATAATTTAAATTTGTAAGACGTTCATGTATGACGATTTGAAAACTTTGAAATTTTGTTATCTTACCTAAATAGGTGGGTGGTAACATTGTCGATTTCTAGAAAATTACTGCCACCTGGCCACAAATGAAATGAGATTTCAAGTACTTTACAATGACAACCAATTAACAACAGCAAAGTTAGATATGCGCAGATAATTTTTTCGAAAGAATTCGGTTTTGTCACAACTTACCTATTGCTTTTTAGGGTTCCGTAGCCAAATGAAAAAAAATGGAACCCTTATAGATTCGTCATGTCTGTCCGTCTGTCCGTCCGTCCGTATGCCACAGCCACTTTTCTCCGAAACAATAAGAAATATACTATTGAAACTTGGTAACTAGATGTATTTTGTTAACCGCATTAGGATTTTTACACAAAAATTGGAAAAAATAAAAATTGGGAGGGTCTAAATACTTGAAACTGAAACTCAAAAATTATTTTTATCATCAAACCTATACGTGTGGGGTATTTGAAAATAATGTTGAGGTTATAAACATCATTTTTTTTCTAAACACAATACTTTGTGCAAGAGACTCTCCCAAAGTGGTAAATTGTGACCGACCCCCCCCCCCCCCCCTTATATTTATAATAGAAGTTAGAGAGAGGGGCCCTCTTTAACTTCTATAATAAATGAATTATAAAAGTAATAAAATATATGATGGACATAATCATGAAAACGAACAAAGACAATTAGTTTGAACTAGATCTAGTAAGTAGTTTTTTAATACGTTATAAACCGTAAACCTCAATTTACCTTCCATATATCTTACTTGCTGCTACGGAACCCTTCATGGGCGAGTCCAACTCGCACTTGGCCGGTTTTTTATTGATGCGATAGTATCGATAGTTTCGCACTTATCGATTCCATTGATAGTCAAAATAAAAGGTCGTTTAAATTTTATCGTCTAATTTTCACTATCTACAAAATTGCAGCATGACCATGTCAATTGATCTTTGTTTCACCGATTGAGTAAGGGAACCGGAGGCGAAGAGAAGTTTGAAGGTTAGCAGCGCGCTGTGATAGGTACGTTGCGGGTGCCTATAGGCCATCATGTCAGTCTGCTTGCCTGCCACCTATGAAATAAAGTAAAAAATTATATTTTGGTAGATTTTTTTCTTATGTGATAGGTGGCAGACGAGCAGACGGATCACCTGATGGTCACCGGTGCCCATGGACACCCGCGACAGCAGTGGAGTCTCAAGTGCGCTGCCAACCTTTAAGCCCCCCATTCCCATGTATTAAACCTCCAGTACCCTCATTCAGGCAACGAAACACAGCACAGTGCTGCTTCACACCGGTTTTCTGTGAGGCCGTGGTATCACTCCGGTTGAGCCGGCTCATTCTTAAGACTCCCTCCCACTCCTCTCATTTCTATACCCAGTCCTTCACTGTCCAGTCCATCCGTCTATGGAACTCCCTACCCCTATCTATAAGACAGTCTCCATCATTAACCATTTTTAAAGCCCGAGTCAAAACTCACCTTTTAAATAAATAAATAGCAATCCCTTTAAGACTTTACAGGTCCAGTCATCGGTAGTAGTCGATGGTCCGTCTAAGATCCTATTGATATGAATGAATATCTAGTCCTTTATATTATTTTATTCAAGCATAACATATTTATTTATTAGTATATAATATTGTGTTTATTTATGTATTTTAATATACAGTTCACTTTAATTTCCCCTTTTCAATATTGCACCACCTACCCTTCTCTACTATCAAATGTCCTTTGCCTGAAGGTTGTCTGGTAGAAATCGCTTCCAGCGATAAGACCGCCAAAATTGTACAATTAAGTTTCTGTAACGCCTAGTTTTTTTTTAAGTTGTGTTCTTTTGTGCAATAAAGTATATCTATCTATCTATCTATTCTTGCCAAAGCGTGGCTCTCCCGCGGTAAATGGTATGAAACACTGATTCCACATACAACATGTTATTATATTATATATATTGTATGTATAAGTATATTCATATTTTATTTATGTATTTGCATTTAACCTTTCTGTGTAAGTAAATGAATATTTAAGATTGCACCGCCCTACACCTTCATCAAGTGTCCTTTATCCAAAGGCTGCCTGGAAGAGATCGCTCATAGTGATAAGGCCGCCTTCGTTGTACACATCCTGTAATATCTAGTTTTTAAGTTCTCATGCTTTATTTTGAGTGCAATAAAAGTATATTCATTCATTCAAAACTTGTTTTTTCAACTCCAAAAATCCACGAAACAGATTAAAAATTTAAACCACTACGCACTACTTCCATATGTCCGTCAAAAAAAGTACGCGTTGTGTGAAATGTAAATGTGTGCGTTAAACCCATTTGCGATTGGAGTCCTCTGCATATTCAAAATCCGCTTCATGTGTCGGCGTTATTAGTCCATTACACATAATGAGGGGAAAGAACGACGAGCTAAGGGTGGAACATTCCGTGTGTGGCCTTAAATGCCTCGAGTGTGTGGGTTAGGATTTCGGATTGTATGTAACTGGCGTTCCTATACCACATTATTGGTGATCTTTACTTCTGTTCACTTAGGTACCGTTTAGCATAGGTATCCCGGGCTCCAGATTGGCAGCTTTGGACGCTACCGGGAATTATACGCTCAGACGAAAGACACTTAGTTACTTCTAGGTTATCGTGTTGAATTTTTTAAGCGAATACCGAATGCTTTTAAAACTGCTAAAGTCTAACTTTAATAAGTTAGAATTTAGCATTTTTAAAAGCATACTATGGCTCGACGAATCTTTATCAAATTTGCATAGAATGACAGCTCTATACCACATATTGGAGGCCCAGGGGGGGGAAGGGGAAAAGGTTGGCAGCGCACTTGTGACTCCACTAGTGTTGTGGGTGTCCATGGGCGGCGGAATTGCTTACCATCAGGTGATCTGTCTACTCGTCTGCCACCTCTCATATATACAAAAAAACATAAATTTAGTATCGGATACGGATTGGTCGAATCGGCCATAAAGCAACATAGTGTAGTATACATTTATTTTGCAAAAATAATATTTATATTGAAATTGAACACGAAATAATGAATCTACGAGTAGGTCTAAAGTCGGAAGCTAGGCCTCGACCTTCTGGAGTGTGGCAAATTTTATATTTATTTTAAAGGAAATGATTCAAGATTAAAGAAAAATTTAAAATCTAAAGATTTCCACAAGCCAAAGGAACAATAATAATTAATCAATACTTAATTAATTAATTAATAATATTTTCTTTTTGATCAATGGTGCATTTTTGTTGTGCCCGACAGAGTTCACAGTGATCTATTGTGTATACCTATATTTAAGATCTTATAATGTACACTGACACTGTGAAATGCAAATAAAATATTGAGTATTGAGTACAAAAAATAACCGATAAAGTTTTGAACCTCCTTCCTCCATCGATGAAAAGGTTACAGTATAATTTTTTTTGCATGACATATCCTCGAAGCCTCGCAACCCAACAGGTTTCGATGACTTTTGAGTAAATCCACTACTTAGCATCATGGGCTCTTTTACTATAGTAATTCATAAAATTATCCAACCTAGACGAACATTCGTGTTATAGATACTTGTGTTTAATCAGAGTTTGGATGTTAAATATATACGACTGACCGGATAGCGCAAAAAAACCCTGCCTCTTACGCCAAAGGTCGTGGGTTCGATCCCCACCCTGGACAAACATTCGTGCGATGAACACTTGTGTTTGTTCGGTGTCTGGGTGTAATATACCTGTGTTTTAAGTATATATTTGTGTTCCTCTGTTGTCTGATATCTGTAGCACAAGTGCTTAAGCTACTTAGTACGGAATCAGGTCAATGTATGAGATGTTGTAAGAATTATTATTATTATATACGTGGGATTAGTGATCGGTAGATAGCCAGGAACGCGTAAGAGATCGATGTTCGAATAAGAATGACAAGAGTGCGAGAGTGAGATAGAAGACGAATGGCCGACGACTAGCAAAAGACGTAGCTAAGAAGATTAATTATTAAAATAGAAATCCTTATTCCCGTATCTGTGGATTTATTCATAAACCCATCCGTCATAATTATTACATCTTGTTCTTTGAGTGCCATCTTCTAACGAAGGTTGGCGATCATAATGGCGATTTGAAGCCTTAACACAGTTGCTCTAAATAGAGAACGCTTTTTATACAGGATGTTCTTCTCCTTGCTGGGCTCCTCTTTCCTTGTAACTTGAATGTATTATAAGTTGCAATAGGTTCAGTCCAGTTTCCTTCTTCTGATAGTATTAAGAACCCTCACCTTCTTTCCCATTCTTTGCTTCATTCCTACACTACACTACACTACACTACTTCATTCCAGTTAAATCCATGGAACTAAAAAACGCGTTCTTTGAACGAATTGTGCCATTTTCGGAAAAAAAAGGCACAGTGTGTGAAAGAGATCCAACCGGCCCTGACGAAGTTTTAATGCATCTCTATACGGGTGCGGTAGAGAAAGAACGTAGCCTGATACGTCAACCCAGTACTGACAGCTTCGCGCGGTTTTTCAAGTATGGCTTACTATGAAAAGGCTCAGTCTGATTAGAAGGCACGTCTGTGGTTAAAATTATAAGATTTTACATAGACAAAGTCTACACTTTGAATTTAAGAAGACTCATGTATGTCAGTTTCTCAGTGTTTACTTGTCTTATCTACCAATAAAATATTAGTCGTTCTGAATCACTTCTGTTTTGCCTATTTAATTTACCCCTCTAACATCATCATCAGGCCATTTAAGTCACCACTGCTGGGACACGGGCCTCCCTCAAACACATGAGGGGTAGTTGCCATACTCACCACACTTGGCAGACGGGTTGGCGAGGATTTTGATATAAATACAGAGCTTTCCTTCTCTGGGCGCTGATGATCTTGCCAGCAGCTTTACCTTAGTCGCCTTTTACGACACCTCGGTAAGAGTGAGGGTGGCCTATTCTACTCTGCCGGGGACCACACGGCCCCTCTAACGATGAAAATAAATATTTCGAACTTTGTCTCTCCAGTAAATGCTAAACATTATTTTAAAAGTCCATATTTCAAATCTTTAGATATTCTCACACAATAATTAGGTAGTATAAATAAATATTTCACAACAACACATATTTACATTGATTTAACTCCGAGATAGATAGCTCAAACACCTATGGTACGGATATCGGAACCAACAGCGGAATTATAAATTACTTAAAATACTTTTCTTTTGACTTATAATACATATAAACACCCATACCAATACAAACACACATGTTCATACACAAAAATGTTTGTACTGGGCGGGGATCAAACACGCAACCCTTGCACCAGATGCAGCGTTCACTACCACAGATCCAAACGAGTCGCCAAAGTGCAATAATGTTGCATGAACAATAATGTACACTCGTGATCTAACGTCATGTAAGATTTTGTTTAATAACTTTATTATGAAAAGGTCTATGAACTTTAATATTATACCCCCTAGTGGTAATTTTCGAAAAGGCGGCTTCGGCAGATCATTAGCGATGTTACCGCACGCCGGGCCCTTCGGTTTTATTAAGGACAAACTTAATCAGCTAAATTTTATTCCTTTATTCAAGACTTGGTTGGTGGGCAGGAAAACTTTTTCGCTTAGACGTTGAGTTGGTTGAGATGATATCATAAGTATTTTTATTAACAGTGAAAAGCATTTTACCCGACTACGGCGAAGCAAAAACGGGGGGTTATGATTTTGACCTGTAGATATGTATGAATGTATGGCTGTTCATCTGTTCCCTCATAACTTCTAAACTCGTTATCATATTTGAACAAATGAGGTGTCGTTAGAAGCGTCTTGATTGTCTTCTAGTTATTGGTGACATGACGTCACGTTAAATTGACTACTGCGCCCTCTAGGGGACTTAGAGTAAGGAACTAAAAAAAATTTTGCTGGACGGTACCGTGTGGGGTAACAGTTGAAAGAACTTTTTTAGCACATTTCAAATGTGTAATTTTATTTACATAACTGAAAATATGTTAAATAAAAATAAAGTTTAAAAACTAAAACCCGACTACCAAAAACACGCTCTAAAAATACCGAAACAAGAAAATTGTCTGAAATTATTATGCCGTATTGCTGTGATGAAATCATTATGCCGTATTGCCGTGGTCGGATGCCACCTACTGCAGCTAAAAAACAGCTTCATAATAATAATAAAATAAAATAAATGTGGCATACGACCACGGCGATACAGCATAATAATTTCAGCAGAGACAAATTTCTTGTTTCGTACTTTACAAGACCGCCAACTTCCAGACTCCGGACTGACACTAAAAAATTTCTACCGATAACTTAGGGACAAAGTTTTGGCCCCACCCGGTGACCTCTTGCGCATCATCATCATCAGCCTATCGCACTCCACTGCTGGACGTAGGCCTCTCCAATTGTTTGCCACTGTGATATATCCATGGCTTCTCGCATCCAGCTCTTGCCAGCCATCCTGCGCAGATCTTCCCCCCACCTAGCCAGAGGGCGCCCTACATTACGTTTTCCAAGACGCGGTCTCAACTCTAGAACTCGTTTACCCCATCGGTTGTCGGTTCTGCGGCTAATATGGCCAGCCCACTGCCACTGCCGGAGTGATACCACGGCCTCACAGAAAACCGGCGTGAAGCAGCACTGTGCTGTGTTTCGGTGCGTGAGTGAGGGTACCGGAGGCCCAATCCGGGGGATAGGGGGGGTTTAAAGGTTGGCAGCGCACTTGTGACTCCACTGGTGTCGCGGGTGTCTATGGGCGGCGGCAATTGCTTACCATCAGGTGATCCGTCTGTTCGTCTGCCTACCTATTACATAAAAAAAAAATACTTAAGCTTGCTAATTCGGTGAGCAATGTCGATGACCTCTTGCGCAGCCGTGGCTTTAAAGTGCGACCCACTAACCAATGCACCGCCGCCGTCTTACGCAGTAATCATCAACTAAGTGCATGTCACCCCTTTACAACATTCGAAACCTCTCACTTAAATTTCTGAAAGTAATTAGCAATCAACGTAAACCCACCTCAAACTAATCTTGCCCGCCGCAAGCCCCTTAATTTCAAAAAACCAGCTCCCATAGATTACGTGCATTACCCGGCCCCAGATTGCATGGGTCATAAAAGATAAACGGTGGCTGTAACTCAAGGCTCCCTAGCCCTCTGAAGTACCTACGCATCCCCTGTGCGAAACAAAAGACGGTCCCTTAGGTACGGGAAAGCATTGCTTTAAGCCCGTCGCAACAGAACGTTTTTTTTCTACTTTATCTATTAATTTGCTTTTAAGATTTCTAGCTTCGAAAGAAAAAAAAACTTTTTTTTTATTTGTGTATAATTTATTAGTTTATAATACTGTATTTTATTTATGTATTAGGGTTTAAGTTATATTTTAACATTTACAGTTTCTTTTTTTTTCCTTATTGAATATTGCACCCCCCCCTTACCCCTTCTCTACTATCAAATGTCCTTTACCCGAAGGTTGTCTGGTAGAAATCGCTTTCAGCGATAAGACCGCCGAAATTGTACACAAAATTTCTGTAATGCCTAGTACTTAAGTTGTGTATTTTGTGCAATAAAGTATATCTATCTATTGGCCGACGAGCAGACGGATCACCTGATGGAAAGCGATTGCCGTCGCCCATGGGGTGTCCATCACACCAGTGAAGCCAACAGCCCATTCCCCCGGATCGGGCCTCCAGTGCCCTCATTCACGCAGCGAAACACAGCACAGTGCTGCTTCACGCTGGTTTTCTGTGAGGCCGTGGTATCACTCCGATCTAGCCGGCCCATTCATGCCCAAACGTGGCTCTCCGACGGTAGAGTACCACTATATTTATAGGATCACTAAATTGTTTTCAGACTGTCAAGATATTTTATTCTAAGAAGCCGTGAATAATTCGAACTTCTAACTCAAGACTTCTTAGGGCCGATTTGACTAATCTTCATCTGTGGATAAATCTATGGAATAACGTCAGATTTGTCTATGCTATAGATAATAATATCGGATTAAGATTGGTCGAATCAGCCCTTAGGGTAGTTAGATAATATTGTTTACACTCCGCATATTCTTAGTTCGCTAGATAGTTAAAACACTGTTTGGTATTTCTTTGTCATCCCTGAAGGTTGTGCGTTTTTTGAACCCCAAAGCCTTTACCGAGGCGATGAAAAGGTATTTTCATCCCACTCTATCTACGGCTTGTCCCGGCGATTATTAAAGTAAGTCTCCGTGATCTGTCTGCTTGTGTGTCACTTATCACCTAAAAAAAATCTGAATACGTCTTTTATTTGAACAACCTCTTCGTCCAGATTTATTTTTTAAATATATTTTACAACATCACATACATTGATCTGACTCCGAGATAGTTAGCTCAAGCACCTGTGTTACGGATATCAGAATCAACAGTGGGATTACAAATCCATACTAATATTATAAATGCGAAAGTAACTCTGTCTGTCTGTCTGTCTGTCTGTCTGTCTGTCTGCTACTCTTTCACGCCAAAACTACTCAACGGATTTAAATGAAATTTGGTATACAGATAATCTAGACCCTGAGAAAGCACATAGGCTACTTTTTATTGCGAAAAGGGGGTTGTAAGGGGTTGAAAGGGGGGTAAAAAGTTACTTTTCCACGCGGACGGAGTCGCGGGCGGCCGCTAGTATATACATATAATACTTTTCTTTTGTAAATAATTCTCACAACATCTCATACGTTGACCTGATTCCGTACTAAGTAGCTTAAGCACTTGTGTTACAGATATCAGACAACAGAGGAACACAAATATATACTTAAATACATTAAATTTATATTTAATTAAATACATACTTATAATACATATAAAACACCCAGACCAATACAAACAGAGATGTTCATGCACACAAATGTTTGTACTGTGCGGGGATCGAACCCGCAACCCTTGGACCAAAGGCAGCGTTCACTACCACTGTTCCAAACGGGTCGGGTGATTGTAGTTCAGTTTATACGAACATGAAATTGGAGTGATACCACGGCCTCAAAGAAAACCAGCGGGAAGCAGCGTCTATTCTGTGTTTCACAGAGTGAAGGTAGCGGAGAAATAGGGTGTTTAAAGGTTAGCAGCGCATTTGTGACTCCACTAAAAAGATGCGGTTTAGAGCCCGCCCAGTGGAAAAAACAGGCAACGCATCGACCTGAGTGGAGGTAACTCGTCCATCAAAAGGTGCAAAAGTTTGAAGGAGTGAGGAGGTCAAATTTGGACAAAAGACGAGACGACCTAAAGGCACGCCCACCTGCAACCCATCTCCTATAACTGCAATTGTGGTGTGTTAACGTGTTCCCTCTGTGGGCGCACGTTCAGTGCTAAGATTGGTTACGCCAGTCACTGGAAAGCACAGCAGAAGTCAGGAATACCATAGCCATCAAATTAAAAAAAAATCGATGCTTACACAAAGTAGCTATAGCCGAAATCGGCTAGGCATCGTGGGGACGTCTTTGGGCGGCAGCAATTGCTTTCTGAAAACCCGTCTGCTCATCTGCCACCTAACTTTATACAAACATTTATGTTTGTCTCAACAGACTAAAAGTAAACATTTACCTAGGATTTTTATTTTATTAAGCCGTGTGGTCCTCGGCAGAGTAGAATAGGCCACCCTCACTCTTACCGAGGTGTCGTAAAAGGCGACTAAGGTAAATCTGCTGGCATGATCATCAGCACCCAGAGAAGGAAAACTCTGCATTTATATCTAAACCCTCGCCAACCCGTCTGCCAAGCGTGGTGAGTATGGCAATTACCCCTCATGTGATTAAGGGAGGCCCGTGCCCCAGCAGTGGGGGCTGGGCTGATGATGATGAAAGGCGGACAAACGAGCAAGCGAGTCACCTGATGGAAAGTAATCAACGCCGCCCATGAACCTCCGCGAAATCTGAGAGATCGCTAATGTGTTGCCGGCAATTATTCGTTTTGAGCACCAGAATCAAACTCATCGAATCAAATTCATCCCCGAGAGAAATTAAAGACATTTTTTTTTAAAATAATTGAAACTGTTGATTATTTTTATATGATTTCTAAAACATCGAAGCACGTTAAACATTTCCTCATCCTCATCTTAGCGTGTTCCCAGTTGCGTCCAAAGCTGTCGCTCTGGAGCCCGGGGTACGCTTGGACCATGATTCTCGATTTGGGGAGTCTGGTAATTACAATGAAGCGACTGCCGTCTGACTTTCGCAACCCTTTAACTGGGGAACCAGACCAAGTTAACTATGCTCACACGTTTCAGAAATTATCCGAAACGTGCAGGAATCTTCAATCAAATCAATCGAGCTAGTGGTAGAAATGTGCACATAGATTTGAAAACTCCAGAGGTTCATGCTCGGATTTGAACCCGCTCCAAGTTAAAAAAATCATTCGTCCATATAAATTCCTTCAAACGAAGCGTGAAGAAGCATCTCGCGGGCCAGTATGGCGGTGCCAACGGAGGTGTTGCCTTGACATCGCATCCGTTGTAATTGCAACTTGGGCTGTTTGTTCTCTTGCTTACCATAAGGCTGAGGAGAGCCAATATATTTTGCAACTATAAAAAAAAACAATTTTTGTCGCTCGTGTGCACCCAGCCTTCCTAGTGGATACCTATTCCGCTACGGTCATGATTCGTCGGTATATGGCAATATCAAGTTACTGATGGGAGCGCCTCCTGTTTTTGTTGTTGAACGCAAAGATTATGATATTTCGACGGTCTGGAGACTGATAGAGGGTTTTTGTATAAAGAATTTGTGGAAAAATATTTTTGCCAACGTCTATTGGGTTTGATAAACAGATTGAGTTACTACGCTATGAGACTTTTTTTGTGAATACGGAAGGGAATCGATCGCTTGATTGGTGTATTATGTTATCCTTACTGAGAACAGAGCTGTAGTAGCTCAACGATAAGAAGGTGAGTTTCAAACGAGAAATCGAAGATTAGAATCCGAACGAACCTCTAGATAATGGCACCGAATACGAAGAGCTAAGCGAAACCCCCCCTGAAATTACCTCCATTATTAGAACTCCTACCAATCTATCCCTAGTCTAACCGAAATCCCATTCAAAAGTGAACCTTAACCTTAGTTATGCCTTACCCCAAAATTAAAATTATCACTCCCTTCCTTCCCCCCCAAAATAAAACTCTCCCCCGAACGTACCAACACCTATTTTCCCTCAACATAATTTCCCCAAAAGTGCTTAACAGTACAAGATGTAAAAAACTGTGTCGCAAGACCCTGTCTAATAAAGGCCTGGATCACCACGTCCGGGGTTTCAGCAGCCTTCTCCTAGGAGCAGGCAAAAAAAAACCCTTGGTTGGTGCAGCAACCCATTTAGTAAGTTTTGGCCTCCAATAATAAGAGTCTCCATCTCAGTCGGTATTGCGCCACTTCCTGCCAGTCATCCACCAAGAGTCCGCGCAAATCCTTATCGACTTCTGGATCGTTCAATTCTATATGCGTATTTGTACCATGCTTGTCGATAAGGAAAAACCTCGCGAGGAAATCGGATAGTTTGGTTAGTTTATAGATAGCGGTTTTGGATAGTTTTTTTACTAATAATACTCACAATGAATTCTTTAGAAAATTAATCAGCATTCTTTTAGTATAAAGGTTGCATCAGACGGTAGTTGTTTCATTGTAATTACAGGCTTTTCACGAATCTTGAAGCAATGCGGGCCTCAGTCACACTGCCACTGGGTGCAGCGCATGACTTGACTCCACTGCGCTACATTAAAACCCCACAGTCGGGAGCAGCCGCCTAGAATGGGTAGACAACAACCAAACATGCTCTCTCTCAGCGATCACTTAAGCCCAATGATCTCTTAGGCCGGTTCAAGGTGTACTTACGAAATTCTGAATCATAGTCCAATAACTTGCTTTGGACGCAACCGGGGATGACATTATTAAAATGTAAGATTTTAAACATCGTGTTGCATTAGACTAATAAAAAAAATTTACAACATTTCATACATTGCTCTGACTCCAAGATAGGTAGATCAAGCACCTGTGTAACGGATATCAGAATCAACAGTGGGATCACAAATATCATCATCATCATCAGCCCATTTAAGTCCCCACTGCTGGGGCACGGGCCTCCCTCATTCACATGAGGGGTAATTGCCATACTCACCACGCTTGGCAGACGGGTTGGCGAGGGTTTAGATATAAATGCAGAGTTTTCCATCTCTGGGTGCTGATGATCATGCCAGCAGCTTTACCTTAGTCGCCTTTTACGACATCTCGGTAAGAGTGAGGGTGGCCTATTCTACTCTGCCGGGACCACACGGCGGGACCACAATCTTGATCTATTCGCTTCAAAATGAAAAAAAAAAACACTCGAGAATGTTGAGATGACATTTTATTTTCGACTTTGTAGCCCTCTCCTTTCTGTACGTCACCCTTTAATTATCAGATTAGAGGAATATTACACGTTTTCGTATGTAACTACTTACGTATATTGAATGAAGTTCAATTGCCACATCAACAAAATATACATATAATACTTTTCTTTTGTAAATATATACTTATAATACATAGAAAACACCCAGACCAACACAAACACATATTTTCATACACCCACTGATTGTACTGTGCGGGGATCGAACCCGCAACCCTTGGAACAATCACTCACATTTTATTTAGTGGCAGTGTAAATAACGAAAATGAGAGGGTTTCCGAAGACTCAAAAGCCGGGCGTAGCAGACGACGCCGTGCACCTCCAGTCCACTTGTGACCACGACCGTTGTAACGCGGTCGAAACGTCAAGCTGTGAGTAGATGCTACAACGAATATACTTACATAAAAAAAATAACCGCGTTTTGTCCCGTGTTCATTAATAATTTTTATAATCATTGACTGACCGGATGGCGCAATTGGTAGTGACTCTGCCCCTTACGCCAAAGGTCATGGGTTCGATCCCCACCCTGGACAAACATTCGTGCGATGCACACTTGGGTTTGTTCAGTGTCTGGGTGTAATATATGTATTTAAGTATAATTTGTGTTCCTCTGTTGTCTGATATCTGTAACACAAGTGCTTAAGCTACTTAGTACGGAATCAGGTCAACGTATGAGATGTTTTGAGAATTATTATTATTATTAATCATTTATTGATTTTGAATATTACGATGAGGTTAGAGCTACTAGCTTCCCGGTATTGGAAAACCAAAAAATCTTCTGGCACAGAACAAGTGCGATAATTCCGCGTCTGCTTCCACCAGAAGGTGCACTAAACAAGTGATTAAGAGGCAACCCCTAACTCGCGGCTCATCGCTTTTCAGAGCTCACCGGAGCTCTTAACGATTTCAAGTGTTAAGGGTAGGTGCCCAAAATTGGATTTTTTTTTTTAATCTATTGTCAGGAATGATAATATTTGCAGTAGAAACAAGACCGATAGCGCAAAACTTGCAGTCCTAATGACAGACAACGATCAGGGAACCTATTTTTTATTTACTCGTATGACTTAGCGTTGTCGCATGCGACATAATGTCATATTCGCCTTCTAAGGGCCGATTTTTTGATCCGTAGTTAAATTGAACTAATGGTTTAAAAAAGTAACCAATGGTCAAATATCGGCAAAACGGATTTTTTTTAACAATAGTTAACGTAACTAATAGTTAAATTACAAGGAATTACGTCACTTTGACGCTGTCATTTTGACTATTGGTTAGACAGTTAACTATAGTTAATTTAACCAAAAGGTAACTACGGATCATAAAATTGGCCCTAAGACGCATGAAGCCGATTTCACTTATTTTTGAATCATTCGATTTCGATCTTGCGGTAAATTGACATTCTAACCCTTCCATTTAGAATTTTACAAAAACCGGTAACTTCCGCAATGCAAACGGAACGCAAAAACCATAGACTATTGGCTAAATCTGAAAATGTTTGCTTTTTTGTAACAAAAAACCATAATTGTCACATTGTGTCAACTGTCAAAATCAGTCAAAGCGTTGACAACAATTTTGACGTTGCTTCTACCGCTCGCTTTAAGTCACTCGATGAACGAGTTTCAGACGGACGGATCAAAAATGCGAAATTTCGTATGTCGAAGGAAAATCAGTAGAAATCGTACGCTCGTCTCGAGGCAATCAAAAATAGAGCTCCAGGCACATTGTGAAAAGGACTGACGATCGGGTTCTTGAGTTTGAGCCGCGTGCCGAGTGTTGCATCCATAGTACCTAATTAAGATCGCTAGAACGTCTTAGCGGTACAGTACCGATCAGTTTGAAGATATTGGGTGAGACCTGTGTATCTGAATTGTGTTATTAAGTCTAGTTAATAATAATAATAATAATTAATAAATCTCACAACATCTCATACGTTGACCTGATTCCGTACTAAGTAGCCTAAGCACATATGTTACAGATATCAGACAACAGAGGAACATACATATATAGGTACTTAAATACATATATTACACCCAGACACTGAACAAACACAAGTGTTCATCGCACGAATGTTTGTCCAGGGTGGGGATCGAACCTACGACCTTTGGCGTAAGAGGCACGGTCACTACCAACTGCGCCATCCGGTCAGTCAGTCAGTTAATACCTTACTATATGGGGCTTCGACCATAATCCAGGTTTGGGCACGTCTAGTTTTTACATTCGCTACTCTGAAACAATATAGGTAATTATACCCCTTTCGTATTAGCATGGTATGGGTGACAGATGTCAACATCTATACATTTACGTTTAGTCTCTTTCTAACGTGTGACTTACGTATAACTCTGTCCTGCTGTCACCGATAACATGATAAAGTCGAAAGGATTATAGAAAAGACCTTTAAAGAGCTAACGTTTGGTTAATAAGCTGTCAAACCTAGTCAGAATCAGATGAAGAAAAGATTGTGCTAATACAACGCTTAGCTGTGCGTATATAATAATCGAATAAATTTTATCTCACTTTCTAAACCTAACGTAACACAATGTTTTAATTTATGTTGCAGATATTTCAAAGTCACAAATAATATCTACATTGTAAACTGCATATGGTTCTCTCACACACACACAATAGTTGGAGAGCCACGCTTCCGCATGAATGAGCCGGCCTCACAGAAAACCGGCGTGAAATAGTTTCGCTTTGTTTCGCTGCGTGAGTAAGGCTACCGGAGGCCCAATCCGGGGAAAAGGGGGGTTCAAAGGTAGGCAGCGTACTTGTGACTCCACTGGTATCGCGGTTGGCCATGGGTGCCGCAATCGCTTACTATCAGGTGATCCATCTGCTCGTCTGCCACCTATCATGTAAAAAAAAACACAGTACATTAGCTTCACCAAAATTTTATTCGCCCGAATACTTCCCCTTAATCATTTAAAGTGTTAGCCGTGGGGTCAGAATTAGCAAATTCGAAGCAGGTTTTAGCGCGTCTCCCGTTGCCATGCAAATCCAGCTTAACAGAGTTCGGCTTTGTAGACTTGTAGTACATTATGCGTCATACATTGTGAGTCTTTTAGTTTTTGTTCCATATAGTCATCTCTCTCTCTTCAGTCGGTCCTTCACTGCTGAGAATCGTGACTCCGATTATTCTCGTCAACCAGTTGGATGGAGACATCGGCCCCGTTCTGTAGCTTGGTGGAGTGCTTCACTAACAGGTTAACTTAGTTCTTCTGCTATTTGGTCCGACCATCGTTCATACAGTTCAATATCCAAAATTTTAAAAAAAATCCTGACTTTTTACTGATCACCTTATCTCTACAGTTTTAGGTAGCTATTCAAATATTGAGAAATCTAAAAAATTAAGCGTCTCTAACGATATTTTCCCGCATCATCCAGCCAACGGTAGAAATACGTACCTTCATAGATTTTAAAAATTCTAGTATCGCTTGCTTAGATTGGAACCAACGATTCCCATTCGGTAGGCGCACGCTTTAATAATAATGTCTTCCAAACCGATATTTCGGTCACGGCGGCCAATCTCAGCGATCAGCCATAGAGCCAAAACATATGATGTGTGCTCTCTATTCCCTTAGCCTCATATTTTGATGGGCCACCAATCAAGTGTGCCACGACCGAAGAGAGATCAGGCGCAGGACCAACGGCTTGACGTGCTTTCCGAGGCACGGGCGTACAAGACCGCCAACTTGAAGACTCCGGGTTGACTCTGAGAATTTCTTAACAAAAAGACTCAAATACAAATTTTGGCCCGACACGCGCCGTTTTCTCATGGTCCCGGTTATTTATCCCATCAATGAGAGGGAGACTTACTTCTCGTAGTCCCATTCAGTTCAATTGACAGTATCTTGAACCTCCTGTATCATCATCGTCATCGTCAGCCCATTTAAGTCCCCACTGCTGGGGCACGGGCCTCCCTCAATCACATGAGGGGTAATTGCCATACTCACCACGCTTGGCAGACGGGTGGCGAGGGTTTAGATATAAATGCAGAGTTTTCCTTCTCTAGGTGCCGATGATCATGCCAGCAGCTTTACCTTAGTCGCCTTTTACGACACCTCGATAAGAGTGAGGGTGGCCTATTCTACTCTGCCGGGGACCACACGGCAACCTCCTGTATAAAATGTATGAATAATATTCATCCACAATTACCACCTTACTCTTGCACTTCCCTCAGCAATAGATAAAGTTTGTTAATACGAAGAGGTTCTAAAAGCGTACATATTGATATTATACAGAGAGTAAGATTTTATTCATTGGACTACGAGAAGTAAGTGTCGAGGGAACCTGGGACCGGGACAAGCAGTTTCTTTAAAGTGCGACCCACTAAGCACTGCGTCACCGAGGCAGTCGCTTTAATTAACTAAGCTTGCAACGCTCTTATAGTCTCACTCCACCTCCGAGGGAAAAGGGGGTTCAAAGTTTGGCAGCGCACTTATGACTCCACTGGTGTCGCGGATGTCTATAGGCGACCGCAACCGCTTACCATCAGGCGATCCGTCTGCTCGTCTGCCACCTATCACATACGAAAAGCCGTGGGATAAGATGTTTCCACTTTTTTTTTTATTTAAGAGGTGGCAGACGAGCAGACGGATCACCTGATGGTAAGCAATTCCGCCGCCCATGGACACCCGCAACACCAGTGGAGTCACAAGTGCCCCCCATTGGGTCTCTGGTAACCTCACTCACACGACGAAACACAGCGCAGGCGCTGCTTCACGCCGGTCTCCTGTGAGGCAGTGGTATCACTCCGGTCGAGCCGGCCCATTCATGCCTAAGCGTGGCTCTCCCACATTTAAACTGTTTTAGTATATGCAGTGTACCTGCGTGTAAATACGTATTTCATTTCGCGGAAAATCTTAACCGTTTTGCTTCGTTGTTCATAGTTCGTACATAGTAAAGTACAACACAGTTTCTAAAGATGCTGTCCTAGTGAAACCTTTATCAGGTCGCACAGGAGCGCTTACTGCACAGATTTAGAACACCTCTAAGACAATGGTTTCACCGCAGAAACATATGATATTTCTGTAGAGTCCTGATGTCATATTATATAATATGTGTTTACATAGGACTACAACAAAACCGTCCCGTGAAGATCGAGAATATACCAATCGCATGAAATAAAAAAGATGATTCGTAATTTGAGGAGTCTGGTAAGTACAATGAAGCAGCTGCCTTCTGACCTTCGCAAGCCTTTAACGGGGGAACGATACCAACTGAATCATGGTTACACAGTTCAGAAACAATCCAAAACGTGCCGGTTTTCTCACGATGTTTTCCCTAACCGCCGAGCTAATGGTAGAAATACGCACATAAATTTGAAAAATCTAGAGGTGCATGCTTGGATTCAAACCCAGTCCCGCCGTGCGGAAACGCTCATAGTTAATTAAGCACCAAAGAAAATAGTCTATTTATTTGCAAACCTCTAAGCACGGTTCGCCCAAGAATATAAACTCAAGTTTTTATCGTGTATGTAACCTCCTCTTTACTTTGTAGTATAACCATAACTTTCAAGATCGAGGTAAGATTGTATGTAGGTACTTGAAACCTTTAGCTTCATATCATTTGTATGCAAATATTATACATAGACTCACTTGCTTTATATTAACAATGAAATGAAAGATATAGTATTATTACTACCTTTTGGTAAGATCTTGACCATAGAGTAAGCTAATATTACATATAGAACAGTTATTTACGGGATTTCTACCATGTACCTTTTTGAGTTTCCGATATTTCGGCACTGTTGCAAGCGCCATCGTTAGTAGTGGAGTAACTGAAGTTTTTGCGAGATGTCACCTTCCATCTTCAGCAGATCCAAAAAATTTATACAGGCAGACGTAAATACTGGTGTAGTTTTGAAAAAAGATACAAACACATTACGTGTCCCTATAAATTTGAAAGTTCCCCTCAATTTTTCCAGGATCCCATCATCAGATCCTGATATCCTGATCTAAATATATATTCTTTTTAGTTGGAAAGTAGATAGTCCCGGATTGGTACCATATATATATATATATTTTGGACCAGACCGGACCGGACATTGTTTAAAATAGATCCGGTTTAGTAGCTAAAAATTGATTGGCGTCCTAGTGTGCCCTAACCGTCACCTTAAATTCACTGCCTAAATTTAAAATCTCCTTATGAGTGATTGGAAATGGCGGCGTTGTCATTGGCATATCAACATTTAAATATTTATAATAAATATAGGTCAAAAGTAACTAAACACTTCAGTACCATGTCGAAGTAACATTTTTACGAACCCCTTAGAAACTGGCTAGGCAGAACAGTTACTTTGACATAGTTGTGTTAAGCTACTTTTGATGCTGTCCGTACTTTATTGAAATAAATACACAGTAAAGAAATACAGGTATGGTACAACAATGATCTTATCGCCTGTAGCGATTTCTTCCAGACAACTTTTGGGTTGAGGAAAGGAACATCAAACTCAAACTCAAAAAAATCTTTATTCGTTGGCGCAGTGCACAAAGTGGCAGTGAGTAGTTCGCACTTTAAAGCGACGGCTGCGCTTGGGGACCCGGGTTCGATTTCCGGGTCGAGCCAAAATTTGTACCTGAGTTATTCTGTTAAGAAATTTTCAGTGTCAGCCCGAAGTCTGGAAGTTGGCGGTCTTGTACCCCCGTGACTCAGAAAGCAAGTTAAGCCATTGGTCCTGCGTCCAATCTCTCTCCAGTCGTATCACACTGGTGTCCCATCGAAATATGAAGGCAAGGGAATGGAGAGTGCACTTGTGTTTGCGCACACACTTGAGCACTATAATGTATCCTGCGTAAGTAGCTGATCGATGAGATTGGCCGCCTTAGCCGAAACTGGTTGGAAGATATTATATTATGTTAACCTATGTTAAGAAGGTCAAATTTTATAGATTATTTTGGCTGATGATTGGTCTATGGGGGACTCTTGCACTCTACAATTCTTGACTCCCTCTCTCTCTCTCTCTCTAATTTAGGAGCGATGCTGTTGTCGATGGAGTGGTCTCCATTCTTCTCTCGACTCTGCCAGCACCTTCAATTCCTTGTACGACATGACATTTGCCTTTTCCATAACATGTTGGACGTAATTTCTTCTTGGTTTTCCTCTTCCTCTCTTTCTTTCTACTTTTCCTTCCATTATCATTTTGATGAATATGTCATACCTTCCTACAAGTTATTAATCTCTGTCCTTGTCCCTAATTATGCGTTATCAATTATGTCTCCCACGATTCGGCCAGTATAACCATAGTGTTGGTATGGCCATGGAAAGTGGTGGGTTGGTCTTTGAGGGAGGCTTATGTCCAGCTGTGGGGGTATGTTGGCTGAAATTATGATTGTTCTTTATGTAGTACAAGTACCTACTACTCAGTTTTCAGTACCAATTGCCTACACCAATAACAATGGCAGTAGGAAATCAACGTTGTGTATTCTAACAGAATTTAATTTGAACAAGAACGCTCCGCGCGCAGATGGAGCATCCATTCGGTGATGCTGTGCTATACGTCACATGCTGTGTTGTAAGGCTTGTGTTGGTATGAAAGCGACACACACGAAAGATCTCACACTGCAAAACACGGAACTTTTTTTTATGTGATAGGTGGTAGACGAGCAGATGAATCACATGGAGCCCAATTCTTGTGCTCGAGACATTTATTTCCATACGACATATATCACTAAAACATAGTTTTTTTGTATGGTTTTCAGGTGATATCTGCCATGTTTTTAAAATATCACGAGCATGAGAATTGGGGTCCTGATTACCGCCGATATGAGCGATTACCGCCGCCTATGGACACCCGCGACACCAGTGCAGTCACAAGAGCGCTGCTAACCTTTGGGGAAAGGGGGGTTCCTTTCCCCCGTATTGGGTGTCAGATACCCTCACCCATGCAGCGAAACACAGCGCAGTGCTGCTTCACTAACATCATACAATTTTCGTGCCGAAGCGTGGCTCTCCCACGGTCAAACACGGAATTGAAATTTAGATTCGTTATGTAATTATATATACAACATTGCTAATATTAACAAAGCTAGAATTTGAATGTTGACGTGACAGAAGTGGCGCCAATCGCAGGACTTCTTCGGTGGCGAATTTCGTACATTGACGTCTTCGTTTGCTTGATTTGACATTGACGTTCAAGTTTAGTTAGTTAGTTCATTAGTTAAAATCCGAGTTAAAGACTCTTCACTATGCGAATGTGGTTTAGATGAGGGTACGTCAGACCACATATTTTTCAATTGTCAAAATTATAATTTCTCTCTGTATGACATCCTACCCCCAAGAATTCCCCGCCCTATTAACTTTTCTTTTCTTCTTTCTTTGGCCTTCTTCTCTGTTATAGAATATTTAGGTAGATATATTATTAAATATAATATTAGACTTTGAAAGAAACTCCCACTTAACATTTTGTGCCGTCTATGTGTTTGTTTATACGTTTTGTTGTATCTTTTTGTTTTAGATGGTGTAAGAACTCAAATTAAAATAATATCCTGAAGAATTTAATCTCATCCATACCGGTCAATTTTTCTTTTAAAAGGTGTCTTGTTAATCACTCGACATTGGCAGAGTTAAAACATGTGTTTGGCATAAGCAAACGCAATAGCAGCCATTACAAAAAAAAATTGTTTACTAGTACCTACTAGTAAGCAATTTTTTTTTTTAATTCAAACTTCAAAATTTTATTTGTAAAAACTAAGTGTACATGCATATACCTATATGCATGTACACTTAGTTTTTACAAATAAAATTTTGAAGTTTGAATTTTCGTATACAGGGTGTATCTGTGGACATCTACATCCCTTTAACCACGTGTTCTACCAACCATTCTGAACAACTTATTTTATTCTACGACAAAGACGAAATTAGTCGAACATTTCTTTCGACTCCCCATGCAAAATGACCAAGACTTTGTATGAGAAGTTGAAATTTTTTATGCGAATTTCCAAAGTCATAGAACAAATGTTGTTCAGAATGGTTGATAGAACACGTGGTTAAAGGGATGTAAATGTTCACAGATACACCATGTATATATTGACCGAATGTATTCTTATTCATCCGAAGATGTCATAAAAACTCCCTTCTGAAGCTCATTACACTTATTTGGATAATTCTGCGCTATTACGTCACATGCTATGTTTTGAGGCGAGAGATGGTGTATGAAAGCGACACTACAAGAATATTTTAGTACATTGACCTCTCATTTGTTCGAAGATTTCATAAAACTTCAGAAACTTTTCGATCTACCTCCTGAAGATGATTTCTTACTTTTATTTGGAAGATACTGCGCTATTGCGTCACATGCTATGTAGTAAGGCTTGTGGTGGCATATGAAAGCGACACAGTAGAAATAGTTTCGCATTGACTTCAAGTTTCGTACAGTGACCTCTTATTCGTTTCAAAATTCATACATTTTCAGATACTTTTCGATCTACCTCCTAAAGCCGTTTACTTATATTGATTCGAATGATGCTGCTCTATTTGTCATATTGGTGCATGAATGCGAACCAATAAAAAAAAATCGAACAATGACCTCACACAACATTTGTTCGAAGATGTCATTAAACTTTGAGGGTATTATTATTCATATGATTGTTAAACCTTTGCTGACTTAAAGAGTGTTATAAAGTAGTTTTCATTCTTTTTTCGAAAATTGTGTAATGAACATTTTTGATTTCAAACGTCAAGTTAAACGTTTATGAATAAATAAACAAATTAAAAATTGGTTTATTGCTCTCAAACATACATTTAGCAAAATGTATTAAATTGTATTGTAATAAATGCTAAGGATCTTATTAATGTGTGTTAAACGTTTGTTTTAATGTAGTTTTCATTCCTTTTTCGAAACTGCCTAATATCACTATTTTAGCTAAGGTTGATTGAAGGTTTTCGAATTAAGCCCTAAAACTTTAAGTGCTATCAGAAATTGTCTCATATAGTCATAATATGTTAGTTTTAATACTTAATAAGCTTGAAATTGCACTAATGTTCATCTCCAGTCCATGTCCATGACAATTTCATAATAAAGCTTCTGGTACGATAAATAAATAATACATATTTCACCTTCCTCTATCACAGAAGCGAAAACTTATTGTCGTCTGTATTCTGCCCATCCTCACCTATGGTGCTCAGACATGGTCACTAACTGAAAGCCAGAAGTCCAAGCTCAAGATTGCTCAAAGAGCTATGGAGCGGAGCATCCTAGGTATTAAACTCGCAGATAGAGTGCGAAATACCATAATCCGCTCACAAACCGGCATTATGGACGTAGGTGAAAAATCCGCAAAGCTGAAATGGAACTGGGCTGGCCACACTGTGAGAATGCACACGGAGAGATGGACCCATGTTGTCAGGAAATAGGAGCCTGCAGATGGCTGTCGCCCACGAGGTAGGTCGAAAAAGAGATGGCGTGACGACCTGGGCCAATACTCTCGTAACTGGCAAACGCTGGCAATGAATAGAACAGTGCGATCATTTGAGCTAGAAAAAAAAGCAGATTTCACAACATCCTTCAGTGATCTGACCCCGAGATAGGTAGCTCAAGCACCTGTGTTACGGATATCAGAACCAACAGCGGAATTACAAATATATACATTAAATACTTTTTTTTGTAAATACATACTTATAATAACATAGAAGACACCCAGACCAATACAAACAGACATGTTCATGCGCACGCAGTAGAGGCAGCATGATCAAACCTAACCACGCTATCGGCATTCTGTTGTTTGACTTAGTATAACACAAACAATAAACTTCACTTCCGTTAATGTTGTATTTGCATACGTTCCAACAGTACTTAGACCAAAAGCTGCCGCCATTAGGTGTTTTCACAAATGACATAAAGTTCATTGCCAAAGAATTTTATTCGCCAGACGGTTTAGTGCTTCTGTTTACGATTCCCATAAAAAGTTGGTATTCATTCCAAGCTATAATATTTTATGCTGTGGACTACAACCCCATGAAGCTCCGCCTTCCAACTTTATGTCATAAACAAGTAACATCTGCTTTGTCTTATTGAGTTTCGAACTCAATATTGACTCTCAATAGTAAATATATCTATTAATGTAGATAGTATATGAATAAAACGTTTATTGGAATTTCTACAAGAGAATTGGGCCCGTCAAAAAAAAGAGTACCTTTTTAAGAGACCGCCCGTTCAGCGCAGTGGATTGTACGCTGGTTGAGACGCAAGGGTCGCGGGTTCGATTCCCGCACAAATGCTTGTTGATGAAACAGATAATTTGTGTTGGGTCTGGGTGTTTGTGATACATTCGTTGCTCCTAGTTTCCATAGTAGGTACAAGGGAAAACCTTAGTTTGGGACCAAGACAATTTATGTGATATTGTCTTAATTTTACTTTTATTTTTAACTAGACTGCGCCCGCGGCGTTACTCACGACACGCAGTTTAAGTCTTTATTACAAAAGTCTTCATTCAAACTTCAAACCCACGACCCGCGTAAAGTCACTTTTATATTCAAAACCGTTGCCCAAACATCAATTTTAAGATTCTAACTTTCAAACTGCCACATACTGCATTTCATCCCCTAATTTACCCAGGGTGATTTTCCAAAAATGTTTAAGTGAATTACTTTTTATTTTAATTATACGTATATATAAAATTTTTCACTTTCCTAACATCAAAGATGACGGACTTTCATAGAAACTTCAACCTCCCTTTTCACCCCCTTAAGGGATGAATTTATTAAAATGTTAAAACAACTTATTCTTGGTTTAAAATAAGGAAAACGTATAGCGATTTTCAAGATACTTACTTTAAAATCCCCATGCCTATTTTACTCCCATTAAGGGTGATTTTCAAAAAAGATTCAATGGATTACTTTTTATTTCAAATTATTAGTCTGAATACAAATTTTCACATTTCTAACATCAAAGATGGCGGACTTTCATACAAACTTTTTACCCCCTTCTTACCCCTTAAGGGTTGAATTTTGAAAATCCCTTCTTAGTGCTCACTTCCACTATTAAAGGAACTCCTTTCCTAACATTCCAATTTCTATGGTCAGTAATTTGGCTGTGGGTGCATTCCTAGTCACTTAATCACATAGTCACTCAGGTTCTCCTTTTATATACATAGAAGATGGAAACACGCGGAGTTAGGCATTATTAACTGTCCCTAATTGAATGTCTCCATCCTTCGTGAATTAAATGAGGTTACGGCGGCAATCACTTTGCACCAGATGACCCATCTGCGCATTTGCCTTCTGTTACATAAAAATTACATTTTAATCCCCATTCACCAATTCAGAGGTTCATTAAATTCCTTAAGCAAATTGTCCATATTTTACCCATTTAGGGTTTGATAAAAATACAATAACGCCTGTCATTCATTTTACATAAATATTCATGACTCTAGGTTTAAAACTAACCAATCCTCCATACGATGCTACAACCCCCATTATACCCCGTTAGGATTGAAGAAAAAAAATAACCAAATCACTTTTCCTAAACTTGTCTGATGAGCCCAAATATACCAATTATCACGACTCTAGCTGTATAATTGACTAATCTTCCATACAATGTGTTTACTCCCATTCCACCCCTTTGGGGGTTGAATTAAAAAAACAGCTAAAACCGGTAAGTTTTTATTTTTGGTACTAAATAAATAAGCTTAATCCAAATTTTCAAAACTCTGACATCAAAAAAATTTTTTTGCGCAAAAATTTTTTTTTCAAGCTTTTTAGTGTCTCATTTTGGCAGCCATAAAGAATCATCTAAATCGGTTCATAAACGGCAAAAAAACCTCCTTTGTTTGAAGTCGGTTAAAAATGACCCCTTTCACCCCCTTAGGGGTTGAATTTTTAAAAACCTCTTCTTAGTGCGCGCCCACACAATAAAAACTAGGTACCTATGTGTAAAGTATGCGTAGTGGGGCGACACGAGTAAAACACAAGCTAGCTAGCAACGCACTGCCGCTTTATTCTCGAAACGTCCATCGCGCCCGTGCGGGGCGCGGGGGGCGCGCAGAGCCGGGACGCAGCCCGTGCACACACGCGTCGCGGGGCGGGGAGTGGCTGGTGCGGGGACGCAGCCACACGCACGCAAACATGCATACTCCACATCCACTCTCCCAACAATATTTTAACAACAACATTCTTAAATCCTATTAGACTATATAACTAAATACTATACTAAACACACTAAAACTAGAAAAACTTTTTATAGTCTATCAGAGGGCGATTTCGTAACGATCGGGGCTGAACGGGATCACTACCCTCGGTTTGGTCTAATGACTGCTCCTCCTGGTTGTCCTCTACCTGAGGGGATTCTACCTCATCGCCAGGGCGATCTTCCCAACTCATCCTCAACCCCACTCCGGCGGAGGTTTGGTCTAGGTCCGATACAGCCGTTTCAGTGTCATTGACCTCGTCCAACTCTTCTCCTCTTCCTCTTCCTTGGATCATAGTAAGGTGTTCTGGAGAAGGATGTGGCGGACACTGATCGGAAGTAAGTTGGTCAGCAGCTGTAGGTACACTTGGAGCTGAAGGTGACAGCGCTGGCAGCTGAGAATTCTGGGTTAGTAGCGGTGTCTGGAGAGACGACTGCGACGAAGTGCATTGACCAGCTAAGTCAATAACCAAATCTTGGTTTCTAAATCGTGACCATTTATCCAACATTAAGTGATCTATATGCCTTTTGTAGTGATCCATAGTATGACTGTCTCTGACTAAATAAACCACTTTTCCTAGTTTTTTTATTATTATTCCTTTACACCATTTGTATACATTTTTGTTAGTGAACCTTTTATACCATACCCTCTGATTCTTATTAAACGATTTTTGTTTACGCGCTTCGGTTTTAGTTAGCGTACACTGTTGATTTTGTACACGACGGGTTACAGTCGGCGACGAGGGTGACGATGATTCTGGCCTGATTAAATCCATACGTGATCTTAATTTACGACCAAATACTAATTGCGCAGGGCTAACCCCCGTAGCAGAATGAATAGAATTACGATAGTCCATTAAAAATTTAAGCAGTTTCAGATTTATCTCTTTAATACCGTGACTTGTTAACAAGCATGACCTAATACCCCTTTTTACTATTTTGACAAAACTTTCCGCCTGCCCATTGCTTGCCGGATGATATACCGGCGAAGTAACATGCGTGATTCCATTACTAGAGCAGAACAACTCAAACTCTTGTGAACAAAAAGCTGTGCCATTATCGCTCGCTATAGTTTTAGGAACACCAAACCTCGCCATAAAGTCACATAGTTTCCCTATTACAGCCGTAGAAGAGGTCGTGTGTTTCATGTCATACGCTTCTACCCATTTGCTATATGCATCGACTATAACCAAATACACCATATCCTTAATCGGACCTAGAAAGTCCATGTGTAGGCGCTGGAAGGGACCTGAAGGGTACTCCCAGCAGGAGGGAGGGGCCCGAGGCGCTGATGGTCGTAATTGGACACAAATTTCGCATGAACCTATCAATTTCTCTAGCGCTTGGTCGATTCCTGGAAACCAAATCCTTGAACGTGCCTCGGCTTTGGTTTTCACGATTCCCAAATGTGATGAATGGAGTTCATTAAGAATCGGCGTGTACATGCTTTCCGGCAACACCACTTTATGGCCCCTCATAACACATCCACTCTCAAAAGAAAGCTGAAATCTACATAAATAGAATGGCCTCAACTGTATGTCCGTAACTTTAGATGGCCAACCCTTTTTTACATAATTAATTACCATCTGCAATACTCTATCTTTAGCGGTTTCTTCGCGCAACTTTGTCAAGGTCACCGGAATGCTACCGTCCGTAACAAAACAAATGTAGGTAGCGCGATCGCATGTCGGCTCGCTCTCGCCGCACGGCTCCGCGCAGCAACATGGCTGCCGCGGCGCGGGGCGCTCGCTCAGCTGCCGCGATACGGGGTCAACGACCGACGCGCTCGCGCTCGCCGTGGCGGGAAAAGGTAAACTTGCCCGCGACAAATAGTCGGCGCTGTTATCACGACTTCTTATGTATTCGATTTCATAGTTGTAACTACTAAGGAATAAAGCATATCTCTGGAGTCTGTTCGCTGATACCGCCGGTACGCCTTTGTGAGGGCCAAATATGGAAATTAAAGGCTTGTGATCTGTTCGCAAAATGAACGGTACTGACCTGCCGTAAAGATATTGATGAAATCGCCGTATGCCGTAAATAATAGCCGTCGCTTCTTTTTGTATCTGCGCGTATCTCTTTTCCGCCGCGTTTAAGGTTCGCGATGCATAGGAAATGGGTCTCTCGACACCGTCTACATCCAGCTGGGATAGAATTGCACCTAATCCTGTCGGTGATGCATCAACGGTTAATATCAACTTTGAATTCGGATTAAAATGAGTTAACACCTGATCTGACGTCAACAAGTCTTTTATTTTGTTAAACGCTGCATTATGACTATTAGTCCATTCCCATTTGCAACCTTTCTTAAGTAAGTCGTATAATGGACTAAGAATCATAGACGCGTTTGGCACAAAACTTCTGTAATAATTTACAAGACCTAAGAAGGATTGCAATTCGGACACGTTAGTTGGGACGGGTGCGTCGGTCATAGCTCTAACTTTTCCCGGTTCTTTTTTCAATCCATCTTTTGTAATAATGTACCCTAAGTAATTTATCTCGTCTTTGAGGAACTCACACTTATCTTTTTGTAAGGTCAGACCGGCATTTTGCAAACGTTTCAGTACTTCATTTAACCTTTCTAGATGGATTTCCTTGCTTTTAGCTGTAATCAAAATATCGTCTAATAGACATATAACTCCTTCCATGCCCGACAGTACACTTTCTATGGCCCGCTGGAACACGGCCGGCGCGCTAGACAAACCAAACACGAGGCGCGTATACTGGAAAAGTCCGCGATGCGTGTTGATGCAAGTTAACGCCTGTGACTCATCATCTAAAATACACTGGTTATAGGCCATTGATAAGTCCAGCTTACTGAACTGCTGCCCGCCGTGAAGCCTTGAGAATAACTCGTTAATGGTGGGGAGCGGATACTGTTCGACAAGTAACTGTTTATTCAAACTGACAGAGTAATCTGCACACAATCTAACGGAGCCATTACGTTTTAGAACAGGGACAATAGGTGATGCGTATTCCGAATATTCGACTGGCCTAAGGATTCCTAAAGACACTAAACGATCAATTTCGCTGTCAACTTTTTCACGCAACGCAAATGCTATTGGGCGAGCCTTAAAAAAATGGGGGTAGCGTCTTCACGCAGCGATAGTTTTATTTTATATTTATTAAAAGTTCCCAACCTATCAGTAAATAAGTCAGGATATTGTAGCTGTAATTTTGTTATTGAAAAATCTGTTCCATCCCCGCAATAGTTAATTGGTACTAGTTGCAACCCGAATCGCGAAATAAAATCCCTGCCCAAAAGTGGTGGGCCTCCGTCCTGGATGACATAAATGACGAGATCGTGTGTTTGACCTGAGTACGACGCGGTCAACTGGATAGTACCAACGCACTTAATACCTTTCCCAGTATAAGACATCAGTTGTTTACGCGCGCGCGATAATGGCACATTTTTAAAATGAATTTGATAAAACCGCTCGGAAATCACTGATACCGCGGAACCACTATCAATTTCAAACTTAAAAGGAACATTATTTAGCGAAATTGTATCTGCCATGGGTTCACCTTTCATCGATCGAATATAAAAAAGCTTACCATCATCATCGTCGTCACCCTTGTCGCCGTCTACCACTTCAACGTAATTTACATTGGTACACATCCTTCGCAAATGACCTTTGACATGACACTTTCTACACACGTAATTAGCGAATTTACATTCCGATGTTTTATGATTTGTAAACCCGCAAACACCGCACTTCACTTTTTTCGTAACACTTCCACTTTTCCCGCCTTTGGCGATGTTGTATAGCTCGCCGGGCGAAGGCGCGGTGGCGTTGCCGCCGCCACCCGCGCTTACCGCCGCCGCCGCTCGCGCGCTACTCCAGCTCTCGGCTAACTCCAGAGCTTTAGCCAGCGAGAGACCAGCCAGGTCCTGTGCGTACAGCTTCTCCTTTTCCACTCCCGGCCGCATCCCCATTATGAACCTGTCTCGTAGCGTTTCCTCTAGGTTCAAAAAAGAACAATGCGCCGTCAACCCGCGCAATCTCGCCGCCCATTGGGTATGAGATTCCGCCGACTGTTGTGTGGCGGCGTAGAAGTTGTGACGCTCACCAAATCCGATACGTTTCGGCGTGAAATGGCTGTCCAATGACTGTAAAATATCTTGATAGGGCACTTCTTCTATATCCTTTGGCAGAATTAGGTCTGCGACTAAATTATAAGTGCCTTCTGCGAGTGCGCTGAGTAGAATAGCTTTTCGTTTTTTGCCCGTTGAATCTGTTTCCTTGCTTATGTCGTTGGCCACGAAAAACTGAGTAAGACGACCCTTATACGTCTTCCAAGTATGCAGGTTGTGATCAAAACTGTTTAATATACCGAACTGTGTTGATGACATTGTAATATTTACTTTTATTTGCACGCGGTTAATAAACGCCGCCAATTGTAAAGTATGCGTAGTGGGGCGACACGAGTAAAACACAAGCTAGCTAGCAACGCACTGCCGCTTTATTCTCGAAACGTCCATCGCGCCCGTGCGGGGCGCGGGGGGCGCGCAGAGCCGGGACGCAGCCCGTGCACACACGCGTCGCGGGGCGGGGAGTGGCTGGTGCGGGGACGCAGCCACACGCACGCAAACATGCATACTCCACACTATGTTTCAAGTTTCATAATTTTTAGGGTTCCGTAGCCAAAATGGCAAAAACGGAACCCTTATAGTTTCGTCATGTCCGTCTGTCCGTCTGTCCGTCTGTCACAGCCGATTTACTCGGAAACTATAAGTACTACAGTGATGAAATTTGATGGGAATATGTGTTGTATGAACCGCTACAAAAATATGACACTAAATAGTAAAAAAAAGAATTGGGGGTGGGGGCCCCCCATACATGTAACTGAGGGATGAAATTTTTTTTTTTCGATGTACATACCCGTGTGGGGTATCAATGGAAAGGTCTTTTAAAATGATATAAAGTTTTCTAAAAAACATTTTTCTTAAAGTGAACGGTTTTTGAGATATCAGCTCTCAAAGTCGTAAAAAGTATGTCCCCCCCCCTCTATTTTTATAACTACGGGGTATAAAATTCTAAAAAAAATAGAGGTGATGCATGCTAATTAACTCTTTCAACGATTTTTGGTTTGATCAAAGTATCTCTTATAGTTTTTGAGATAGGTTGATTTAACTGTAATTTTGGACTTTGCTGCTACGGAACCCTTTGTGCGCGAGCCCGACTCGCACTTGGCCGGTTTTTGTCCCTTAGTTTCGGTTGTGCGTTGATAGATCAACCCACCACCTCCCATGGCCATACCAACACTGGTTATACTGGCCGAATCGTGGGAGATGTGCGCGGATATTGCGTGTCCTTGGGACTATTGCACTCCACCGCGCACAATTCTTGACTCCCTACATGTTATCAATCTATATCCTTGTCCCTAATTGTGCGTTTCTCCCCCTTCTGGGGCCACATCACAGGTGGCGCCCTCTAGCGCCGAGCAGTCCGGGTCGTTTCTCCGTCTGTGCCAGCCATGCGCGAACTCTCGCAGCCTGGCGAAGTTCGCCTCCGAGGACACAAGGTCCGGGTACCATATTGGTCCAGGTTCGTCAACCACAATCCCTTTTAGCAGCTCCCCACGTAGGTCCTGGTATACTGGACAGCACCACAATACATGATGTCTGTCCTCCTCGCGTTCACTACATATTATCATCCCTGAGACGCATATCACACAGGCGTTTGTTAAAACACCCATGCGTTGATAGATCAGTAAGTCACTCAAACGCCGAGGCGTTACCTCTTTAATTTTTTTCATTGTTCTTTCGCCCTATTGGTCTAGTGGTTTAATTACCTGGCCGTGACCTCGGGGTCCTGGGTTCGATTCCCGGGTCGAGCAAAGGTATGTTTCGATTTTTTTGAACATAGATCGGGATTGTGATTACCAATCCGCATTAGGCAAGCGTGGTGATTAAGCCTAATCCCATCATAGTAGCGATGATTTGATTTCTATGATGGAGGCCTTTGCCCTGCCGTGGGACAGTATATAGATAGCAGATACTTTACTTTATTTGTGTTTTAAATAAAACTTGTGTTCTGTGGCCAATAAAGAAAACTTTATCATTGAAGTAGTCACACCAAGATCTGTACCATCAGTGAGACCCGTTCTCTAACAATAATAACTCCCATAATCCATGTTTGTCGCTTATGCAGCATAAACAGCCGGCGACGGCGGTGTCTCAAAGACGCTGTGACGTCACGCTCGGCCGCACATGCATGCTCTAATAGAATCACGCGCATTGTTTGCGGGATGCACTCAATCGGATAGGTACTCACTCGTAAGCGCAAACTGTGATTGTATATTAATAATAATATCCTCCAACCGATTACGGCTACGACGGTCAATCTCAACGATCAGCCACGTACGCAGGATATTTTATAGTGCTCAAGTGTATGCGCAAACACAAGTGCACTTTCTATTCCCTTATCCTTATATTCTGATGGGACACTACTGTGACCGGAGAGGGATCGGGTGCTGGACCAACGGCTTAATGTGCTTTCCGAGATACGAAGGTACAAGACCGCCAACCAGACTCCGGGCTGCCAATAAGAATTTCTTACCGAAAATTTAGGTACAAATATTTGACCTGACCCGAGGATCGAACCCCAGGATCTCTTGTGCAGCCGTCGCTTTAAAGTGCGCAACCACTGCGCCACCAAGACAGTAAATTATTGTTGTCACAGATTGTATATTATGGTTATCATCATCATCATCTTTTCAGCCAATAGACGTCCACTTATGGACATAGGACTCCCCCAATGATCTCCACACAGATCGGTCCTGCGCCGCCCGCATCCAATGGATTTCCGCGATCTTCACCAGATCGTCGGTCCGATTTGTGGGAGGCCTGCCACGGCTGCGACTTCATGTACGTGGCTTCCACTCGAGGACCTTTTCACCAAAACGGCCGTCTTTTCTCCTCGCTATGTGCCCTGCCCATTGCCACTTGAGACATGCAATCCTTTGGGCTTTGTCTGTGACCTTAGTTCTCCTGCGGATGTCATCATTTCCTCTCTCCATTGATCTCTGGGTGACTTTGAGCCTCCTTAATCGGCACACCACCGTAAGCAGCCACGTTTTGGTTCCGTATGTCAACACTGTTGTCTTGAGACACTGCGGTAGATGGGCCGAAAATATGCTACGTAGCTTCCCGAACTCTGCCCAGCCGAGATGAATTCGTCAATCGACGTCTTTCTGGAAGTTGGTTTTACCAAGCTGGACTTTTTGTCAGATGTAGATGTACTCGTCCACGACTTCCAGTGTAGAGCTTATAACCTGTACAAGAGTGGGTACGACATGAGAATTCGACATAAGTTTCGTCTTGTCCATGTTCATTTTCAGACTCACTTGTTGGTAGTTTCTACTGAGGTCGTCGAGCATTGTGCCTAAGTCAGCCATGACTACGATATCGTCTGCGAATCGAAGGCGCGTCATGTACTCGTCATTTCATTTATATCGCATTCTATGTATTATAAGTAAGTATTTACAAAAGAAAATTTGGTTCTTATATCCGTAATACAGGTGCTTGAGCTACCTATCTCGGAGTCAATTCAATGTACCTATGTGATGTTGTGAAATACTTATGACCTCTCTGCTTGTCTGTCACTACAGGTCGGGAATGTCCTGGCAGTATCCTAAACAAGTGTTTATTGTACCCAACCAGGGTACAATAAACACTAAATACCAACCTCAACCTTTACTTGCCTCGTTTTGAATGGGGGTTTTTGGTCTAACGACTTAAGTACTTGGCCATGATCTCGGGGTTCTGGGTTCAAAGGTGTTTCGAATTTTTCGAACATATCTCGGGTTTGTGATCACCAATCCACATTTGGCAAGCGTCTTGATTAAGCCTAATTCCATCATAGTAGCGACGACTTGATTTCTATGATGGAGGCCTTTGCTCTGCAGTGGGACAGTATGTAGGCTGACTACTACCTACAAGAAATAAGATCAAAAAGATTCAGCACCATTATTCTCCATGGCAGATAACGCATCTTTTTCTATTATTTTCCTTTACTCGTACAACTTCCGAGTGGGTTGTTACGTTTCGTATGCTAATTTGTTACGCTGTGTATGTAAATTTTGTATTTTTTTTTTCATATTTTGCAGCGGGCGTTAACGGTCGGTTTCAGTCAAACTATACATGTTGAAGGTTTACCAATTTGTAACCGTGTTGAAATGCACGCTGAAATTAATTAATTATTGCAGCACAAAATGTTTTGATAATAGAGGCTGCGGTTACGCCCAAACACAGAAGCTTCTAGGCTTGATACTCTGTCGGTTAGATTAAGAAGATAAACGTTTAGTCTATTACGTACTGAAAAAGCCTCCAATTTTCATCATGAAGTAAGTAGGTACCTGCTCAAAGTACCGGTATTGCCATAGCATATTTTTAAGTTGTGGTGTTTTCATGGCCTATCATTGACTGTGAAGGGCCACGCTTCGGGAATAATTGGCCAGTTGAACCGAAGTGATACTACGGCCTCAGGAAACCGGCGGAAAAGCGTCTGCTCTGTGTTTTGCCGAGTGAGTAAGAGTAGAGCCCCAATATCCGGGGAAAAGGGTAGCGGAGTGTCCTGGTGTTACAGGTATCCATGGGTGGCCGCAATCGCGTTTATCATCAGGTGATCTGCCTACTACATGATAATTTTAATACCCTTTTTTTACCCCAACCCTAATTTTGACAAAATTAAATCGCTTAAAACCGATGGGGCAGAAACGTGGTCGAGTGGAGGTGTGTATACCTACCTGGACCACCTGGTCGAAGCCGTGGCAGGCCCCTCATAAGGTGAACCGACGATCTTGGATGTGGGCAGCACAGGACCGATCTGTGTGGAGATCATTGGGGGAGGCATATATCCATCAGTAGATATTTATTGGCTGAAATGATGAAATCGTTTTGAAACTTTTTTATCTCCCTCTCGATTAACACCACTTTGTGCATGAGCGTGAGCATTTTCGCGATAAATTCCAACTAAGAATCAGTTTTCAGCAAATTTCCTTGCCGCTCACACAAATTTCACTTAACCAGGCTTAGGGAGCCTTTATGGGCCGCTGTTAGGCCATAAAAATAACAATACTACCAGCAATAATATATTGCTACATTAGTGATGCCAACCCATGAAGATATTTTCACTCGAGTCAGTCGAGTCGTGGTAGTGAATGCTGCCTCTGGTGCAAGGGTTGCGGGTTCGATCTCCCGTTCAGTACAAACATTTGTGTGCATAAACATGTCTGTTTTTATTAGTCTGGGTGTTTTCTATATATAAGTATGTTTTTACAAAATAAAAGTATTATATGTATCGTAATAAAGGTGCTTGAGCTGCCTATATCAGAGTCAGATCAATGTGTGTGATGTTGTGAAATATTATTTATCTTTAAGTAAATAACACAATTAAAATTTTCATCTTGTTTTCAGGCGAAATTTTTAAGTGTGTTTTTTCATTAAAAATAAGTTGCAAATTATTGCTATAAAAAATATCAACTATCATTTATTTATTTAGTAATTTTCATTTCGTGTCACGCAGGCCCAGTAGGGCACATGTAAAAGTAAGGTAAAATATAAGCCTCTAAACTGTCCCACTGCAGGGCAAAGGCCTCCATCGTAGAAATCAAGTTATCGCTACTATGATGGGATTAGGCTTAATCACCACTCTGGCCAAATGCGGATTGGTGATCACAAACCCGAGGTATGTGCAAAAAATTCGAAACATACTTTTCGCTCAACCCGGGTATTGAACCCAGGACCCCGAGATCACGGCCCGGTACTTAACCCACTAGACCATCAGGGCACATGTAGAAACAATTAAATTTGAGAAATGTGGAAGTCTGAATAAGTAATCTAGATAATTCATGTTCGGTGCATTGGCGCTTGAAAAGATAACATAATCATTGTTTCTTCTTAAATCTTTTTATTTTGAAAATTTGAGTATTGTACTTTATCATGTTTAAAGGATGTAACATTAAAAAAATTGAAACATTTAGAATTCGCGGGAGGTAAATATTTGTCATCGTACGATATATTATATCACTAAAACATAGTTTTTTGTATGGTTTTTATGCGACATCCGCAATGTATTTTCACATCGAAAATCTCGACTCGATTTGGCTCTAAGAGTCAAAAAAATATTTTCCAATGTCACTCAAGTTTTGTGCCCAAGCCGCATCCCTAAACTACTTTATTATATTAGGATATTTAAAGATATCATTGACCTAGTTTCTGTTGTTTTATTTCAATTTCTGAGTGCTAATTTAAATTGGAGGAACCTACGCTCTTATTTATTTACTAGGCACATCAACAATTATTTATATTAATTAAAAAAAAAATCAATATAAACACAAGCATTTTACATATACAAGGCAAGAGACTATTCTAGTGTTTACATCAATTACAGACATGCACATCATGATATTTTAGAGGTTACAATTATTTACTTAAAGGGTAAGCTAAACAAAAATTATAGGTACCTACATTATATTTAAAAAAAAAACTTTTTAATAAATTGGTTTGGTTATGAAAAATGACAAGTTCGAGCAGTCTGTGCAATTCAAATTTAGTAACTGGCGCATGCAAACCCAGATTGGTTCTATGATGGAGGATTTTGAAAAAATGATTAGGTTTACGTCGAATACTTACGCTCTCGGATTTAAATATTTCAATATTTATGTAAATCCTATTTTATTATATTAAAGTAAAAACACAAACTTCCTTAAAAAACTATTTTTCATAATAAAAACTACGCTTTTGTAAGTGTAGTAATATAGATTGTTCAAATATTAGCATTATATTTTTCATTTAAAAAAACATAGATAAATAATACAAGAGTACAGAGGGCTGACTTTATCTTGTCATGCATGAGCGCCAAGCCGCTAAAACAGGCTATTGAAATCACCTGACCCGTGCATCATCGCTTAGCTCCTCGCCTGACATAATGACTTTACACCAACAATACGCATCTAGTTAGGTAGAATGGGCAAAGATTAGATAATGAAGTACAGAAGTACGGAGCATGGGTCAGCTTTACTGTGCTAAAACATAGTTGAAATCTTTGGCAGTTAGTGATAAACAAAATGTGTGTAAGTTACGTCTTTCGTGGGAGAGCCACGCTTTGGAGTAAATGTGCGGGCTAGACCGGAGTGATACCACGGCCTCACAGAAACCCGGCGTGAAGCAGCACTGGCCTCCGGTACCCTCACTCAATCAGCGAAACAGCAGTTTCTCTGATTGATTGAGGGTACCGAAGGCCCAATCCGGGGGAAGGGGGAGGGGGTATAGGTTGGCAGCCCACTTGTGCTCCACTGATGTCTATGGGTGGCGGCAATCGCTTACCATCAGGTTATCCGTCTGCTCGCCTGCCACCTATCACATAGTAAAAACACATCTGTACAGCGTCTATGCTGTGTTTCTATGCGTGAGTGAAGGTACCTGAGGCCCAATCTGGGGGACTGGGGTTTAAAAGGTTGGCAATGCACTTGTGACTCCACTGGCAAAGCGGGTCTCTGTATATGCGCGGCAGCAGAGGCTTCCCATCAGGTGATCCGTCTGCTCGTCTGTCACTTATTACATAAAAACAGTAATTCGTAAAATAAGGTATATTGTACGTGAAATAATAAAAGTGCTTCCATTTAAAACCATTTTCTAAATGAAAAGTCTAACAAATAAGATTTTCTCACCAGAAAACTACTTCCATTCCAAACCGTGAACGTTAGAGTGACTCCTCTGTATAGACTTTAATTCAATTAAGCTCCATACAGAATACATTCACTTTATTTGATTTCAACTCTAAACATTGTAGATATTAAATGAGAAAACACAAGATAAAATACTCGTATATTATATTCACCGTGTGGTCCCGGCAGAGTAGAATAGGCCACCCTCACTCTTACCGAGGTGTCGTAAAAGGCGACTAAGGTAAAGCTGCTGGCATGATCATCAGCACCCAGAGAAGGAAAACTCTGCATTTATATCAAAACCCTCGCCAACCCGTCTGCCAAGCGTGGTGAGTATGGCAATTATCCCTCATGTGATTGGGGCCCGTGCCCCAGCAGTGGGGACTTCAATGGGCTGATGATGATGATGATATTATATTCATAGTTTGCATATGGCTGTGCTGAATTAATTTTAGGCAAATTTTTACTATCCTTCTTTTGTACCAAATTTCGTAGAATAAAATAAGAATAAGTTATCCATAAGCCATCTAATTTGAATATTTAAGGATATGCACTATAATAAAAGTAAAGTAAAGTATCAGCCTATAAACTGTCCCACTGCAGAGCAAAGGCCTCCATCATAGAAATCCAGTCATCGCTATGATGGGATTAGGCTTAATCACCACGCTTGCCAAATGCGGATTGGTGATCACAAACCCGAGCTATGTTCGAAAACTTCGAAACATACTTTCCGCTCGACCCGGAAATCGAACCCAAGACCCCGAGTTCATGGCCCGGTACTTAAACCACTAGACCAACAGGGCGTTTTTTAAAGTTAAAGATTGGGAGCGCAAATACTAATTATTATTTTTTGCACATAATAAGGATTTTTCCGATGTGTCAATAACGCTAAGATAATGATTTGTGATAATGGGTATCCATGGGCGGCGGCAATCTCTTACCATCAGGTGACCCGTCTGCTCGTCTGCCACCTGTGACATAAAAAATGACTTAAACTTACAATAAAACAATGATGAAACCCCAAAGAGGATGAAACCGCATCTTGCAAAGCTCTATATCGCATAATGCTTTGAAAGTTTGGAAAAAATGTTTTATTATCCATCATCAAGATTTGCCGCTACCTAAAAGTGCCGCACCGCTCCCTCCTACGCTACGCTACTGGGTCCCCCCGGGCTCTCAAGTTTTGCTCGCAACTAGGAATCAAGCGCTGAGATGTGATGAGATCATCAAGTTAAACTTTTTTTATATTACAAATTCCACGGACACTGGTTCCGTGCCTTTTTAGTGCTTATTTTTTTTTTAACCCTAGAGTGGGCGCGCTATGAGCATTTTGCCGCCCGCGCTAAAAAACCTTTAATATTTTTTAAAATAACTAGCCGTTAGACTTGCGCTTCTAAGTAGCTGCCCCCACTCTCGTTAGCAACGTTTGTCGAGAATCTGGACGCCGTCAGTGCGCGGGGGACCGCTGGAGAAGAAGGTTTCTACCATCAGGCGTCGCCGGGCGGCAAATTGCTCACCGCGCGCCCACTCACGTAAGTAATATTATATAATGTATTTTTTGCAAACTCGAAATGTTGACTATATTTTATGGTGCATTAATAACTATTGCTACTAAAAATATGTTTGTTTTAGGATTTCAAAGAATTCATTGATAATAATAAATAAGAATGGATAAAATAGAAGCTCAAATTTTGTCTTGGCTAGAAGAAACATCTGATTTTGAAGATGCTAGTACACACATCGTTGAAAATTAAAAAAAATATTTCAGATAGTGATAGATCTACTATTCATAGTGAGTACAACACGGAAACAGAACAGTCAGCAGACAGTGACGCTTCGAACAATAAAGAATATTGCCGGTATAAACAGTCAAATTATTTACAAAGCCAATACTCAACATTTGATGCTACGTCGAGAATATTTGAAACAAATTGCCATGGTACTTGTCAAGCAATATATGACCACAAGGTCTTCTATAGGCAATTTAAATATTCCTTTGAGGAACCAAATTGCTCGCTTTGTCCCAGTAGAACAAGCATCTTCTTCAAAAAAAGGAGGGCAAATGCAGCATATGTCCCTCAAAGAAAAACAGGCGCACGAAAAAGGGTGTTCCAGATGCCAAAAGTTACTGTGCAATGAACATTGTACATATCTTTGTGAAGACTGTCTTGATAAAGCGTATCCTGTAGATTTAGAAAATATATAATTTTGTTATTTTTTTCCATTTTTTTAAGTATTAAAAAGTATTATGTAGCATAAGAGAAAAAAAGTCAATAAAAATATTAAGTTTTCTAAAGTCTTTTGTAAACCAAAGTTTATAGAACAAAGTTGAATAAATATGTTAATTAAATATTACTTACTGTTTATTTATTTAAATCCTTAAAGAAAAAATATTAAATTGCTATATTACTAGTCAAAATAGTCAAAGAAAATGAGGCGGCAAAATGCTCCCCACGCGCCTACTGACGTTACGCAAAAAGACGCGCCCACTCTAGGGTTAAAAAAAGGTTACAGAATTTGAAAAATTGCTCCGCGATAAAATTTAAATTAAATAAAATTACAGTAGCTTAAGTTTAGGCAGTCATGTCATGATTATTGTTAGTAGATTGAATTTGAATTTAATGTAATTGTAACTGGGGTGTTTTCTTTTTTTTATCTTTCGGGGTAGAGGGTTGTTTAATGTTTGGTTTGCAAACTTGTCCCTAACCGCGTCATCACCCCGGCGGATCGCCATTTCGAGGTTATACTCGGTGATTTTTTCGATGGTAGCCTTCGATACCATGGATATGAGGCGCGCTTTGCGCTGATATTAGTCTGCGTCGTTAGCGGCGTTATCTGTATAGTATACACAACAAACTTAAAGTTCAATAGATATGGAGTTCACTAGTATGCATAGACTGAATTAATCCAAGGTGCCTATCAAGTTTACAGTCCACCGGGGCCATTGTGTCCTTATCTCGCCTGCCAGCACGTGAATAACCCTGGAATTAGCTTTTGTTGGTCAGCAAAACCCTTTAGGCTGATTTGCCCTGTATTTTGTTCTTTTGGCGAAAGAATGTTAGACTACGATCAAATTGGATAAATACACTATACCTATGGCGAGTATTTTGAGTGTGGGGGAGCCATGCTTCGGCATGATATTTAGGTTCGACCGAAGTGATACCACGGCCTCACAGAAAACCGGCGTGAATTAGCACTGCGCTGTGAGTGAGGGTACCGGAGGCCCAATCCAGGATAAAGGGGTTTAAACCCCATTTGACAGCGCCCTTATAAGTCCACCGGTGTCGCGGGTGTCTATGGGCGGCGGCAATCGTTTACCATCAGGTTATTCGTTTGCTCGTCTGCCACCTATCACATAAAAAATAAAACATCTGTACAGCGTCTATGCTTTGTTTCTATGCGTGAGTGATGGTACCGGAGGCCCAATCTGAGGAATGGGGTTCAAAAGGTTGGCAGCGCACTTGTGACACCACTGGTGTCGTGGGTGTCCATGGGCGACGGCAATCGCTTACCATCAGGTGATCCGATGACATAAAAAAACTATCTCGAAGAAATACCTGCAAGATTGGCGTACCATAGGACTTCATCTACACGCTGATTAATGATATTTCATGAGACAAGATCCCGATCTGACCAAGTGGGATCAAACGTGATAATAATAACTCGACAAAATCATATTCATATCAGTTGTTTACATACGAGGGCGACACTGAAAGTTCTTAGAAAATCAAAAACTGAACAATTTAGCAAATTGTTAACTTTTATTATATCTTTTCAAAATAGCGTCCCTTCACATCAATACATCGCTGCATACGATGAAACCACTGAGAAAAGCCCTTGGCCCACTCTTCTTTAGGGGCCTCTTCGACGGCCATTTGATACGCAGCCACTGCTTCTTCGGCGTCCGTGAAACGTTTTCCTTTTAATTTTTCTTTCATTTTTGGAAATAAATAAGAATCGCAGGGTTCGAGGTCTGGGCTATATGGCTGGTGACCCAGTAATTCTACGTCTGACGTCGCCAAATAGTCGCGTGTTTGCTTGGCGGTGTGCGGCGAGGCGTTGTCGTGGTAAAGGAGGATCCTACTGCGAGGTCGTTTTTCCCGAACTTTTTCCAAGACAAGTGGCAAACAGTTGTTAGTGTACCACTCTGCGATAACTGTTTTTCGATCCTCTAAACAAACTGTTGCGATATGACCTGTCCTTCCCAAGAACGAGGCGACCATCTTCTTTCCCACGCTGCGACCTCTCTTCACTTTAGTTGGCAACTCCTCGAATGGAAACACCCATTCAGCAGATTGTCTTTTAGTTTCAGGACCATAACAATAAATCCACAGCATTTGAGTCACCTCCGTTAAATCTTTGAACGATTTCGCGGCACCAATCAACACGACGTAGTTTTTGGGCCTCTGTCAAATTATGAGGTATCCACCGGGCACAAAGCCTAAATTTTCATGAATGATTTTGTGTACTTGACTCATACCAATGCCTAAACTTGTCCGAATCTGCTGATAGGTCATTCTTTTGTCGGCTTCTATCATACGTGGCACACCACTGATGTTATCTTCGGTAGTCCGTACGTGGCCGTCCCTCACGCAAATCATCGGTGAGATTAGTGCGACCACGTTCAAACTCATTAAACCAATCGAAGTCTATCATAACTTTCTTGTTGACTTATTTGACATCGAAAGTTAATGAAAATCATTGCACGGAAATTTTCTCGCGTTAAATTCATGCTCACTTGTTAAAGATTATTTTTAGTTTGCCGCCAAAATTGGAAAAAAAAATCGAATTAAATGCATAGACAAGTATATTGGTAAAGAGTTCCATTTTCAAAATTTAAACTTATTTTTTTAATCATCGTCTTATAAGTGGCCAGTTCTAAAAACTTTCAGTGTCGCCAGCGTCTATAGCCATGCGTCTTCTTTTTCTCGGTTGCGTCCAACGCTGTCTCTTTGGATCTCAGGGCTTAGATCATGATTCAGGATTTGAGGAACCTTCGCAACCCTTTATCAGGGGAACCAGACCAACTGAATCGTGGTAACACGTCTATTCGAAACGAGCAGGTTTCCTCACGTCGTTTTCCCTGAACGCCGAGGTAAAGGTAGAATTCAGAGGCACGTGTTCGATTTCGAACCACGACCCCCGCATGAAAGGCGCGTTTCAATCCACTGAGCTATCATTGCTTTTAGCCATGCGTCAACACATACATTTCTAATGAGAGGGGAGGAGGGTCTTGACCCTCACCAGAAAAGCTCCTGGCCCCATTGCCTATCAAGTTTACAGTCCACCGGGGCTATTGTGCCTCTATCGCATACCACACACGGGAATAAAGGGCTTGCTTTGTTTCGTTAAAGGGTTTTGATTAATGATCGCTTTACATTTAGCGTTTTTATTGGACAAGAGCTGATTCCCTTTAATCAAATATATGTAAGTAGTTTATGTTATTATATGCAGATTTGTATTAGTATATTCATAATGCTATAATCAGTCATTTAAGAAAGATCTCATTAATACTGTTTCTGTCACTACTGCAATACTATTAACAGCAATACTATTAATGTCATTACTGTAATTCTATTAGTGTCATAAATACTTTTAATACTAAAATAATTACTCATAACAAAGATCTCTATTAAAAATAAATAATTACAAGTTAATAATTTAAAGAAATCCTCTCCTCTCTGCATTCATATCAAAACCCTCGCCAACCCGTCTGCCAAGCGTGGTGGGTATGGCAATTACCCCTCATGTGATTGAGGGAGGCCCGTGCCCCAGCAGTGGGGACTTAAATGGGCTGATGATGATGATGATGATGAATCTAAAGAAATATTGTTGTATACCTACTAAGTGGTTATTTTTGAGCATTTGCACATAATGTTTATTTTAAGCATGTATGCATGAAGCGCAATAAAAAAATAAGTTAACTATAAATTAGTATGCGATTTGGCCTTTACTGCAAATCAGCGCTATGGCTCAGGCCATAGCTAAATGCTGAGTAGGGACCATTTCAGCACTTAGTTTTTAAGATATTTCGTCCGTTATATCCATGTTAAGTGTCGAATAAATGATTTCTTATCTTCTCTTATCTTTAATGTATCAATACGGGTTTAACACGATATTTATTATGTGAAACGGATGAGCGGACTGACCGCTCCGCTCGTGACCACGGCTGCTGTAACGTAGCCGAAACGTCGAGCCAAATATGTGAGTACACAATGTTGTTTCACATAATAAATATCGTGTTAATCCCCGTATTGATACATTATAGTTATAATGCAACACGAAAATCTAAAAATCTATTCTCTTATCTTAACTGTAACTTTCTGTGTAAGCATATACATATTTAGATTGCACTGCCCTACACCTCCATCAAATGTCCTTTACCTAAAGCCTGGAAGAGATTTCTCATAGTGATAAGACCGCCTTCGTTGTAAATATCCTGTAATACCTAGTCTTAAGTGTTCATACTGTACTTAGAGTGCTATAAAAGTGTATTTATTCATTCATTCATTCCCTTTACCCAGTTAACCCTTTACCTAGTTTAATCTTTTCATTGGTTTTCAATCTCTTATCTCAACTGCACAAAGTTTAAAATTTGGTGGTCTCGTATGCGATACATTGCTTGGTTAAACGTGAAGGGCGTAAACGATCCAGCCATGGAAAAGTTTTTCCATAACTAGTTAGCTACCTTTCCTAATGGCTTATATTGATAATTGAGAAATGTGCTTATCCAGGCAAGGGGTACTATACTGCTGATAGATAATATGATTGCTTACAGCGACCCAAAGCCTCCGAGACAAGATTTCGCAAGTCTGGTCTGTTTTCGGCAAGGTTAGCGTAACTAGGTAGCTGAGCAAAACCGTATTCGGCCAGGTCTATCGAAGCGATACCTCGGGTATCCCACTGGGCGTTTGGCGGTTGGTCAGCTCAAGTATGCTCTTTTCGCAGCTCGATCCGACTACATTCTTAAAACGTGCCAATGATACAATAATTAAATAACTGAAAGCCCAAACTACCAAGTAGGTATGTACCAATTATTTTGGCTAGATTCGTGAACCCATGCGCCGCCGTCACTTCAAATCACTTTTTTTTAACTTCCACGAAGTTTGTTCTCCAAGTACAAACTTCTGTTTGATATAAACCCGCACGCAATATCCGGTGAGTGATAGTTGACGAACAATTAGAAGTAAGTTGCGCTAAGTTCAGACCTGACAACCGCAGTCGTATCCGTTTCCGGTTCTTAAAATTATGTCAAACCACAGTGTTAATACAGGCAGTGGGATTTCTTCTGTTGGCAAAATCACAGGAAGACACTGAGATAAATATTTCACCACATCATCATCACATACATTGATCTGACTCCGAGTTAAGTAGCTCAAGCACCTGTGTTACGGATATCAGAATCAACAGTGGGATGACAAATATATACATATAATACTTTTCTTTTGTAAATACATACTTATAATACATAGCAAACACCCAGACCAATACAAACAAACACTGTTCATGCACACAAATGTTTGTACTGTGCGGGGATCGAACCCGCAACCCTTGTATCAGAGGCAGCGTGCACTACCACTGTTCCAATCGGGTCTTCGAAATGAAAAGAAAGAAGAAAGAAAGAAAGAAGATGAAATTAGTTGTCCACATGACAACTTACTCGACACACAATAATTGATGGTGACATTTAGTAGTTCATTGATATTTTCGTGCAGTCGAATTCAAGCAAAGTTATATTAATTAATCATTAAGGATTCGGTGGGTAGAGCTAAAATAAGTCGCGTGGGCTGATGCAATTCAAAGGTTTTAAATTAGTGTCTAGTGGTTTTAGTGTACAAATTTGGTATTTATTTGTGCAGTGAAATGCCGCAAAGTGATGTCAATAATCAGAATCGTTGGATTGTATCGTTTTTAACACTACTATTGTGTGTCGAGTGAGTTGTCTCATGACAACTTGCTTGGACCTAATAGAGTCTTAAAACCCGCGATTGCTTATAGAGTGATATCCGCTGAATCCGTTGGTCGATAAAACTGTGAAACACCGGCGTTTTATTGAGTGACTGCGACTTTGACTGACTTCGGATGTTGACTACCTACTTATTCTCAATAAGTTACTTGACATTGGCAAATTATCTTCGGGTAGAGCCATATTAAAAAAAAGTAATCATTAAGTTGTTTATCGAGTGAGTTGTCACGTGGACAACTTCTTTTAACTTCGACTCTAATCATGTCTTACAAACCTACGATTTCATTATCCCTATACCAGCATTTTTGAGTGAGTGTAACTTTGACCTTTTTCGACAATAAATATCTATATTTAAGAAAAGTCGCTACATTATGCAGAGTTTAATTAATACTATACACCGTGTTTTTTAACCGTCTTACTCAATTATCGAGGGCATTATACTGATAAAGACAAACATTTTCACCCAAAGAACATAGAGTCTTATTTCAGAAAAAAATAAGACAAATGAATGATGAATTAGTGTAAATTGTATGGGAAGGCATTTTTTGTTTTAAGATTCGACCCTATGTTACTTGGGTGAAAATGTTTGTTATCATCAGCATAATGCCCTCGATAAAAGAGTAAAACCGTTAAGAAAGCCCGGTATATACCTAGATACTCGTAAATAATAATAATAATTCTCACAACATGTCATACGTTGACCTGATTCCGTACTAAGTAGCTTAAGCACTTGTGTTACAGATATCAGACTACAGAGGAACACAAATATATACTTATATACATATATTACACCCAGACACTGAACAAACACAAGTTCATCGCACGAATGTTTGACCAGGGTTGGGATCGAACCCACGACCTTTGGCGTAAGAGGTAGGGTCACTACCAAATAAATTAATATCCTACAAACATATTGTGTGCATTATTTCATCAAACAGTATTTAAGTAAAAGTCAAAAGACATTGCAAGTACCAGACTTCCCAAATCCTGAATCATGGTCTAAGCGAATCCTTGTCTCCAAAGTAACAGCATTGGACACAACCAGGAATCACACGCCAAGTTAAGGAGTATTTGGGTAAAAGTCACACAAACATCCATTGTCCATAACTCCCATGACGCTGTAAGCCGCAACAAGTGGAGACACGCGAGCCGCATCATAATCATCAGCCTATCGCAGTCCACTGCTAGACGTAGGCCTCTCCAATTGTTCGCCACTGTGATCTATCCAAGGCTTCTTGCATCCAGCTCTTGCCAGCCATCCTGCGCAGATCGTCCCCCCATCTAGCCAGAGGGCGCCGTACATTACGTTTGCCAAGACGCGATCTCCACTCTAGACCTCGTTTACCCCATCGGTTGTCGGTTCTGCGGCTAATATGGCCAGCCTTACTGCCAATTAAGCTTGCTAATCCAGGTGAGCAATGTCGACTGACTTTGCATCAGTACATGAAAATGCAACGTCGTCAACCACGACCACTCTGTCAAGAGTGAACTAAGCAGGAGTTAAAAGCCATAAAAGAAAAAAAAATGATCAGAATGGTTATTAGAAGACGTGTACATCCTGTATCTGTACACGCCGTGTGGTCCCGGCAGAGTAGGATAGGCCACCCTCACTCTTACCGAGGTGTCGTAAAAGGCGACTAAGGTATAGCTGCTGGCATGATCATCAGCACCCAGAGAAGGAAAACTCTGCATTTACATCAAAACCCTCGCCAACCCGTCTGCCAAGCGTGGTGAGTATGGCAATTACCCCTCATGTGATTGAGGGAAGCCCGTGCCACAGCAGTGGGGACTTAAATGTGCTGATGATGATGATGATGACATCCTGTATTATTTTGACAATAACAAAATCTTTCCATAATTAGTAGGCTTTACTGTCTGGACGCTTTGACGACATTTATTCCTTACAATTGGCAGTCTCGCGCATCTTGTTCTGGCACGTGAGGGCTGGAAAAACTCGTAAATTGTCAACTACGTGTAAGGTGTAATGGCGGCGAGGCGTGCCGGCCCAGTCTACAGCTATTTGTAGCTCCGGTTAGGGTTTGACCATAGAGTAAGACAATAGTTTGACACACTTTTTCTCATAAACGGCCCGTTTGGAACAGTGGTAGTGAACGCTGCCTTTGGTCCAAGGGTAGCGGGTTCGATCCCCGCACAGTACAAACATTTGTGTGCATGAACATGTCTGTTTGTATTGGTCTGGGTGTTCCCTATGTATTATAACTACGTATTTACAAAAGAAAAATATTATACGTATATATTTGTAATCCCACTGTTGATTCTGACATTCGTAACACAGGTGCTTGAGCAATCTATCTCGGAGTCAGATAAATGTATGTGATGCTGTGAAATATTTATTTATTTATTTATTACTTTGTTCTTAGGAAGTTATGTCCTCCAAACTGATATTTCAGTTATGGCGGCCAGTCTCAGCGATTAGCCATCAACGCAGGACAAGTGTTTGCGCAGACGCAATTGCATTCTATATTCCTTTATTTCGATGAACGATACGATGAACATCAGTGGAACACGACCAAAGAAAGATCAGGCTGAGGATCAACAACAGCTTAAAGTGATTTCCGAGCCACGGGGGGACAAGACCGCCAACTTCCAGACTTCGGGCTGACACTAAGAATTTCCTAACAGAAAATCTCAGGTCTCAGTTATAAACTCAATTATAAACTCGGTTTTTTGTGAGGCCGTGGTATCACTCCGGTAGAGCCAGGCTATTCATGCCTAAGCGTGGCTCTCCCACGGTCCTTGAGTGGAGACCGTGTATAAGAGATCGCAGACTTGCCAGGCACCCTAAAAGGTGCACCGACGATTTGGTGAACGTCGCCGGAATCCCTTGGATGCGGGCGGCGCATGATCTGTGAGGAGATCATTGGAGAAGGCATATGTCCAGTGTATATTAGCTGAAAATGATGGAATCACCGAAAAGATTAAAAGATGTCTTCAAGAAAAAACTGAAGGCCTTCTTATTGGAAAAAAGTCCTAACTCTATTAACGAATTTTGAAATGAAACGTAAATAAAATCATTGTTTTGTTTATAATGTGTAAAAAGTAATTTTTAATTATCATTGTTGATTCTCTTACGACCATGAGTTTTATAATGGCATTAATTTATTTTTCTTGATTATATTTTGATTGTGACTTGGTTTTTAGAATTTTTAATTAGATTTTTCTTGCAATTGTTATTTCTATTATTGTACTTATTTTAAACACAATGTAATTGTTTATGAATGAATAAATAAAGATATAACTTGGATAAGATAGTACTGTTATCACACGCATATCCTTCTCTTAAGTTTTCTTGGATGTGAAATGTTAGTTGAGGAAGAAATTATTAGCAAGAAACAGTCGAGGAATCTGGCGCCTAACCATTTTCCAATATATTACTTTCCTCTATGTTAACCAATTCAAACGATAATCGCTTGTACGCACGACACATAAATAGTGTCATTTCAAACAAAAAAAAACTATGCAAGCTGCAAGCGATATCGATGTCCTTCAGGTGGTTAAAGTACCAGATTTCCCGGCCGTACCTATCTCAAACCATGACGATACTACTGTTTCAATTCAATTTCCAATTCAAATATTTTATTGCATCACATGTGGTTGTCATAAGATATTACAAGTATTATTGTGTACAGCACATGCACCCTGTCCTTACACTGTCCTTATAGCCTTGTATAGCAACTTAAAATCTAATTTACATAGGTATTTATACACTTCAACTACTATTGCACTAACATTTAAAATTTTAAATTTGAGAGCTATTTAATTTTTTTTTATTTTTTAATTTAAAACAAAAATATTCAACATTCTTTTTTTTTATTCCGACAACATCTCATACGTTGACCTGATTCCGTACTAAGTAGCTTAAGCACTTGTGTTACAGATATCAGACAACAGAGGAACACAAATATATACTTAAATACATATATTACACCCAGACACTAAACAAACACAAGTGTTCATCGCACGAATGTTTGTCAAGCGTGGAGATCGACCCCACGACCTTTGGCGTAAGAGGCAGGGTCACTACCAATTGCGCCATCCGGTCAGTCAAAATTTGAGATTGCACTACATTTAAAATTTGAGAGCTATGTTATATAATACTATTAAAAAAAATATATTCAACATTCATTATTATAAAATAAAACTGTTATTTTCGCTTACCATCACGCTACCTCGTTTACCTCCTATTCTTATAAAAGAACTAATAAATATGTTAAAGTGCTGACTAAGCAATCGGTCCTAAATATCACTCGTCTTTCCACTCGTGCAATCATTGCTCCCTCACTCAGTATTCGCGGCACGGAGCGAGTAATCTTGGTCCTCTGACACTATCGGGGTGTCTTATTGCTCTTGTCACTCTATACCCGCGCGCACGAGTTGCCGTATGGACGGGTTTTTATGGAGGAAAGAGCGATGTCTGATTTAAAGGGGCTATTTAGATGGAAATACTTTTGAGTGCGTATTTACCTCTATGCGTACAAAATGAAAAGGTATGTTACGAACAACATCTTTGTACATGCCAGTGGCATTGCACCGTCATCGTGAGATAATAAAAAAATACTTAAAATTACAACCTGTGCGGATAAAGAATGGGATCAGAAATGGCGGCGCATCTATTCACTTCTCGCTCGCACACTATTTGCGTCTATACTCGCACCCCACGAGTGCGCCGCCATTTCTGATCCCATTCTTATCCGCACGGGTTGTATAAGATATTCATTTCGTTTGAAAATAGTTGTGTTTCTTATACTGGCATTTTTCATTGAAAGGAAAGTGTTCAATGCTTCTGTTTCATAATTAACTGTGCTTTAGCACACAACGTTTAGATACAGTCAACTCCAAAAATATGTATACACTTTAGGACCTTGTTACAATACTTACCTATAAGAAAGTAGAGGTCTACTATCTTATATTATATATTGTGACAACGTCCTAAAGTGTATACATATTTTTGGAGTTGACTGTACGTACAAAATTAGTTCTGCAGACAAAAGGTTACGAATGATGAATACGTAAAAATTCTACCTAACAGAGAGAATCACTTTCAAGATTGTCTTCTGTATGAACTATCAAAAATATGAAAATATATTCTAATCTGTGTAAATCTTCGCAATCAAAAATAATTATTTATTTCATCGTCAGCCCACTTAAGTCCCCACTGCGGGGCACGGGCCTCCCTCAATCACATGAGGGGTAATTGCCATACTCACCACGCTTGGCAGACGGGTTGGCGAGGGTTTTGATATAAATGCAGAGTTTTGCTTCTCTGGGTGCTGATGATCATGCCAGCAGCTTTGCCTTAGTCGCCTTTTACGACACCTCGGTAAGAGTGAGGGTGGCCTATTCTACTCTGCCGGGGACCACACGGCCTAAATATTTATTTATTTATTTATTTAAGGACAACGAACAAAGCATACACCTTACATGGATGATATTATTTTCATATCTACATGTTATAGTGTTGCCTTACTTAAAGGCTGCCACGGCATGCACATTTAACAAATCGGTAAGCGACTGACATTGTGACTGACTTAATGCCCTGTTGGTCTAGTAGTTTAAGTACCGGGCCGTGATCTCAGGGTCCTGAGTTCGATTCCCGGGTCGAGCGAAAAGTATGTTTCGAATTATTCGGACATAGCTCGTGTTAGTGATCACCAATCCGCATTTGGCAAGCGTGGTGATTGAACCTAATCCCATGATAGTAGCGATAAGTTGATTTCTATGATGGAGGCCTTTGCCCTGCAGTGGGACAGTTTATAGGCTGATAAAAAAAAAGCGACTGACAAACACACATGTAATAAGGGTATTTCTTCATGACATCACCATCATCATATACATCTTCGAGGTACCCCCGGCTCCCCCCATCCGATTCACAGGGGTTCGACACACTGCTCATGTAAAGCTTTATTAAATCATTATAAATATTTCTTAAATTTATAACATTAACCTTCAATACCAATAATACTTTTGAGCCCATATGAAGCAGACATACGGAACCGCGAGCCCGATAACAAAGAAAAAGCCATTAGATAACTAAATAGGTAACTAATTGTAACTAACCAGTTAAGTAACCAATAATAATAAACTATAGGTTCATTTTTTATACCATGTCAAGAAAAAAAAACACAAATTTCAAAGGTACAGAAATTCCGTAGATAAAGCTATTTTATTTTTTATTTACCTATTTTTATTACCTAAATCAGTCGATCTAGGTAACTAACATATTTAGGTTTTTTTTTTATGAGAGGTGGCAGACGAGCAGACGGATCACCTGATGGTAAGCAATTCCGCCGCCCATGGACACCCGCAACACCAGTGGAGTCACAAGTGCGCTGCCAACCTTTTCCCGTTCCCCCCATTGGGCCTCCGGTAACCTCACTCACACGGCGAAACACAGCGCAGGCGCTGCTTCACGCCGGTTTTCTGTGAGGCAGTGGTATCACTCCGGTCGAGCCGGCCCATTCATGCCAAAGCGTGGATCTCCCACATTTGTAGACAGTACCTGGACTCATAAACAAACGCTTACGTTGCAAGACATAAAATAAAGTCCAGTTTAAACTTCGAGCATGAAATTGTGAATGCGGTATAGCATGTGACGAACAGCTTTTGCATAGCTCGTATTAGGGTTGCCAGGTGTGTGCAATAAAGCCGGACATAGTTATTTACTTACTCCGCTGCCTAGGTGACCCGAACGGAATCTTGGCCTCCTACACAAGAGATCACCAACGAGATCAATCCTGCACTACTTTTACTTCTTGATATATTTTTTTACTTGAGGGTGATGCTTCTGGCCTAAAGAGCCCTCTGGTACCCTCACTCACGCAGCGAAACACAGCACAGTGCTGCTTCACACGGGTTTTCTGTAGGCCGTGGTATCACTCCGGTCGAGCCGGCCCATTCATGAAACAGCGTGGCTCTCCCACGGTTTAAGGACAACGATAGAGATTAATAACTTGTAGGGACGATAGAGATTAATAACTTGTCAAGAATTGTGCGCGGTGGAGTGCAAGAGTCCCAAGGACACGCAATACCCGCGCACATCTCTCACAATTTGGCCACCATAGTGTTGGTATGGCCATAGGAGGGGAGAGGGTTGTCCCTCGGTTGCCTCTTTCTCAAACATTACATCCTCTTTGTAAGTGTCAGTTTTATTGACATGGAGCTCTCGTTAATCAGTCTCGACGACGTCATTTCAGCGGTAGGTTTCTAGGTTGGTCAAACGGTCTGGGTGGTATAGCCGGATGCTGTCGGGATTTTTGGTTGCCTGTTAAATTAAACTGAGTATGGCCTGTCCGGCTATAATACATTTTGTTTTTTTGGCATTGACAGGCTTGTAGAGATAGTGCTAATGGAGCAAAATAAAACCGACTATCCATGCATCCCCCCAAAAATACAATGGGTTTAGATACTGTATCAATTAAGGATACTCTTCGTTGAATCCATCATTTGAATGCATGAGCATGTCTGTTTGTATTGGTATGTGTGTTTTCTGTGTATTATAAGTATGTTTTTAAAAAAGAAAAGTATTATATGTATATATTTGTAATCCCACTGTTGATTCGGATATCCGTAACACAGGTGATTGAGCTAACTATATCAGAATCAGATCAATGTATGTGATGTTGAGAAATATTTATTTATTTATGACTCTTTCGATTTTTCTTAACGTGTGTAGGCATATTAAACCGTAAATCATATTGATCATAATACTTTAAGATGATAGTATTTAGTGCCAAAATGTCCGGGTAAATTAGATGGATTGTCCGGATTTCATTTCAAAACTGGCAACCTTGCTCGTACCACATGTTGGCTATGAGAATGTGCATGAAACATTGCATCTCTTTGTCATCACAAGAACAGAGAGAAAAGATACATAGGGTTTTTTGCTCGTATAACACTTACATGCTTGAAATTTTAACGTAAGTATTTCATTAAGGAGATTGAAATGGTGTCTGTTGTGACTGAACACGATTATTCGTTCAGCGCGACAAGGCTTTACAGGCCAAATTACACATTAACTTCGTCAGAATTTGGAATAGGAACAGGTCGATTCTCGAAAGATGACAACAAATGACGACCGTCTACGCATGTAGGCTCATGAAGAAATGGCTCATTCTCAATTTGACCCATTATAGGGCTCAGACTAAACATATTCTGTTTAATTGAAAAATTATAAATTGAAAATTCAAAAAACACCCGACACAACTAAAGCTCTTTCATTTGATACCTATATTGAGGCAGTTGGAACAACAAATAGGTTATTCGTCATTTTCTGACGGCGGCCATCTTGGATTTGAAATTTTTCATAATTAATATATTCTGCTACTCAAGCCCAATATATGCTCGAGGCGGTGTCCGAATAGGGGCATCGGAACCGTCTGACTTTCTCAGCTGCTAAGTAGCAGACACTTACCTTGAACGATATGTATGGCCAATAAATCGATCGCGCACGTGAGCATGGCAAAGTTACGTGGGGTGGTGATTGACCAAGGGTGCTCCTTCTTGCAGCATGCGAACTTTATCAGCCAGCGGGCTAGTAACTGCTTCGGGAAGATGTCGAGAATATCTTCATCGACTTGGGGCGTGCGGTACAAAGCACTTAGGGTCCTGTGTTCAGGGACCTATGTTGCAAGTCTTACTTACGCTGCGGCAGTTTTGTGACACCGGTCAAGCATCTTCGTCATGTCATGTTCATGCACACACATGTTTGTACTGTGCGGGGATCGATCCCGCAACCCTTGCACCAGAGGCAGCGTTCACTACCACTGTTCCAAACGGGTCAAAGGTTCAAAAAGGTTTTATAAAGCAGTTTTCATTCTTATTCGAAATTTTTATGTTTATTTTTATTTCAAACGTCAAAACTGCTCTATAACACCGTTTTAGCTAACAAAGGTTAGGATAAAGCCCTTTGTATTTAACCATCGTCACAGATCTCGCAAACCTCGATTCAATCAATCGCAAAGCCGCCGTTAAAAGTACACACACTGTGAATAAAAGTAGTAAGTGCTCGAATTGTGAGGCGGCAGTTCCGCTGGCGAATTGGCTCCGCAAAGAGCTTGAGAGTTTTCAACTGGTCTCGACGCGTCGTGCCGGCTACGGGAAAACAAAGCACACACGGGCATAGAGAACGGTGAGCAGAGCCTATTCTATACCGTGTTTTTTTTTATTTATTTTTTATTTGGAATAACAACAGCTGGTTTACAATAGTGTTACATACATTACATAATAATTAAAATTTGCCGAGTGAATTAGGCCAAAAAAGTTATTCACAGTGTGCTTAAAAATATGTTATGCTACTTATATGTAGTCTAGACTATATATTGAGACGTGCAACGCAAATTATAAAACATTAATAACGCAAATTATCTAGTGTTCGTTGCAGCTTGACAATCTTAAAATTAATTTAAATTAGATTGTTTAGCGCTTAAATTAATTTTAATCTTAAAATTAATTTAAATTAATAATTTTTATATTGTTTATTCGTTACTAATTGACATAATTTTATAAATAAACTATTTACTATAAGTAAAATAATTTAGTAGTGTAAATAATTGTAAGTAACTTATTAATAGATATATATTTTTGACATTGTAATAATAAAAGATAAAGGTGTTAAGTTAAGATAAGAGAGATTTAGAGATAAATATTAATAAGATTTAAAGATAGATGTTTTTAACCGTCATACACTCCCTTAACTGGGGCACTATAGTAATGAAAACTACAATATTTTCCCCCAAGAAACATAGGGTCTAATCTCAGGAAAAAAACTCTCACGGCGTTTACCAAACATGGTAGAAATAAATAAATAAATATTTCACATCACATACATTGATCTGACTCCGAGATACGTAGCTCAAGCACCTGTATTACTATATCAGAACCAACAGCGGAATTACAAATATATACATTTAATACTTTTCTTTGTAAAAACATACTTATGATACATAGAAAGCACTCGGACCAATACAAACAGATATGTTCATGCACACCAATGTTTGTACCGTGCGGGGATCAAAACCGCAACCCTTGTACCAGAGGCAGTGTTCACTACCACTGATCCAAACGAGGCGTCAAAATACGGACAGATTTTTTTTTTGTGTGATAGGTGGCAATCGAGCAGACGGATCACCTGATGGTAAACGATTGCTGCCGCCCAAGGACATCCGCGCCACCAGTAGAGTCACAAGTGCGCTGCCAAACTTTAAACCCCCTTTCCCCCGGATTGGTCCTCCGGTAACCTGACGCAGCGAAACACTGCTTAACGCCGATTTGTCGATCGTTCTTTATTATTCGCTAAAATAAGGACAAAAATATGATATTGTATTTGTTTAGGTAATGTATAGACTGACAAGTCCTATTGATTTTGACTCTTAGTGTGTTTTGCAGATTTCTGCTTCAAAGACATACGAGAATATCATGTACTCGTATAGGGAATAGTTGCCTATTGCGTGAAAATGACACTTAAGACCCAACGAGATATCAATTTAAGAACATAGGTACATTTTCGATTCCAAAACCAAAAACAAAACAGAAATGTTGTTATTGTGAGATACTTAGGGCCGGTTTCTGAATTGAACATTTGAAGTTAAGCACGATTTGATCACAAAGTTTGACAGTTGAAGTATGACTCAACTGTCAAATTTCGTGCTCAAGTCCTGCTTAACTTCAAATTCTCAAATCAGAAACCGGCCCATAGTTAATAGCGTGGTTCGAGTTAAAAGCGTGGGAGCATAAGCAAAGCACTGAATTCTGGAAAAGACTACCTCGACTAGAAAAGTCTAAGGCGTTGATACAGGCGTTCGATCAGAGACGAGCTGTAGAAATAATAAAACTGAGCAGAGGACATGTTAGGGCACTCACTCGGACCCTCACAGGGCACTGCAAATTAAACAAGCACCTGCACAACATGGGCCTTTCAGATACCAAAATCTGCAGGTTCCATCGCGAGGACGAGGACGTGGATAACCACGTCCTCGGCGAGTGCATAGCGCTGCACCGCTGCAGAAGCCGGCACCTGGGAGCACACATGATCTCAACTGACGAGATCAAGAGCTCCCCCATCAGCTCCATTCTCGGGTTTATCCTGGAACTGGAGCTACAGAGGTGCTGTAATAGGTTTTCGGGGCTGCCACAATAGATCATCTTACTGATCGCAGTGGCTATGAGACGCAGGGCTCACCCCATTTCTATCAAATAATAATAGTTATTAAACGTGTTTGAGAATTTCAACGTGTTGAAGACTAATATTGAAAATGATTGAAGATTGCTTCTCTTTCTTTACGACAGTGTGTGGAAGATGTTCCAGGAAATACTATATCAGGCCAGGAAGTGCAGACGACGTTTTAATTGTTATGTCTCTAATCGACCACCTCGGGCTGCTATTAAGTATTATCCTGCTTTTAAGTAAGTATCTCTTTTACCTACTTAGTAAGTACTGCTAAAAGAGTAAAACAATTTGTGTATGGTCGCGATGCGGAGTATAACAGCAAAATTGATTTAATCAAAATCAGATTCGGCTACGTCGGCCGTTGTCAACGATCACCCACGCGCGCAGGATATATTGTAGTGCTCAAGTGTGTGCGCAAACACAAGTGCACTCTCTATTCTCTTATCCTCATACCATAGTGTTACGACCGAAGAGGGATCAGGTGCATGGCCAGCGGTATGAGATTTCTACCATGTACCTTATTTTTGAGTTTCTGATATTTCGGCACTGTTGCAAGCGCCATGGTCACGGAGTAACTGAAGTTTTTGCGGGTAAGATGTTACTGGCAGACAAAACGGTCGACCCTCCTTCGCAGTCTTTTACTACACCGCACCTGCGGTACCACTGTTCACTAACTCACTAATTTCTCGCACCTATTCTCTCGTAAATAACTATTCTAAGTTAGCGACCATGAAAGTTTAAAACAATAAATTCAATTAACGTTTTTCATAACAATATTTGAATTTTTCAATTTGATTGTATTCAAGCTTAAAGTCACAGACTTACCAATCATCATCATCAGCCAATTTAAGTCCCCGCTGCTGGGGCACGGGCCTCCCTCAATCACATGAGGGGTAATTGCCATACTCACCACGCTGGCAGACGGGTGGCGAGGGTTTGATGTAAATGCAGAGTTTTCATTCTCTGGGTGCTTGATCATGCCAGAGCTTACCTTTAGTCGCCTTTTACGACACCTCGGTAGAGTGAGGGTGGCCTATTCTACTCTGCCGGGACCACACAGCAAACCACCCTCTTATAGATTACGGCAATCGCTTACTGTCATATGATACGTTTGCTCGTCTGCCACCTATCACATAAACAAATACCAACATCAAGTCCTCATTTTCTATATCAATTACCTCGTACTCCATAGAACAACAACTATTTTAGATACCAACTATGTATTATTGCTAACATGTCAAATAATAATAATATCCTCCCACCGATTGCGGCTACGGCGGCCAATCTCAACGATCAGCTACGTACGCAGGATATATTATAGTGCTCTAGTGTGTGCGCAAACACAAGTGCACTCTCTTCCCTTGCCCTCATATTCCGATGGGACACCTTCGTGACACGACCGGAGAGGGATAGCAGGACCAACGGCTTAACGTGCTTTCCGAGGCACGGAACATGTCAAATATATCAACAATCCAAGTCCACATTCCTTTTTTTTATTAGAATAGCCAGACATTTGGCCTACAATATCAACTGATGGTAAGTGATGGTGTGGCCGAGGATGGATCATGTCTGTCTTAGTAACAGCCTATTCACTCTTTTCTTGAATACGTATATAACAACCGCCGTGTGGTCCACGGCAGAGTAGAATAGGCCACCCTCACTCTTACCGAGGTGTCGTAAAAGGCGACTAAAGTAAAGCTGCTGGCATGATCATCAGCACCCAGAGAAGGAAAACTCTGCATTTATATCAAAACCCTCGCAAACCCGTCTGCCAAGCGTGGTGAGTAGGCAATTACCCCTCATGTGATTGAGGGAGGCCCGTGCCACAGCAGTGGGGAGTTAAATGGGCTGACCATATATATCATCATCATCATCACAACAACTTTTTTAAATACCAGAACTAATATAAGTTACGTGTCAAATAAACCCCAAGTCCACATTCCCTATATTACCTCGTACTCCATATAAGCTAGAGGACAACAAGTTTTAATAACTTGGAAGAAACTCGTGTGGGACAGAACGAAACTTTCATTTGCGCCGTACAAGTTTTTAATACCACCACATCTTTATGTGGGTTAAGACTTTTTATGACGTCCATCTGGAATATGGTGAATTTCTTTTTACATTACTTTTTAGGTATATGAATTAATTACTATAAATGAAATTCGATACTGATGGCCACGGATTTTTGGCTCGAGTATAACAGTTAGAGTTCAATTTAAGGTGACACTAGCGACGCCAATCGATTTTAATTTTTAGCTACTAAACGGGATCTATTTTTAAACCATTTCGGGGTTATCACCTCTCGGGCAACACTTATACATTATACACATTGTGTACCTAGTGTGTATTACACAAGGCTGACGTCCACTCACTCAGCTGGCCCTACTGAAAATCAGCGTCATGACCTTTTTCAGGTCATGACATAGGCTGAGTGGGGGCCATTTATGTGGAGGTCACAACACGCAATATATTATTTGCACTGCCTGGTTATTTGTACTCATTATTTTGTTTTTCTGTGTTTCGTTTTCTTTTTTTTCTGTATCTATTTTTTTTTTGTTTGTTTGTTCTTTTGTAACTAATGTTGTACTCGTATTTAGTGTTGTGATGTTCAAAATAATAAGTTTTTCTGTCTTTCTTTCTTTCTTATACTATTTATTAAATAACCATGCAAAATATGTAGTATACAGTATTTGCCGAGAAGTTGTAACCTCGAAATTTAAAACAGATCCGGTTTAGTAGCTAAAAATTAAGTTCGATTGGCGTCGCTAGTGTGCCCTACACGTCACCTTAATAAAACGCATAAAATTTGAAAAAAAAATAGCTTACAATTGACCCAATATCAATAAGACGCTTCAAGATCAAACAGGCAATAAATAAGTCTATTTGTTCGGTATAATTAAATCTGACTGAAATTCAAATACAACAATCGTCAAATACATAACATTTTGACAGTAGGCGAGCCACACTTCGGCTTGCCCCTTGGTCAACATCCAATATAAATGATACCACGTCCTCACAGAAAACCGGTGTGAAACAGCGTCTGTGCTATGGTTGAGGGTACTGGGAGGCCTAATAATGGAGAAAAGGCGGGTTTAAAGATTCACATAGCATAGTGACTACATCCTCATGCCCATGGGTGAGGATAATCGCTTTCTATCAGAAAATGCGTCTACTTGTCTAACACCTATCATATTTAAAATAAAATACACCGGACTGTGTCAACTCCGGACTGTGAGCGGAAAGTGGCTGATGAAATTAGTGCTGAGTGTGCAAACCTAAACACGGACGAAACAACACGCAATTTTCAACCAATCCAATAACAGATCTGTGCCGATGAAAAACCGTCAGTGCACCGCTCCATAGACACGCAGCGTACCAACACCACAGTATATAACCCACCAGTATCAAGATATGCAGCTCCAGTCCCCTAAAATACGGGAACAAGGATATTAAAACTGTTTAATATTACGAGTAAAACAGACGCCCTACCCGCGCTTCTACATTCTATTTAGTCTTTTTTCTCAGGGGAAACTGTCATCTTGCTACATGTAGGGAACAGAGTGGTGTGTAGGACTCAAACCCTTACCAAAACCCCTGGGGTGTCCATCTCCGCGCAATCGCGGTCGGAAACCCCACAGCCGGGACTAGACCCCTTTTTTTTTGACGCTGGGGAATTGCCTCCTTATGCATAACCTCCTGCCGGGAGGCAGGCGAGTTATGTCGGGCTTTCCTCTGGCGGGGGCTTCCTAGCGAGAAGCCGGGGAGAAGCATACCGACTAAGCCCCAGCGACGCTCCCTCATCGCCAGAGTGGGGAGAGGACATGAGTACGGGATAAAGAACCTTACTTCACGTCCCTCCCCATGCGGAGGGCTCACTTACACTGCGGGCCCGGCACTGCCTCCCCCAGTCAAGCTGACCCCTACCTGGCGCAATGCAGCCCTTCACTGCTATACGACCTACCAGTGCGCACAGTAATGTCATCCCCCGCGGAGTCGTATGCTGAGCAAGCCACTCCCCAGCAGTGGATACGCTCACGTACTAAAAAGGACCGTTTAGACGCCTCTTACGACAGGCCGGGAACACCTTGGCAGTATTCTTAAACGCTCCTAGCCACGGGGCGCACACTCTATTTAGCCTTTCCCAACCCTAAGAACAAAGAAGTAGCCTAGAAGATGCCTGTTCACTCTTGTATTAAAGATAAATATCCATATTATAGTTGTCAGGAAAAATAGGCTTCGGCAAAGAGTTCTATTCCTTAGCTCTCCGCATTATAAATGTGGAAATGAATCGCTTCGTGCGGATAAGGAGCAATTCTACCACATAAGGGTGAAAGCCCTTGTAGCGCCTTGTGGTCCGGTGATGGAATGTGTTGAAGGGCATTAAATTATACAGTCCCCAAATGAATGAAGGTTTTCCACACGTCAGCGGTGGTCGAGGCTTTGCAGGCTACCCTCAGGTAACCAATTTTTGACGAAAGCATGGATGGACACGCCAACGGCGCTCATAAATGGATGAATATTTCGATAAGAGTGCTTGTACCAAATGCAACGTTTAACTTACTTAAATAGTTGTTTTATTTTTTAATTTCTGAGAAGATAAATTTTATTTTACTGGTATTAAACATGTCCGATATCTCGCAATCCCGTGGGCGTATCCATACTAATGTAATGTTTGAGGGCGTTGACCCTAAATTGCACTACATATTCCGATCACTCGTCATAACCGATGAGCCTCTTCGCACGACGCTCTATTGAGTTCAAAGAGTCCATCCAGAAGCATGGTAAGCGATTGGTCATCAGTGAACCACCAGATAAGTTATACGTGATTCGACTGCCCTTCGGCCACCTATCACATAAAAAATTGTGTCGCCAGCCTATTAAAAGGAATATAAAGTTTTCTTTAAAGTTTTACGGTCGCATAACTCGAGCCACTGGTAAAATCCTTAAACTGTGGGGTCCCAGTATGGAACCCTGGGCCACTGATGAGTAGAGGGCGCCAGTAGAATTTATTCCATTAACACTCACTTTTTGGATTCTATTAGAAAGGTATGATAGCGGTATTGAGAGTGCAATGTCTGACACCATAATGCCGTAGCTTCATTATTACAGTTTCATGGTTTACGGTCGCATAACTCGAGCCACTGGTAAAATCCTTACACTATGCCAATACCATACCTAATACACACAAACAACGAAACCCAATAACGTTTGCAGGACATCCTGTTTCTGCCGATTCGGTCCGCACCGATACTTTTATTTTTTGAACGGAACCTTTGTCTGGTATTTTTTCCAGCGATATTTGGAAGACTGCGTTGGATTTCATTTTAGAAGCATGCCCGACTTGATTGAAAGAGACTATTATTGACACATGGTCTAATGCTTGCGTCGACGAGTAGCATCAGCGATGCTTTTGGCTAATTGAAGTCATCAGTCAACCCTACAGTGACTAGCAGATCCACTGCTTAATTTAGAGTTCTTCTTCTTAACGAGACCGCGTACCCAATGATGAAATCCAAAAGAGAAGTAGGGTAGTAGACGTTGGCACGTGAGTGTGTGAGCTAAAGTGGAGATGGGCAGGACACCTGGCAAGGCGTAAAGATGATAGGTGGACTATAAAGCTTACCGAATGGCAGCCAAGAATAGGGCGACGTCCTGTGGGTAGACCACCTGCCCAATGGTCCGACGATATTGTAACGGCATTGGAGAAACACTGGATAAGGCTGGCAGGGGACCGAAGGGAGTGGCATGATAAAGAAGGGGCCTATATTCAGCAGTGGGTGGATGTGGGCTGATATGATGATGAACTCAAACTAGCCATCTTTCTCAAATATCAAGTCTGTCGATTGTAACGCAGAGCGTCTCGCACAACTTATTTCTAGAGGTGCCTGGCGACACTCTAGTACGTATCGCCTCCAACATCCATTAGCACGCCTAGATACATGACCAACGGTTGGCTTGGCAGCGACCTAATGTCTCCATTGGTATTGACTTTGGGCAACCACTTATCACCTATAGCATAAAAAACAAAATGAAGCTTCACTCAGGCATCCCCACGTATTGCACGAAGTTTTCCCATTAGTCAAAACGTGTTTATCAAATGCGGTATCGACGAGGCCCTTGGCTCGAAAACAACGGCTTATCGGAGCAGCACATCCGCACATCCGTAAAAAGTCTGTATCTCAGCACACAGTATATTGGGTCGATTTAATCCTTTTTCAAAAGGCTTTGTTTGTTCACAGAGTGACCAGCACAGTACAGGGCATAGCAGACGTATCAACACCTCTTTTGATGTTAATAGATACAACTACAGGACGAAATGGTCCTACTCACCATCATGATCGTCTTGTCCTGCTGGCGATCACAACTGTCACTTCAGAACCTGGTTCGCTTTCCTGCTAGGGACTCCTCGATTTTTGGCATTTATCGTTGTGAGGTTATGGGTACTCATTTCATACCCTGTAGGTAGGTATTTACTTCTAGAAACATTTTTTGCATTGATAAAAATAATGTTCGTGGCGAAATGTGCAAATCATAAGCACAACTCAATTTCATTAAGCGCTGCTGAATTTCACCACCTTACTACACACCGTATATTAGGATTCCACCCGTAACATCCTGTATGGGTGGAGGTCCACCACCGTGCGCATTACACGTATTTTTTGCCACGCACCTCCTCATTGTGGAATTAAATCAAACGCAGCGATATTTCCGATCCGATACGATATTGAGATCTTCAAGAAACGAGCTTATACTTTCCTAAAAGGCCGGCAACGCATCTCCACTCCCTCTGGTGTGGCTGATGTCCATGGGTGGCGGTGATCACTTACTATCAGGTGAGTCGCTTGCTCGTTTGCCTCCCTATATAAAAAATAAACTAAAAAACTCATCATTTCTAGCCGAATAAGTTAGTTGTGTGACACGCAGATGCGCCGAAAGGATGATGTGGCAAGGCTGGTGGCCGAAAACTGGATCCAGGTTGCTCAATAGATCTGAGTGGAGAAAATTGAAGGAGGCCTATACAAATATGGTAGAGAGTGGGCTGAATGATTGATATTAGTATTAGCCTATACACAGTCCCACTGCAGGGCCAAGGCATCCATCATAGAAATCTTATATTGGATTAGGCTTTAATCACCACGCTTGCCTAAGCGGAATGGTATCACAACCCCAACCTATGTTCGAAACATTCTCGGAACATATTGTTGCTTGGAACCGGAATTGAACCCAGGACCCCGGGATCACGGATCACCGATACTTAAACAACAGGGCGTTGATGAACTCAAGCGCAGGCGTAGCTTTAAATTATGACCCATTTATCCACTGCGCCATTGCGGTAGTAAAATCAATTACTCGTGTATAGTCACTATTTTAATGATCACTTCTTAATTCCGCACAACACATCCGCAGTTCCGCGGCATCGCTCCAAATTGGATCGATTTAATCCTTTTTCAGAGCCGTGTTTGTTTGCTGAGAGCGGGCGGCGCGTGGACACTAGAGTGGGCAAAAACGACGAGCTTTGTGCGGACGGTACGATGGTTCCGTATAGTTGTTCCTTTTTGTTAGAGATAGTCTGTAGTTAGTGTTTGTTACGTGAGTGACAATGAATTCTGGCAATGCCGGTAGAAAGGATAGGATCAATAGAGGTTTGCCATGGATTCGTCACAGAGTCTTTTCATGACTTCGTAAGATCTTTGGCGTCATAATAGACACATCTTTTTACCTCGTAAGATAATCATCGTTTGACGTCATCATAGTCATCTCTTGACTACGTAAGTGGTGATCTGACATCTCACATGTCAATGCTGTCCGAAAACCACGGTCATCTCACTTAGTACTTTTTTCCTTAGTATGGGAAAAATAGTTCAGCGATTTTCGTTAGATGGAATTGTAAAAAGCAGATCTAGCTTTAAAAAGCAATCAAGCAGATGGTTCGGCGTTGTTTCGGTAGATGACATTGCATTGCATATGCATTTATACATCGCGCTAGTAAAACGTGTTTCGGAAACAAGGACCTCGAGCCACCTGCCTACATTAGCAATTTTATATAAAGTAAGTATGGGAAATGACCAGAGATCTAGAAGGTATTGGTAATTTTGTTAAAAAGCAAATAAAATTATTTCTGATATTTTATTTCATGGCCGTACTAAATGACATAGCTGTTGAGTATGGATCGTTTTCCTCTAGATGGCGCTAGCCGACTAGCACTCTATCTCAGTAGATATAATTACTCTATGCCAAAAAACTTCACCACTATGGATGCCAAAGACCGCGCGAAGTGGAGAAGATGTAACAGGAAAGTGGACCCCGCGACAGACAGTGTTTCTGTGAACATCGTGTAGGACGACCTCATATGCCTGGCAGGAGCTAAAACCAAGTAGAAAAAGATCGATCGGAGTGGTGAACAGCCATGGACTGCAACAGGCTGATAGTGGTGAATGTTATGTATGAATCTATAAACTATTTTAATTTTATGTTCAAAGCGTCCCTTATAGAATCATGACGTTCTTGAAAAAAAAATGTCCTCTGGAGTTGTAGACGTCAACAGACTGCGATAATCGCTTACCATTAGGCGAGCTGCACTTCTGTTTTTCATCGATATCACTATCATCATTTCAGCCAATAGACGTCCACTAGTTGGACATAAGCCTCTCCCAATGTTCTCCATGAAGATCGGTCCTGTGCCGCCCGCATCCAATGGATTCCCTCGATCTTCACCAGATCATCGGTCTACCTTGTTTGGGACATGTCACGATCACGAAAGAAGACTCCAAGCATAGCCCACTCCTTTGCTCTCTGTGTGACTTTGAGCCTCTTTAACGGCACATTGTTAGCGGCTTCGGTTCCGTATGTCATCACTGGCAACATACATGAATTGAAGACTTTCGTATTGAGACACTTCAGTAGATGGACCGAAAATATGCTGCGTAGCTTTTCGACTAGTCGAGTTAGATTAGTCGATCGACCTCTTTCTGGAAGTTGGATTTACCAAGCTGAACTTTTTGTCCGAGGTAGATGTACTCGTCCACAACCGAGCCGATGTAGAGCTTCCAACTTTTACAAGGGTGGGTACGACATGGGAATTCGACATAATCTTCTTCTTGTCCATCGATATTGTATACAAGAAACGGAAAACAAAAAAGCGTTCTTGTATACCTTCACGGAACGTCAGCAAAAACGGAAGCGCAGAGGTCTTCAGTCGTTAGTATTGTTTTGTTTTGCGCCGCGTGATTATGAAAACCTTTGAGTGCTCTTCAGGCGTACACGCAAACAAGTAACTTGTTCGTTTTGATTATTGTATTGTAAGTCTGTTGTGGTCTATACAGTATCGGCTTTGTGATTATCGTTATAAAAAACCGGCCAAGTGCGAGTCGGACTCGCTCATGAAAGGGTTCCGTAGCAGCAAGTAAGATATATGAAAGGTAAATTGTGGTTTACGCTTTATAACGTGTTAAAAAACTGCTCACTATATCTAGTTCAAACCAATTTTCTTTGTTAGTTTTTATGATTATATACATCATATATTTTTTTTAGTTTTATAATTCATTTATTATAGAAGTTAGAGGGGGGGGGGGGGGGGACGACACAATTTACCACTTTAGGAGCGTCTCTTGGGCAAAATATTTTATTTAGAAAAAAATAATGTTAAAAACCTCAACATCATTTTTTAAGACCTATCCATAGATACCCTACACGTATAGGTTCGATAAAAATAAATTGAGTTTCAGTTTCAAGTACGGAGACCCCCCATTTTTTTATTTTTTCCATTTTTTGTGTAAAAATCGTAATGCGGCGGACGGGCAGACGGACAGACATGACAAATCTATAAGGGTTCCGTATTTTGCAATTTGGCTACGAAACCCTAAAAATTGGTTTTTTCTTGTGAGAAAGTTTCCGTATCGAAAAACTTCCGGACTTCTGCACACGTCTATTCTATAATAAACGTGTGCAGAGAGTATATAGCAGTATATAGTAAACCTATGTTTACTATATACTGCCTAATTTTTGGTAATTCTAAACTCAGTGCTGTTAGGTCACTCTTTAAAGCTACTGGTACATATTTAGAATTCCTTCAAAAGAAGCGTGAAGAAGCATCTCGCGGGCCAGTATGGCAGTGCCAATATGCCTTGACGTCGCGTCCGTTATAATTGGAACGTGGGCTCTCCTTTTGCTTACCATCGGGCTGAGGAGAGCCAATATACTATATCATAATATAAAATCTCGGATTCGATGGCCCCTTTAGGCCAAAATTGGTAGTAGACATTTTTCCTGCCTCACCTACCCTTACATACAGTGAAAGCAGAATTATGACGTTTAGTACCTAGGTAAGTGCATCTCTGCAAATGTTCCCAAGTGCATTGTAAAATGTGTCCGTTCATTGCTGGATGCTGGAAATAATAATAATAATAATTCTCACAACATCTCATACGTTGACCTGATTCTGTACTAAGTAGCTTAAGCACTTGTGTTACAGATATCAGACAACAGAGGAACACAAATATATACTGATATACATATATTACACCCAGACACTGATCGAACACAAGTGTTCATCGCACGAATATTTGTCCAGGGTGGGGATCGGACCCACGACCTTTGGCGTAAGAGGCAGGGCCACTACCAATTGGAAATTATAAATGAGATGCGTTTGATTACTATCTAAATCTCACAAGTGGTATTTTTTATGTAATAGGTGGCAGACGAGCAGACGGATCACCTGATGGTAAGCGATTGCCGCCGCCCATGGACACTCGCGACACCAGTGGAGTCACAAGTGCGCTGCCAACCTTTAAACCCCTCTTTTCCCCGGAATTGGGCCTCCGGTACCCTCTCACGCAGCGAAACACAGCTCAGTGCTGCTTCAAGCCGGTATTCTGTAATGCCGTGGTATCACTATCTAGCCGGCCTATTCATGCCGTAGCCTAGCTCTCCCACGGTCAAATATAATGTCTTAAATGTATTAAATGTAATGTATTATGCCAATACAAATACCTAAGACATACATGGCAAAGAAAAGTCAAACATTTTCTCTAACCACGCAATGCGCCACATTTTTCCTTGAAACAACACTTCTCTTGATGTTAATAAAAAAAGTTTATCCAAAGACCTCTAAAATAAAACAAAGCGCCCAAGAAACGAAACAAAAGACGCTAAACACTATTTCCAGTCAATTTCCCCCTAACAGCGGACAACAAAACCCAATGACAAATCTCGCAGCAAAAATAATCTGATTGAGTGTCTCAAAAACCTCTGATAAGACCATTAACGTTACTTCGCGCTAAGATCTCTTTTGTCTAAAAGAAAGATGGCGGCCAGTGTGACGGAATAGCGGCAAACGAGGCCCAAAGAATACTATTGTCTTCCCATTGTTTACAAGAGTCTGAGGCGGGACAATAGACAATAATATAGAGGCAGAGTATAAGAAAAAATGGCAAGTGTCGACCATTCGGGAGTCAATTAGAGGGAACAGCTTATTAATGGGATCAAATTCGAGGCAATTATACGTCCTTAATTAAATAAGAAATTCGTCAAATGAATAAAAAACTTACGACCTATCGGTCTTCTAAAATAGTCAATTACTTGATTATTTAATTTTTTAAACAAAACATAAAAATATGCGGATGTATTTTCCGAGAGAATTTATTATTTACATATTTGCTCAGCCCCAATCCTATATTCTTAATGATAAATAAATTCAAATAACATACTTTGACCTGATTCCGTATTAAGGTGACGGGTAGGGCACACTAGCGACGCCAATCGATTTGAATTTTTAGCTACTTAACCGGATCTATTTTAAACAAATTCGGGGTTACAACCTCCCGGTAAACACTTGTGCTATTTATTAAATAACCATGCACAAAAGCGGAGCCAACATTTGTACGCGAAAAATTGATTCACGCTAAAAGTGGCCGCTTTTGGCAGTAATAAATTTTTCGCGTACAATAATGGACCCAAAATTTGTGCATGGTTAATTAATAAATAGTATAAGTGTTTGCCAAGAAGTCGTAACCCCGAAATTATTTAAATAGATCCGGTTTAGTAGCTAAAAATTTAAATCCCGTCATCCTTAGTAAGTAGCTAAGGTCCTTGTGTTAGGGATGTCAGCTCATCAAAGAATTATAAAATATAAAACCTACTTAAATATGACACTTAAACGCTGAACAAAAACAAGCCAGGGTGTGGATCAAACCCTCGACCTTTGGCGTAAGACAGGGCATGGCGGGTCAACGAAAACACAATGTATCCCTGCCCTCACAACGCGATACCCTCTGTAATCAAACGGGTCCCATTCATTTCCGTAGCATTATCGTTTATCGCATCCTCCATCCATACCCTACTATGGGCGATTGTACCAAAACTAACAATCAAATTATTCGAATGATTCCATAAATGGTATTCGAAAGATTATACGTCATTCGAATGAAAAAAACATTCGTATGATAATCGATATTCGATTGAATTCTAACCGAAATTTATCAATTGGATAAAAAAGTTAAATGAATTATTCAAACATATTTATTTAGCAAAGCTAATCCTGTAGAATAATTGTTGTATTAAATTACAAAATAGTATTGGGCGCCGACTTCGGATACACCTTTTCTGGAGTGTACTGTTATAAAACTTTATTTAAAGTGTAAAAGTGTTAAAAATATTTTACACTTTTTAGTTCGTGGTTTTTAAAGGCGGTTTTTTTGTCGCAGATTTTTTTACAGCCTACAATGTGTGTGAGGTGAGCCCTTGCTTTCATTTACTATTTCGATAGATAATGTTACTAGGATTTCTATCAAAACAGCTTTGAAGTATTGTCCTACTAGAGATTGTATCTATACAAATACTCTGTTTTATATTCTTTTTTTTTTATGATATAGGTGGCAGACGAGCAGATGGATCACCTGATGGTAGGTCAACGATTACCGCCGCCCATGGACGCCTGCAACACCAGTGGTGTCACAAGTGCGCTGCTTACCTTTTAACCCCCCTTCCCCTGGATTGGGCCTCCGGTACCCTCACTCACGCAGCGAAACACAGCGCATGCACTGCTTCACGCCGGGTTTCTGTGAGGACGTGGTATTACTCCGGTCGAGCCGGCCCATTCATGCCGAAGCGTGGCTCTCCCACTGTTAAAATTACAGTTATTGTGCTATTCACGAATTTACAGATATTCTTTCGCAGGCAGGTGTGGAAAATGTGCAGTCAAAGTGTAACGCAATTATTTTGAAATATAATATATCCGAAACAACACGACGTTTCTATATATTGTCAAACGATTTTACAATGAGCTATAAATATAATAGGGGAATGAATGAATGAATGAATGAATGAATGAAAACTTTATTTGGCACAATACAAAACAAGGAAACTTAATTAGAAACATAACCTAGACATAAATCCCTGTATGCGCCAAAGAGGCGGCCGCTCAGCATTAGTCGGTGCTGATCCAAGAGACCAACTCCGACGCTGGTTTTCGCAGGTGGAAATTTTCCTGTAATTCTTGATTTATTAATAACTTGTAAAAGTGCCTATGTGTGCACAATAATAAAGACTGCTATGAGCTAACTGCGACAACAATGAATAACGGTGATCTTCATTACGTAATACCCTAGGATCTATGCTAGCTTGAAGTAAACTGTAATTTGTACCCACACAATGCATGCATAATTTTACATCCTTATTTATCCTTTCTAGTAATAACTCGAGTACTAATGCAAATTACCCTAACAGGTGATACAAAGTTACCGTAGAAACTTAACACACTCGTTAAACCGGTTTTAAAGCCAAACTACGAGTTTTACTGCGCGTTTCGTCGGAAATTAGTTCCAAGCCTTCAATAATAGATGTTGTTGGTTTATGGAGGAACGTTAGCGGCAATTTGAGTGTATATTTAGTACCCCAGGCCAGTACATTAGCAAGTTGTATTGTGCATTATAACTATGAATATTGTTGAAAAAAAATTTATGCGAAAAAAAACCCTTCAAATAACATTTTATAACAGTACACTCGAGAAAAGGTTTTACCGAAGTCGGCGCCTAATCTCTGTTGAATAATCGATTGTTGTATTAAATTACAAGATAGTATTGGGCGCCGACTTCGGTAACACCTTTTCTCGAGTGTACTTGTTTATATTGAAGTTTTTTTCGCAGATTTTTTCCCGTATGAGGGTTTGTGAGTGTACCAGCCTATGGAAATGTTTTTTTGTTTTTGAGTTTGAGTTTATAACCTAACCTGGATAGTGATAGGATTTAGCTTGCAACTCCAAGCGCAGCTATCCGTTTACAATAAAACTTACACATATATTAACCCGGAATCACTCCACCGGGACTCAGTACATCGCGATGGAAATTAAACTCGGGAATCGATACCTTGCGTTACAGGTCAGTTGTTTATTCGGCTTCAAAAGGAAGGTATTAATTTCGACCTTTGGGTATACTGACCTGAATAACTTAACAGACGGAGTTTAATTAATTGAATCCTTGAAAATACAGATGCTTGTATTCAGTTTCAATGAAAACAAATTGGCTTTGTTCTCTGTTCTGAAGCTTTTTTCAGTCATGAAACATTAACATAAAGTTTCACGTAGGTAGTAGCTCGTAGATGTAATAGGACTGATTATGATATCTATTCCAAATTTATTTTCCAACGCACTGTTTAAAACAATGGTCGGACCAAATAGCAAAGGAACTAAATATACCTGTTGGTAACGCACTCCACCAAGATAACTAGTTAACGGAATTAAACGGAGTCACGATCCTCATCAGTGAGGAACCGACTGAAGAAAGAGATAGTATAAAATAATGATATCGGCAAGTCAATCACTCATTCATCTCAACGTGTCATTCCCAGCTACGGCCAAAAAAAGAGCCCAGATACGCTTAAAATGAACGTATGAAATTATTTAGCTAGTTGTTTTTACATGCAACACCTGAGATATCACATATGCGTTACCGGCTCTTAAGGACGGAATAAGCCCTTTTCTTTAAGGTCACCAGGTAGTTAATAAAAAGCTAAATTAGTATGTAACCGTTTTAGTGACTTTTGACTCTTTAAATCTTTTACGTTCGGTTTAAAGGTTACAACTTCGTACTAGTGAGTGCAAGGCATCGATCCCATATTTAATTTCCTTGGCGATATAGCGTCCCTGTGGAGTGATCCCGCCAAGCAAGCTCATCGTAATCGGACGGGTCAATATCTACTGAAGTTATGGCCACCCTCGGGTGCAGCCGATCCCGTAAAACGTCTCGTAGGACGGGTTTATGGATTAGGGATGTGTGTGGAATTCTGAAGACTATAGTGCAATGATTTATGTGTAATCGATGGGGGGCAGTGTAAGGGAGTTGCCACACTGGTGGATTGCGAGCGTTTTCAAAGTGGAGTGACGACGCAGAGAACACGTCACGGCTGCGCATCCGCCAGGAGCCACCCTGGCGTAAAACACACGCCGGGGTGGCTCCTGGCGTCTATGCGCGTCGTGAACGTCGATAAGAGAGAATCCCCAATATTTTACTATGATAGGTGGCAGACGAAGAGGCGCGTCACCTGATAGTAAACGGTTGCCGCCGCCAATGAATAACTACAACACCAATGGGTGGAGTCACAAGTGCGATGCAATTTTTAAGCGACTTCAAAAAAGGAGGAGGTTCTATGTTCGATTGTATGTTTTTTATATATGTTCACCGATTTTTCCGCCAATTATTGACCGATTTGCAGAATTCTTTTTATTTTAAAGAGCACACTCCAAAGTTGGTCCATTGTCACCATGTCAAGATCTGATGATGGGATCCCAGAGAAATCGAGGGCAACCCTCAAATTTTATGTTTTTGTTTTTTTTTTCAAAACTGCACCAGTTTACGCTTGATTGTATTATTATTATTATTTATTTAGGCTGTTAGTTACTTTTGGAGGGGGGGAGCTGCTGCCGAATGAGGAGACACTAAAATGCATGAAAAAAAATGTTCTGCGAAAATAAACCGCCTTCTAAAACCACGAACTAAAAAGTGTAAAATAATATTTTTAACACTTCATATACTTCAGATTATATTATAATATTTAACACTTATGAATTCGTGGTTTTGAAGGTGGTTTTTTTTTTGTATTTTTTTCTGCTCCCCTCCGGACATGCCTCCGGTACTCTCATGCACTTAGCGAAATACAGCGCCGGTGTTTCATTTCGCCAGATTTCTGTGCGGACGAGGATTCAGTCCAGCCGAGCCAGCCCATTCATACCGAAGCGTGGCACGCCCACGGTCAGCTAGTCAAGTATAAGTAATATCCTAGATTGAGACTAAATAATTAGGTTGAATTATTTGAACTCATGATTTGTATATTTACTGGCCGAATGGCGCATTTGATAGTGACAGTGCTTCATACGCCAAAAGTCGTGAGTTCAATCCCCACCTTGGACAAACACTTGTGTTTGTTCAGTGTAATATTATCTTTTAAAGTACTTACATATTATGTAATTTCTCTGCCGTCTGATATCCGTTATATAAGTGTTTAAGCAATGGCTGCACACAGAGACGTCCAATTAACATTCCTGGTTGCTTAGGTGATAAGCCATGGTCATATGTCGCTCATAGTGATAAGGCAACCTTCGTTGTACATATCCTGTAATACCTAGTTTTAAGTTTTCATTCTTCATTTTGAATGCATTAAAAGTATACGTATTTATACATTTGTTTATTCATTCATTCATTTATTCATTCATTCATTCATTCTTTCTTTCATTCATTCATTCTTCATTCATTCATTAAGACAAAATATCGATACTTATTTCAATACGCATGAAGACTTTCTATTAAGTTCATTAGCATTTAGCTTAATTTAGCAGTAAGCATCAGCAATCAGGTCAATGTATGAGATGTTGTATGAATTTTATTATTATTTATTTACTGGACGAAGTCAGGTTGTTAACATCTCAATGCATGTTGCAGTTTTTCGCGTCGCCATTGTCTCGCCGCAATAAACCAAACAAAGCATCCAGGTACAATGAAGCTTTCCAATTTGCCGCACACTAAGTACTGAATATTAATCCATTTTCATGCGCAGGCTTTGACAATGTTCATTATTTTCGGCCAGTGGACACGGCAAGTTTTTAATTTAAATGTATGGCAGTGGGCTTGTGGATCAAGATTGTTGCTGGAAGAGATATGTTTTGTATTAGGCTACCTATAGCGCATGGCATCGTTCTTGCTGAATAAAACCCCGACGAGGGGTTTATATGCTTATTTAGCTGAGAACCTGGAACAAGTGTACGCTTAAAATAAAACATATTTGCAAGTTAGACCACGGACGTGACTCCTCCGAGAGTGACGGCTATTCGACAAGCGGCCCTCCGGAGTTCGGATCAGCTATAGCCCTGTTGCGGTTACTCAACGAATGATCCAGCAACAGCTGTAGGCAATATTCTGACAACAGAAAATAATATATAAACAGAATCAACTTCTTTTATATAATTGCCTTCTTTTATATAATGACGACCCGTTTGGAACAGTGGTAGTAAACGCTGCCTTTGGTCCAAGGGTTCGATCCCCGCACAGTACAAACATTTTTGTGCATGGTCTTTTTTATGTATTATAAGTATGTATTTAAAAAAAAACTATTATATGTATATATTTGTAATTCCACTGTTGATTGTGATATCCGTAACACAGGTGCTTCAGCTACCTATCTCGGAGTCAAATCAATGTATGTGATGTTGTGAAATATTTATTATTATTATTATTATCTCTTGGCGACAGAGTTACATAAGAGTTGTAATATTTATGTTTTTATACGTATTTTATATTTAATTACATTCCATGGTTCCTTTTGATTGTTTTTGACGTTTTAGTGTTAGTGATACCACAGTGATACCTAGTATCTTCTACTTAGTTTGTGTTAATGTGATTCAGATGGTAAAAGTAAATGGTGATTTTCTGATCTTCAATATAAAATTTTGCTGAAAAGTAATGCGTTTTATGCTACCACCCTCTAAGTAAGTCCCTGTTCTCGTCGTACGACTCTAGGTAGGCGCCTCATATTCCATCTTTAACAGTATCTATAAATAGGTAGGCGGCTTATGTTTCATCGTAAACAGTATCTATAAATAGGTAGGCGCCTCATATTCCATCGTTAACAGTATCTATAAATAATTGGCCATAATGTTATATGACCAGCAACGAAGGAGTTCTCTATCGTTTTCCACCGGTTCCCCAGTCTAAAGGCTGCGAAGGTCAGACGATAGTCGCTTCATTGTAATTATCAGACTCCCCAAATCAAGAATCATAGTCTAAGTGTACCCCGGGCTCCAGAGCGACAGCTTTGGACGCAACTGGGAACACGCTAAGGTAAGGAGGAGGATGTTTCATCGTCATCATCATCAGCCTATCGCAGTCCACTGCTGGACGTAGGCCTCTCCAATTGTTCGCCACTGTGATCTATCCATGGCTTCTCGCATCCAGCTCTTGCCAGCCATCCTGCGCAGATCGTCCCCCCACCTAGCCAGAGGGCGCCCTACATTACGTTTGCCAAGACGCGGTCTCCACTCCAGAACTCGTTTACCCCATCGGTTGTCGGTTCTGCGGCTAATATGGCCAGCCCACTACCACTTAAGCTTGCTAATCCGGTGAGCAATGTCGATTACTTTGGTTCTCTGCCGGATCACCTCATTTCGGATTCGATCTCGGAGAGAGACGCCGAGCATTGCTCGTTCCATAGCCCGCTGAGCGACCTTTAACTTGTGGACCAGCCGTACCGTAAGTGTCCACGTTTTGGCTCCGTATGTCATGACGGGTAAGACGCACTGATTGAAGACTTTCGTCTTTAAGCACTGTGGTATTGACGATGAGGTGAATAAGAGAATCCAGTTAGGTTGGGCAGCATTTGGAAAACTACGTCGTGTCTTCGTATCGTCGATACCACAGTGCCTAAAGAGGATGTTTACTCTGAAAAAAATAGTGCCCCTTCCAGCTACACTAACTCATCCTTCCATCCAACGAACAAAGTTCTCTTGAATTTTAAAATGTCCGCACAATAACCTGGGGTGAACTAACAGTTAATTGATTTAGTACAGGCTGAGGCCGAAGGAAAAAATACTGTGATAGCCCACTTTATGGCATTGCTCCTGCAGTTTTGCCTGCATCATTCTTTTAACCTGGGAGCGGGTAAAATGGAACCATTTGAAGTATGGTCAGACTGGATTAGGGTACACTTTGTTTATGTAGCGAGGCATGGATGACATCGGTTTTTTTTTTTGAGTCGGGATATGTTTGTTACTTCTTATGTATATAGTTGTAGACAGAGTTGACTCAGGGAAAAAGTGCCTAGCCATTTTCCTAGATTTGAAGAAGGCATTTGATACGGTGTCTGTGTCGGTTCTTTTAAATGATCTTTATGAAGTGGGCATCAGGGGATTGCCACTTCAGCTTTTTAGGGACTATCTTAGCGACCGAAAGACTCACGTTAAAGTTAACACAACCATTAGCTCGGAATCTACTGTCACCTACGGAGTTCCTCAGGGCAGCGTGTTGGATCCTACTCTGTGCTTAATATATATAAACAACCTCTGTAATATGGAAATAAAGGGTGGCCAATTAGTCACATATGCTGATGATACAGCTATTGTTTTTACTGCTGACAACTGGGAGCAATTAAAGATATACGCTGAAAAAGGGCTCGCTAGGATAGCCTCCTGGCTTAAAATTAACCTCCTAACACTCAATGTGCAAAAGAGCAAGTACATCTGCTTCTCTAAATATAACAATAGTCAACCCGCAAAAGATTTCAAAATAATATTGCGTACATTCAAAAGTACTCCCCATTCAGACTGCTTGTGCCAACAATTCAAAAAAGTGACACATATAAAGTACTTGGGTATAATCCTGGACCAACGCTCATCTTGGCATAACCACACGGAGTTACTCATGGGCAGGATAAGGAAGCTAGTGTGGACATTCAAGACTTTGCGTCACGTAGCCTCAGAACGCCTCTTGCTGCAAACCTATGATTCCTTAGCTCAGTCTATTATTTCGTATTGTGTGCCGGTGTGGGGTGGTGCGACTAAGACACGATTTTTAGATTTAGAAAGGGCCCAGAGAGCTCTGGTAAAGGTAATGTTTTTTAGGCCATACCCATACCCGACGGATGCTTTATATGCAGCTAGTGGGATTTGTCAGTAAGGAACTTGTATTTAATGCAAATAGTGCTAAATAAACATAAATCTATCGGCTACAACCCAAATATAACCTCTAAGAGAAGAAAATACACCGTAGCAACACAGCCTCTTGTCAAATCAACATTTGCTAAGCTGCAATTTGGGTAATAGTCGGCCTATCTTTATAACAAAATTAATCAACAAATAAACATTTACCCCTATCATATGTTGAAGCTAAAAAAACTTTGATAGACTGGTTAAAAACAATAGATTACAACGACCTTTATTTGATTATAACATTATACGGCAACTTCAAAATAAAAGAATAAAAACTAATAACTTTTTACATAAATATTATCACGCGTAAATTTAATTTAAATAACTCTCTACTATGTATCTCACACAAACACAAACACACACACACAATTTGTTTAATAGAATAAAAATGAAAAAAGAATTATAATAAAGTAAAATAAAAATAAATGTTATATTGTTAAAATTAAGGAAAGTTTAAACATAACATATGTAATAATTTAAAGAAGAGCGGAGTTCCCTAATACAAGCAAATATGTTGCTTAAAAGTATTTATCTTCTGAAATGCAGGATATTTTTTAGTTTTTTAAATTTTCGCGTTGCATTATCACTATCATTAGTTAAGACCGCTTGTGACCACGGCTGCTCTAATGTAGCCAAAACGTCAAAAAATGAGACACTAAAAGGCTTGAAAATTTTTTTTCTGCAAAAAAAAAACCGCCTTCAATAACCACGATCTAAAAAGTGTAAAATAATATTTTATACACCTCAAATAACATTTTATAACAGTACATTCACATATTACATTCGAGAAAAGGTTATACCGAAGTCGGCGCCTAGTCCCTGTTGAATAATTGAATGTTGTATTAAATCATCATCATCATCAGCCCATTTAAGTCCCCACTGCTGGGGCACGGGCCTCCCTCATCACGTGAGGGGTAATTGCCATACTCACCACGCTTGGCAGACGGGTTGGCGAGGGTTTAGATATAAATGCAGAGTTTTCCTTCTCTGGGTGCTGATGATCATGCCAGCAGATTTTCCTTAGTCGCCTTTTACGACACCTCGGTAAGAGTGAGGGTGGCCTATTCTACTCTGCCGGGGACCACACGGCCATAAATGACAAGATAGTATTGGGCGCCGACTTGGGTAACACCTTTTCTCGAATGTACTGTTATAAAATGTTATTTGAGGTGTATAAAATATTATTTTACACTTTTTAGATCGTGGTTATTGAAGGGGGTTTTGTATGCAGATTTTTTTTATGTGATAGAATGCCATCATTTACGTGGCTGGCAGTGTACTGGCTACTTATCGCCTGCGGTGTTTCCGGACTGATACGATGTGCAAACCTTCAAGAAAAGAGCGTACTCCTTTTTGAAAGGCCGTTAAGGCACTTGTGACTCGTATGGTGCTGCAGATGTCCTTGGCGGCGTCAATCGCTTACCATCAGGTGATCCAACTGCTCGTCTGCCGCCTATTTTTTATATGTCATCGTGAGCAGATATCGGTCTACCCTCTTTTTTTCACAACGTCACATACATTGTGCTGACTCCGTGAAACTACTTACTACGATACGCGCCATCATGGCTCAGCTATAGAGTCATCATGTGGGGAAACAGCACAAACGCTCCCAACCTCTTCACTATGCAAAAGAAACTTATCCGTATAATATTTAATATTCAAAATACAGAAAGTTGTAAGCCTTTTTTTTAAATATAAAATACTGCCTTTGCCTTGTATATATATTCTAGAAGTATGTAAATTTGTTAAAAACTACCCTGAATTTTATCAAAAAAAGACAAAAATTACAATTAAGATACACATTACGCCACCAAAATAGTAATCTTGGTGGCGTAATGTAGGTATATCGCCCTCTAGTAATGTCCATCAAAATTTATAATAAATTACCAGACTCAATAAAAAAATTAACAATAGAAAAATCCTTTGTAATGCAAATTAAGCAAAATACTCAATAACAAAAATTACTACTCTGTGCAAGAACATTTAGAAGATAAGCTTAAATAGTTATATAAGTAACAAGAAAGATGTTAAATAATACTTACAAAAACTTGCAATATTTGAAACCTAGTTAAAATAAACATAATGATACTACATATATTATAAGATATATTTAAATAAAATTAGCTATCTAATAAAAATAAATTATAGATGAAAGCGTAAAGTCCTCCCCTCTCTTATCTATGCCGTGCCCGACAGGGTCCATAATTGTACTGTACTATGTTATTACCACCTCTTGTAACATTATGGAGAGCAATAAAGAATATGAATATGAATATTAATAAGCACCTGTGCTACGGGTATCAGAACCAACAGCGGAATTACAATATACACATAATACTTTTCTTTCATAAATATGTACATACTTAGAATACATAGAAACATCCAAACCAATACAAGCAGACATGTTCATGTACACAAATGTTTGTACAGTGCGGGGATCGAACCCGCAATCCTTGCGCCAGAGGCAGCATTCACTACTACTAATCTAAACGAGTCGTCTTTGGCAAGCAAACAGCGCAGAAATATGGAAAACTCAATAACTAATAAGATACTTACATGTTAGAAGTGTCATAAATAACTATTCTAATGTTAGTGATGAAAGTTTAAAACAATGAATTCCTACTAAACTTTAACAAGGAGACAAACAACAAAAGTAATTTAGCTAATCACACGTCCCCTCGCCCCATCTTTCGCCAAAACACTAACTCCCGGCAGTTCACTATTTCACGTGAGACGGTTACAGTAATCAACACCTCTCAATGTTGACCACCTTACTCTTACACGTTTACTAACACCACTCGAAAATCACTCTTAACACACACAACTTAAAGCTGCAAGCTTCATCTTTGTAACTCTATAAAAGTTGCCACTTGAAAATGAGCCTTAAAGTATGCAGGCTAAAGTTGGTAGATTCATAGAATAGTTAAGAGAACAGAAGGTGTATCTTCGGTTGTCTATCCTCTGATAGCTGAAACTCCCGGAATTCATTGCTATGTAAAAACTGCCATAAAAATAGACGGCTTCTAAACTCTAGGAAGTTTGTAGGGTCCGCTCCACGAAAAAAAATCCATGAAAGGTGCGCTTGAGTCCCCATGAACATTCAAATTTGGGCTTTATACGCATAGACACAAGGAATCTCAAATTTTAGTTTCATGTTTTTCCACGGGACTTCGTTCGTGGCGCGGATTCTAGCAGTAATCCTAAATAGCTGAAGCAGTAAGGTTAGTCCCATTATAGGAAGCTGCTGATCGAGTGGAAGGGTTCCGGCTGATTCCCCTTGTCTTGCTTTTTTATGAGAAAGGAGCAGATGGGACACCTGATGGTGAGCGCTTGCTGCCGCCCATTTACACCTGGAATACCAGTGGAGTCACGAATGCGCTGCCAACCTTTAGTAAACTTCTCGTACTGGGCCTCCGGTACCCTCACTCATTGGGCGAAACATAGCGCATTTCACGACAGTTTTCTGTGAGGCCGTGGTATCACTCCGGTCAGCTGGTCCATTCATGCCGAAGCGTAGGCTTGCACACAGAGCATTTATATAATTTGACAAAAGTTAATCGCGATCGCGAATTAAGCAGTAGCTTAATTTCACTGATAGTATCACATTGTGTGATAATATTTTTAGGTATTTTTTTATGTGACTAGGTGGCAAACGAGCAGATGGATCACCTAATGGGAAGCTATGGCCGCGGCCCATAGACACCGAGACCAGTGGAGTCACAAGTGCACTGCCAACCTTTAAACTCCCTTTCCCCGGATTGGGCCTCCGGTACCCTCACTCACGCAGCGAAACACAGCACAGTAATAGTAATAATAATTCTCACAACATCTCATACGTTGACCTGATTCCATACTAAGTAGCTTAAGCACTTGTGGTACAGATATCAGACAACAGAGGAACACAAATATATACTTAAATACATATTTACACCCAGTGTTGCTTCTAGCTGGTTTTCTTTATGGTATCACTCCGGTCGAGCCCGCCAATTCATACCGAAGCGGGGCTCTCCCACGGTCATAAATAAAATAAATAAACCTAACTTAAGTAACCTAACGTACCGGTTTAGCTAAAAATGCAAATGAATATACCAAGTACTAATGTAAAACAATAACCACTGTATTATAAATCGCGATCTAAAGTTGTAACCGTATTAAAACTCATGTGATCCCGTTCCAACACGCAATTTTAAAAGGGGCTGGCGCTAATTTTATTCCTGGACTACATTTAGTTCGCGATTCGTAATAAGAGGGTAAATCTCTCACAATGTACATACAGCGGTCGTAACGTTACGGGAAAGCGCCATCTACATTTTCTCTCGAGAATTTCTGGGAAATGGAAAATGGCATGCTGGAAAAGAAAAACGTGAAAACGATCTTCCAAGTTGATGTTTGAACACGCCGAAAGATGGCGCGATATCTTTTTGCATCTATATAGTAAATAAAACAAACATTTTATGTTCCAAAATTGTTTTATTTAATAACAAAACATTACTTAAGATATTTAATTCTACTTAATCTAAAATAAATTAAAATCACTTGCGTTCTAATCTTAACTTTACCAAATATCATTTCATTTTTATACATTTTAATTTCTACCATGTATATTGGTTGGCAAACAATAATAAATTTTGAGCACGACCCTTGACAGTTCAGTCATACTTTAACTGTCAAACTTTGTGCTCAAATCATAGACTTAGGATGCCGCCCTGCTAGGCTTAAATCGTGCTTAACTTCAAATTCTGAATTCAGAAACCGGCCCTAACAGAATGTTAATCAAATATTAAACAAACTCAACCAGTAGCCGAAACAGGTCATAATTTTTAACAACGTTTGAGTTTTGCACGATTCCACTGGGATCATACAAATTTTGAGGGGTGACTGAAAGACGCTGAGGAGAGTTTAGTGACTTTAACCCCTTTTACACCCCGACTGTTTTTTTTTGTAAATAGGTAGAACTGGTCACTAACTCTTTGAAATTGATGTCCAATATCGTACGAACGTTAAGTGTCTATTCTTAACGGTGATATTGCAAGTTGCTCTATCTTTCAAGGTTAAAAATGGTGAATGGTCACCAGATAAGATTAAGGAGTTAAGTAATACCACGCCCCGTTATGTTGTTTTTGATGTATTTTTTCGGTTCACGAACGCCACCAATTGCTTTTTATAAATTGTGATTAAATTAGAAATTTAAAGAAAATATTTTCTTTAAATGTCTTCATAGAAATAAAGTCGATTGTACACGATGCTTATTTTATCATCTTCTATACAATTTATAAAGAGGTAAATCTTACAGACAGTAGCAACGCTTATATACGTAGGTAATCCAAAAACAAGAAACCCTTGTGCGATGCAATCGACACGTAGCGCCATCTATTGGTATAAAATGGAACTAATGTCCCAAAACGAAGTGAGGGCGGGCTACTAGTTCATCAATAAAGTCATGAAAATAAATGATAGCGCCAATGTCTGTAACGACATCATAGTGGTATGACATAATTTAGTCATATATTAGGGGAACCCCGTTAGGTTCCCAAACTTTGTTAATACGGTTTTCTCGACATATTAAACCACCATAATAGCAATAATATAACACCCTGTTAGTCTAGTGGTTTAAGTACCAGGCCGTGATCTCAAGGTCCTGAGTTCGATTTCCGGGTCGAGCGAAAAGTATGTTTTAAATTTTTGGAACATAGCTCGGGTTTGTTATCACCAATCCGCGTTTGGCACGCGCGGTGATTAAGCCTAATCCCATCATAGTAGCGATAACTTGACTTATGATTGAGGCCTTTTCCCTGCAGTGGGACAGTTTATAGGCTGATACTTTACTTTAGGGGAACCCCGTTAGGTTCCCAAACATTGTTAATAAGGTTTTCTCGACATATTAAACCACCATAATAGCAATTAATATCACGGATTTAAATGGAAGAACGCATAATAAAAGTACAGGAATTAAAAGTGATTATAGATAGATAAATAGTTCGTAAATACTTATAGATTGTGTAAGTAAACTTAAAATATAATAAACTTTGCTAAAATTGTCTTAGATTATGTTAGGTCACGATGACTCGAAATAGTAGTAGTAGCCGTGTGGTTCCGGCAGAGTAGAATAGGCCACCCTCACTCTTACCGAGGTGTCGTAAAAGGCGACTAAGGTAAAGCTGCTGGCATGATCATCAGCACCCAGAGAAGGAAAACTCTGCATTTATATCAAACCCTCGCCAACTCGTCTGCCAAGCGTGGTGAGTATGGCAATTACCCCTCATGTGATTGAGAGAGGCCCGTGCCCCAGCAGTGGGGACTTAAATGGGCTGACGATGACGACGATGACGACTCGAAATGTAAATTAACACATGGCAAGTATTGTAACCTAAAACACAATACTCTTTTACATGAGGAGCCACTACAGGACATCATCGCAATTGATAGTGTTGTTCTTTCAGACGATCATTCTGTTAATATTAAAGAAAGCAATGTATTGCTGTCCACAGCCAAGCACACTGCAGAGGAACTAGGCCAACATATGGTCGCTGTAAATATTACTTAAATTATTAGCATAACGTTTTGTTAAAGCACAAATTTTATAGGTATGTACTCCGACGCGACAATGTTCATACGTAGGACAGTCTACAGCAGTCTCAATTTATTTTTGAACTTTTTAAATTATTGTCGGGGTTTTTTAAATTTTATATTTTTCGCTTATTAAATAGACTTTCTAATTTTTATTTTACTTAGGTACAATTCAGTTCCCGCTTTCAATAGGCACCATGATTTATTATTTCGCCATTTTATGGGGGCGGCCATCTTGGATTTGAGATATTTTATAGTGTATTGTATTCTACTACTCAAACTTTTTTATTTGATATCTATAGCGAGAGGAGTTGTATATATATACAATAATATTGTATTTTATATTAATGTTAATCCGACATTTTGTGGCGGCGGCCATCTTGGATCAATTTCTATCTAACATAGCTAAGAACACTCCCGATCAATTCACCTTTCAAACAAAAAAACAGTTCATCCGTTCGGGAGCTACGAAGCCACGGACAGACACACATAGATACACACACGTCAAACTTATAACACCCCGTCGATCTTTCGTCGGAGGTAATTAAAAATAGACCTAGGCATAAAATCTCCTCAGCAACGTAAAGGCAGTTGCCGCAGCCAGCACGTAGGAGTGGGCCAGGTGGCTCCCAGCGCTGATGGTGCACGTGTACTCCGTATTGTTGAAGGTGGTGAACACGGTGCTCAGTAAGCTGTAGTTTGCTATGGCCTGGTCAAGCTTCGCTGCGTCGCTCTCCTTCAGATGGGGTGTTCTGGTCAGCTTCCATATTTCGTCTGCAAATAGGTATGGAAAATTGATTTCAGTAATAAAAATCAAAACAACTAATACCTAAATTGATTGTCCATTGAATATGCCCGGTTTTCTGTGAGGCCGTGGTATCACTCCAGTCGAAGCCGGCCTATTCATGCCGAAGCGTGGCTCTCCTACGGTAGATATGTTGGTCTGATTTTATACTCGAAATTTTGATTCACGCCGAAAGTAACCAAGTTTGGTGTTCCGGTTCCGTAGACCGTCCGTAGAATAGCAGCTAAAAATTTAAATGCGAGGTACGATTCAGCTAGATTCAGCTTCATCATCATCATCATCAGCCCATTTAAGTCCCCACTGCTGGGGCGCGGGCCTCCCTCAATCACATGAGGGGTAATTGCCATACTCACCACGCTTGGCAGACGGGTTGGCGAGGGTTTTGATATAAATGCAGAGTTTTCCTTCTCTGGGTGCTGATGATCATGCCAGCAGCTTTACCTTTGGCCGTGTGGTCCCGGCAGAGTAGAATAGGCCACCCTCACTCTTACCGAGGTGTCGTAAAAGGCGACTAAGATTCAGCTTAATAAAAAACTATTTCTGCTAGAAAATAAAATTCCTAGTAAAGCACTGATACCTACCTACTTTTTATTTGTATACTGATCTGTACTGTGTTGAATCTGCAAATAATTAAAAAAAATCTAGAAACGTCTAGTCACATTATTCAGACGCAAAAGAAACAAAGCAATCATGGGTGACAAATTAAATGCCCATACAAAATGCAAGTTTCCGAGCCACCGGGCTTGACCTTACGGCGAGCCAATTAGCCGACCACTACCGCCTGCAAAAACTAACGGAAAAACTTTATTAATTAACGTGTGATTGTTTTGGAGATAAAAGGATGGAAAGTTTGACTAAAACATGTCAAAAAAAATATGACTGCAAGTGGTTACCTTGACCTGCTGTTGACCGTTCAAATTTATGGGGGGACCTCTCTAATCTATTAGCATAACGTTCTTTCAACTCATTTCTGAAGTTTTCATAAATTACAAAAGTTATCGTTGTTTTTGTTGATGAACGGTCCTCCGACGCGACAACATTTAATAAAAAAAAACATTAGACGGTACGTACAGGCACGTCAAGGTAACCACTTGCAGTCAGTTTTTTAACTTGTTTTTAGCTTATAGTGATCGTATTTTGTTATCTTGTATCGGTTTTTTTGTTTATTTACTTGCTTTTTGTAGGGACGCCATAAAACTTTTTACTTTATTTTCTTGTTTTTTAAGGTTCTGGTGATTTGGTGATTAATCAGGTGTTTTGTCTATCAAGAAATAACAATATTGATGGAATATGCATCCCACGGAAGTAGCGGTAGCCGGCATGAATTTGAAAATCATGGTATTTAATACTCAAGTTTTTTTTGTTTAGAGCGTTTATGACAAAATATAAAATCCGTCATTTTCAAACATTGCTAAAAGACTCCAGACTTTCATATCTACTGAACTACCAACACAAAAATCCGTAGACAATTCAAAAATCAAATAAAAAATTAACCTGACTCCATAAATTAAAGCTTGATAAGAATGACATCTTGCCGTGCCGTGTGGTCCCCGGCAGAGTAGAATAGGCCACCCTCACTCTTACCGAGGAGAGGACCTGACTCCATAAATTTAATGTCATCTGTCACTTGACCTTTATTTCAATAAGCATAAGGTTTATCATTTTGTCAAGTTTTATTTTAAGAAGTGAAGTCAATTTTTTATTTGATTTTTTAATTGCCTAAGATTTTCCTATGATACCAATTATAGTTAACATTTTATATATTTTACGGACAATATAACCAATGATTATATAAATTTACATGTTACCTATGACAACTTTTTTGATTCAATAACAAATATACGTGTATAACAATAACAATAGATACTTACACGTGCTACTGTTCCCATCCTCGTTGTTATAGCAAGCGAATAAAGCCGCGTAATGTTCATAGTCTACAGTCAGGAAGGAATAACTTTCCGTTTTTTGATCTGAAAAGACATTTGATGAAAGTGAGTAATTATAATGTAGGCATGTGAACAATCACCTATGAGCTAAAACAAGCAGCGTGGGCTGATGCAATTCACAGGTTTTAAATTAGTGTCTAGTGGTTTTTAGTGTGCAAGTTTGGTGTTTATTTGTGCAATAAAGTGCCGCAAAGTGATCCTAATAATAAGAATCATAGGATTGTATCGTTTTTAACACTGCTATTGTGTGTCGAGTGCGTTGTCTCGTGACAACTTGCTTGGACCTAATAGAGTCTTAAAGCCCGCGATTACTTTTAGAGTGATATCCGCTGAATCCGTAGGTCGATAAAATGTAAGACACCGGCGTTTTATTGACTGACTTCGACTGTTGACTACCTACTTATTCTCAATAAGTAACTTGACATTGGCGAATTATCTTCGGGTAGAGCCATATCAAAAAAAAACACCTATGATTTTTAACTACCGACCTAACCCACTACTTTTGATACATTACTGACTGACGGTATCAAAGATTATAGTTAGGTAATATTATAGTCTATAACGTGGTGCGTGACAAACGTTACTTGTAACGCCCTGTTGGTCCAGTGGTTTAATTCCGGGCCGTGATCTCAGGGTCCTGGGTTCGATTCCCGGGTCGAGCGAAAAGTATGTTTCTAATTTTTCGGACATAGCTCGGGTTTGTGATCACCAATCCGCATTTGGCAAGTGTGGTGTTTAAGCCTGATCCCATCATAGTAGCGATAGCTTTATTTCTATGATGGAGGCCTTTGCCCTGCAGTGGGATAGTTTATAGGCTGATTAAAAAAAAAACTTGTAACGTAAGTAGCCAAGGTGAGGCCAGTCAAGGTGGGGCCAGCTGAAAACCAGTGCTCGGTATTCTTGCCCAGCGTACACTGAGCTGGTATTACAATCGCGCACTGTTAAGTATAAGTACCCAAGTATAAACGATGTGCATCAGTTGTACTCAACCACCGAAATACAACCAATTGCAGATCGGGTTTAGTATAAGTGCTGTACAAATAGACACGGATTCCGCAGTTAATATTGAACCGAATGTGTTTGACATTAAGGTGAGAATCGACTGAGGAAGTTTCACAGTTGTGCACGCTTTGATGTGTGGCTGTACGGATAAACGAGTGTATGTGTTTGGATTATGATGTATTTTGCTGATGTAATTTTTCTTTTTATTTCGTGTGTGGTAAATAAATGGTATAAATAATAAACAAATCATGCTTTACTCAGGGCGGATTCGAGCAACATGAGAATTATAGGTTAATCAAGCTATAATTTAACGGAATATACGTGAATTTTAAGTGGAAATAGTCGAAAAAACGGAGAATATTAACGATTTCAGGCTGCTTTTTGTCCCTTTCTAATGCGAGCAAAGTCTCAGGCAGAATGATTCGCCAGTATAAGATAAAATCTAAGAATACTGATGTCGATATAAGTTGTGGTTCTTTAGTTAAATTTAAAAAACTAGTTCTCCCCAAAAGGTGTCAAAAACACCTCTCTTTGTAGTGAAATTGATTTTAGTAATATTAATTCATTCTTCAACACTACCTACTGTTACTGTTGTCAATATAGCATGCCGTTGTCACCTATAAATAAGATTTCGTTTAGATTGATTTATAAATTTTCTGGTGTTATTATTGTATCATGTGTACTGATGTAAATTTTGTTGGTGATCTTATAAATAAATAAATAAGCATCACTGTACAAGTGTAAAATACAAACAGCTTATATATTTGGTTACTATAATCTCACTAAATTCCTCAATCATTTTTGAACTAAATGAGTATGACATAAAATTTAGAGTCAATGGAAGAGAATCAGAATAAAATAATGTATTCAGCGCCAAACATACACAAAGTAAAAATATCTAAATAGAACGAAATAAACATCAGAATGGCACTGAAATAGGGTCCCATATAAACCCATTCATTGTATTGTCTAAAAGACACCCTGACGCTGGTCTTCCGTGGAGTCCAGAGGAAATAATGGACGTCACTGCGCGTACCGACGTCATAAAGACTTGAGTACATTCTAGCTTAATTATTTGAATTAAAATTACTTACAACTAAAAAAATATACAACTGTAGAGTTACAACCTTAACTGATTAATCCGAATATCCGAATATAAACATCAAACTCATACACTTCGTAGAATTTTGACCGTGGTAGAGCCACGTTTCGGCATAAATGGGCCGGCTCGACCGAAATGATACGACGGCCTCACAGAAAATCGGCGTGAAGCAGCACTGTGCTGTGTTTCGCTGCGTGAGTGAGGGTACCGGAGGCCCAAACCGGGGGAAAGGGGGGTTTAAAGGTTGATAGCGCACTTGTGACGCCCCTGGTGACGCAGGTGTCCATGGGCGGCGGCAATCGCTTACCATCAGGTGATCCATTCTCGTCTGCCACTGCCAATTCTTAGAATATCATCAGAATTCAAAAATTAGAATATCTAGATTTAAACATAACATAAATAAAAAATAATTATAATCAATACACAGCTTGACTATTTATAGTAATTTCTGGACGGATAAAAAGACAGATACAGAATGTGGGAGGGCCACGCTCAGGCATAAATGGGCCGGCTCGACCGGAGTGACACCACTGCCTCACAGAAGACCGGCGTGAAGCAGCGTCAGCGCTGTGTTTCGCCGTGTGAGTGAGGTTACCGGAGGCCCAATGGGGGGGAAGGGGAAAAGGTTGGCAGGGCACTTGTGACTCCACTGGTGTCGCAGGTGTCCGATGGGCGGCGGAGATATGCGGCAGCAATCGCTTACCATCAGGTGATCCGTTCTCGTCTGCCACCTATCACATTAAAAAAAAAGACAGACCTTTGACTGACCGGATGGCGCAATTGGTAGTGACCCTGCCTCTTACGCCAAAGGTCGTGGGTTCGATCCCCACCCTGGACAAACATTCGTGCGATGAACACTTGTGTTTGTTCGGTGTCTGGGTGTAATATATGTATTTAAGTATATATTTGTGTTCCTCTGTTGTCTGATATCTGTAACACAAGTGCTTAAGCTACTTAGTACGGAATCAGGTCAACGTATGAGTTGTTGTGAGAATTATAATAAAAAAAAAGAATTAGAATATCTAGATAAAACACAACATAAATAGAAAATAATTACAATAAATACACAGCTTGACTATTTATAGTAATTTCCGGACGGATAAAAAGACAGGTACCTACAGGAAACTCAACCTATACATGTCAGTACCAAAATATTAGGTTACCTACCTGAATAAGTAACTTGCAATAAATCACCCAAACTGGTACTATTGCTGTTAGGGTCCACAATGATGGCCACAGACCCGTTCATATAGGACTTGGTGTTGTTGGCTATCCAGCTGATGGAAACATCCGTCGAATTCATGTGGTTGAACATCAGCATAGCGCAGTCTGCCTTTATCTGGAGGTCGGTGGCTACGCCTGCGATGTACCATTTACCGTCGAGCTAAAAGAAGTTTGATATTAATAATAATAAAATAATATCCTCCAACCAATCACGGCTACGGCGGCCAATCTCAACGATCAGCTACGTACGCAGGATATATTAGGTATAGTGCTCAAGTGTCTCAAGAGAATAGAGAGTGCACTTGTGCGCACAAGTGCACTCTCTATTCTCTTACCCTCATATTCCGATGGGACAAACTGGGACACGACCAGAGAGGGATTAGCTGCAGGACCAACGGCTTAACGTGCTTTCCGAGGCACGGGGGTACAAGACCGCCAACTTCTAGACTCCGGGCTGCCACTAAGAATTTTTTACCGAAAACTTAGGTACAAATGACTTGGGGACCGAATCCGGGACCTCTTGCGCAGCCGTCACTTTAAAGTGCGAGTCGCTAACCACTGCGCCACCGAGTTAAGTAAGATATTATATGAAAGACCAACAGTTTGTATCGGTACATATTACATACAAGTCAAGTCAAGTCAAAAAAGTAAAAAAAAAATATATCCGCATTGGCTTGTACACTCAGCGGGCTATGGAACGAGCAATGCTCGGCGTCTCTCTCCGAGATCGAATCCGAAATTAAGCGATCCGGCAGAGAACCAAAGTCATCGACATTGCTCACCGGATTAGCAAGCTTAAGTGGCAGTGGGCCGGCCATATTAGCCGCAGAACCGACAAGCGATGGGGTAAACGAGTTCTAGAGTGGAGACCGCGTCTTGGCAAACGTAATGTAGGGCGCCCTCTGGCTAGGTGGAGGGACGATCTGCGCAGGATGGCTGGCAAGAGCTGGATGCGAGAAGCCATGGTTAGATCACGGTGGCGAACAATTGGAGAGGCCTACGTCCAGCAGTGGACTGCGATAGGCTGATGATGAGGCTTGTACACAGCACTTACAAATCTTCATACATTTAAGTAATTTAAAACTATTTATAAGTACCTTCGTACAATAATGTATCATCATCATACCAAGCCATACAGTTTAATTGTAACAAAAAATAAAATACAGGAAATAATAAAATAAATATTATGACAACATTGAGTTGACGACCCGCTTGGAACAGTGGTAGTGAACGCTGCATTTGGTCCTAGGGTTGCGGGTTCGATCCCCGTACAGTACAAACATTTGTGATCATGAACACGTCTGTTTGTATTGGTCTGGATGTTTTCTATGTGACATAAGTATATATTTACAAAAAAACGTATTACATGTATATATTTGTAATTTCACTGTTGATTCTGATATCCGTAACACAGGTGATTGAGCTACCTATCTCGGAGTCAGATCAATGTATTGTGATGTTGGGAAATATCTATTTATTGATCTGACTCTGAGATAGCTCAAGCACCTGTGCGACGGACATCAGAAGCAACAGCGGATTCACAAATCCCTTTAACCACATCATTACATCTTTAGACTGTGGGAGAGCCTCGCTTCGGCATGAATGGGCTAACTCGACCGGAGTGATACCACCAAATCGTGTATTCGCCATTTTACGTAAAACGTCACAAAGTATAGAGACGATAATCTATGAGAAATTTTATCATAAGTAATGATGACTGTATCGATTGACAAAATAAAATATCCAATTTGATTCCCATATTACGTCTTGTATCTAATCGCATGTCAAAACTCCATTCACAGTAAAACGAACATGTAGGAAAAACAAGTTTGATTCCTGTGCAATACAACCACAAATCAAAAAAACTTTGAATGCAGTATTTCTCTCTTGAAGGTTGTCTACGATAAGTCCGCCTTATTGTGCTGTCTGTTGTTATATCATGCTTGTATTTTCTTTTTGTGCAATAAAGAATATCTATCTATCTTTCTTCATTAAAAACATAAAGGAATGCTATATTAAGGTGATGGGTAGAGCACACTAGCAACGCCAATCGATTTAATTTTTAGCTACTAAACCGGATCTATTTTTAAACAATTTCGGGGTCTCAATCTCTCGGCAAACACCTATACTATTTATTTTATACTTATAGTTAACTGCTTGGTCTGCTGTTGCAATCGAATTATGGATTACCGTCAAAAGTGGCCGGTTTTGGCGTGGATCAATTTTTCGCGTACAGAAACGGAGCCAACATTTGTGCCTGGTTATTTAATAAATAGTATTAGTGTTTGCGGTGAGATTGAATCCCCGAAATTGTTAAAAATAGATCCGGTTCAGTAGCTAAAAATTGAAATCGATTGACGTCGCTAGTGTGCCCTACCCGTTATCTTAAGCATTTAAGTTTCACTGCTTTCATGTCCCATATAGTCTTGGGACGCCCTATTTATTTTGCCTAGGTTTATAAGTACAATTTTAAAAAGTTTCATTCGAATTCAATTTCGTTTTGTAGTATCCGATGTTAGCGCGAACAAACATCTCATTCACTGTTTTTTTTTATGATAAAGGTGGCAGACGAGCAGACGGGTCACCTGATGGTAAGCGATTACCGCCGCCTATGGACGCCTGCAACACCAGTGGTGTCACAAGAGCGCCCCCCTTTTAACACCCCTTCCCCTGGATTGTGCCTCCGGTACCCTCACTCACGCAGCGAAACACAGCGCATGCACTGCTTCACGCCGGTTTTCTGTGAGGACGTGGTATTACTCCGGTCGAGCCGGCCCATTCATGGCGAAGCGTGGCTCTCCAACTGTGGCGTTTGGACTGTATATGTATAAAACGCTGGTGAGTGGTGCCAATAAAAGCCACTGATATCAGCAAAAGAATGATGGTGTATTTCTAGAGGTTAACAGACTCATAAGATAGTAGGTACAATAACAAAACACCGGGGAGACTCATGCTTCGGCATGAATGGGCCGGCTCGACCGGAGTGATACCACGGCCCACGGGTTATCTGTGCCACGGCCTCATAGAAAACCGGAGGAAAAATTTAAAGGTCCCTTTCCCCGGATTGGGCCTCCGGTACCCTCACTCACGCAGCGAAACACAGCACAGTGCTGCTTTACGCCGGTTTTCTGTGAGGCCGTGGTATCACTCCGGTTGAGCTTGCCTATTAATGCCGAAGCGTGGCTCTCCCACTATTAAAAATATATTGAGCTTTCACACTTACCTCTTTCCAATCCAGCTCCCTCGGTGTTATCACAGGACAAGTCACATTTTGCACTATGGATCCCACCTTAAACAACAAAAATCCTACGATCAAACAGCGTGTCAGCATCGTGGAACCTTGCCGCAATGAACCGTGACAGCGAGTAAGCACAGACTGGGCATGGTAAGGTCGTTTCCTCATTTATAAGATGAGTTTTTCAGTGAGGACTTAGTTTGTTTGGAAAAGTGGTAAAGATAAAAAGTTTTCTCCTTTCTTTGCATAAGATGCAATAAAAGCTGATTCATATTTCTCTAGATAAGTACGAGTAAAACGAAGTCACTAATACCAACTGACATACATTATCTCCTCGTAACCGATATTTTAGCTAAGGTAGATAATCTCTACAATCAGTCATCGACGCAGGACATAGTGTACAAGTGGATGTTCGTTGATTACTTTCCATCAAGTGACGCCTCTTGCATAAAAAAAAATGTGTGCTCAGTCCTTGGAATTAGAAGCGGATAGTGCCATTTTCGGAAAAAAAACATCACAGAGTGTAATAGAAATCCAATCAGCCCTGACGCAGATCCTATACGGTGCGATAAGGATAGAACGTCGCCCAGCACGTCACGTCAGTACTGATCGGGCAGTTTTGTCGCAAGAAAGCCAAGTATAGCTTTCTATGAAAAGGCACAATCTGTTTAGGATGCATATCTATGGAGCAGACACAAGTAGGTACACTCTATTCCCTTACCCTCATGTTTCGGAGGAACACGACCGAAGGAGAATCAGCCGCAAGACTTTACGCTCTTTCCAAAGAATAGATAATAATAATATTTGACATTCATACATTTTATGAATTCTTATTACGTTATTTATAGTTACAGGAATCTGGCGGTAGGAGTCAAATACTCCGCGTGGGCTGATGCAATGAACAACATTTCAAAATTGCTAAGCTCTGAAACAAAAAATACCAATTCTTAATTTACTTTTCCGCTGCTCGAATATATATTTATTCATTTTTTATATTGATTATTTACTGAGAAAAAAATTAAAAACTAAAAACGTAAGATGACGTCATCGGACGGCAGAATGTAAAATATTTCTTTGCTTAGCACATTATAGTTTTAAATTTACGAAATGCCAAACCCGTGACATGCAACTGTCAAAAAAAAAGACAACTTGTCAACGTTGAATGAATGAATGCCGTTGACAATGTTGACACTAGTATTATTTACCTTTGACAGTAGTACCTTTTTTTTATTAAAACAATGATAAGCAAAGGAATATCGCTGTATTCAGCCGTCCGATGACGTCATTTGGCGCTTACGTCTATTTAGAATATAAAGAATTTCAATAATTATTTTATGCATGAAAATGGACAAATTTTGAAAAAAGAAAAAATATGGGTCCGTTCATTTTATGTCTCCTTTCATATAAAAAAAACAATATGGACATGTTAAAAATATGAAATGTTGTCCATTCAAAGGTTTTAAATAAGTATATAGGTATTTTTAGTGAACAAATTTGGTGCTTATTAGTGCAGTGAAGTACCACGAAGTGATCCTGATAATAATAATAGTTGGATTGTATCGTTTTTAACGCTGATATTGTGTGTGTCGAGTGAGTTATCACGGACAACTTGCTTGGACCTAATAGAGTCTTTAAACTCGCGATAGTGTTGAGAGTGGTATCGGTAAAATCGATAGGTCGATAAAACGTAAAATACCGGAGTTTTATGTTGTGACTGTGCCTTTGACTACGACCGTTGACTACCCACTTATTCTCAATAAGTTACTTAACATTGGCACGATATTTTCGGGTAGAGCCATAATAAAAAAATAGTTATAGTTTTTATTAGAACAAAATAAGTCCCAATATAGCTTGGCCTTCTTCACTTTTCAATACAATTAAATGAGATTAGGATTTTTTCACTTTCTATCAAAAAGGTATTTTATTTGTACCTTTGCTCATTAGTATTTAAGGTTTCTTGGCCGTGTGGTCCCCGGCAGAGTAGAATAGGCCACCCTCACTCTTACCGAGGTGTCGTAAAAGGCGACTAAGGTAAAGCTGCTGGCATGATCATCAGCACCCAGAGAAGGAAAACTCTGCATTTATATCAAAACCCTCGCCAACCCGTCTGCCAAGCGTGGTGAGTATGGCAATTACCCCTCATGTGATTGAGGGAGGCCCGTGCCCCAGCAGTGGGGACTTAAATGGGCTGATGATAATGATGATGGTTTCTTACCTTAGGAGGAAAAAGCCGCACCCTTTTGATATAACATCAATCTGTAGTCAGTCTTTGTGTTTGTGTGTCAAGACCCTTTATTTCGGAAACGCGTAAAAGTACCGGTTTGAAATTTAAATCGTTTACTTAGATTGACAGTCCCCTGAATTTGTGAAAAATCCAAACTACGAAAAAACAGATACGGCCGGCTATTCACCAAAAACGCATCAATATACGACACAAACCGATACTCGATAAAACCCATGATGATATGACTTATAACTATACTAAGCAACCTCGCTCTATTAAAGTCGCTTCGGAGCCTGGGGTAGATTTAGTGATATGGGGAGTCCGGTCATTAGAATGAAGTGATCATCTAACCTGCGCAACCTTTTAATAGTGGAACCGGATCAACTGAATCATTGTTACACGTTTCAGAAACTTTCCGTGCAGGTTTTTTCACGGAGTTTTCCATCACTGACGAGCGAATGGTAGAGATATGAAAAATCCAGAGGTACACACTCGGATTCGAACCTACTACCTCCCATTACTCCCTATTATTATTGACTGTCTATTATCATTATTGACGACCAGTTTGGATCAGTGGTAGTGAACGCTGCATCTGCTGCAAGGGTTGCGGGTTCCATGTTGATGTTTGATGAAGAGACATGTTTATGCACACAAAACCTACTGTGCGGGGTATACACTTTTGTGTGCATGAACATGTCTCTTTGTATTGGTCTGGGTGTTTTCTAATTATAAGTATGTATTTACAAAAGAAAAGTATTCCATGTGTATATTTGTAATTCCGTTGTTGGTTCTGATATCCGTAACACAGGTGCTTGACCTACCTACCTATCTCGGAGTCAGATCAATGTATGTGATGTTGTGAAATATTTATTATTACTTAGCTGCAGACATAGCCCAAAGGATTGCATGCCTCAAGTGGCAATGGGCAGGGCACATAGTGAGGAGAACAGACGGCCGTTGGGGTGGAAAGGTCCTCGAGTGGAGGCCACGTACAGGAAGTCGCAACCGTGGTAGGCCTCCCACAAGGTGGGACGATCTGGTGAAAATCGCGGAAATCCATTGGATGCGGGCGGCACAGGACTGATCTATGTGGAGAACATTGGGGGAGGCCTATGTCCAGCAGTGAACGTCTATTGGCTGAAATGATGATGATGATGATGACTTAGATGTAATAGCCGTACCCATAGTACAAGAGTGTAATTCCCAAAAAATACAAGTTTCTCATGTCACACTTTCATTTACTCGTATCAAGATTTAAGATAAGTGTTAAAGATAACTTGAATCAATGTTTCCTAAGCAAAGGCGGCTCAGATCTGGTAAACAATTTACACTGACATGAAGTATGTTGTGTTTGTGCTGTGTTTTGTGGTCAGGACTCAAGTGGATGGACAAGTGTTGCAGTTTGGATCGTGTCCTGTGGTGGAGACAGTAACTTTGTTTGACGTGGAGAGAGTAAGTTAAGTTGCATTTAAGTTGCAAAATCGGCCTAAAATAATGAGTTCAATGAAGAATTAGATTGAAGAGTTAGTTTAGATTGTTAAGGGCCGATTCGACCAACTCTTTCCCTATAATAAATCTATGGTATAGCGCTGACATTCTACACAAATCAAATCTTATACCATAGATTTATCCACGGATAAAGATTAGTCGAATCCAGGCTTAAATGTTTAACTTGCAAAATAATCCATTTAACAGTTTCTAGGAGTATGGCACGTGATAGAGAGGTTTCCTGCCTGGTTTGAAGAGAACGGCAGTTGCGCCTACAAGATCATAAAGGCATGTGGTGGAAGACGCATAGAGTTCCAGCACGTCTTCGTCAGGGATGACGTTGAGTATTTCCTGCACGTCAACAGTACTTACAAGTCTGGTGATGAGGCTATATTTAGTGTCGAGGCAAATAATATAGGTGAGTTTTAAGAAGCATTCATATAGTTAATACAAAATGAAAACAAGACCGGTAACTTCCATACTCCAGGCTGACTGACACTAAGAATTTATTACCGAAAACTTAGGTACTTACAAATTTTTGGCCAGACCCGAGGAACGAATCCAAGAACTCTAGCGCAGCCTCGATGGCGCAGTGGTTAGTACTGCGCCATCGAGGCAATTTCCTCCGTCATCCATCATCATCGAGCCATCGAGGCGAGGCAACGTGTCTCGGAAAGCACTTTAAACCGATGGTCTTGCGCCCGATTCCTCTCCGATCGCGTCACACTGGTGTCCCATCGGATTATGAGATTAAGAGTTGCACTTGTGTTTGCGCACATACTTGAGCACTATAATATATCCTGCGTAAGTGGCCGATCGTAGAGATTGACCGAGTAACCGTAATCGGTTTGAGGGATATTATTATATTAAATTTAAAGTATCAGCCTATGCAGGGCGTCCCAGAACAAAGGGACATTATCAGCGGGAGAGCACAGGACTCCATCAGAGAAAACCAGTCATCGCTACTATTATGGAGGGATTACCACGCTTGCCTTAAGTGGATTCGTGATCACAAACCCGAGCTATGGTCGAAAAATTCGAACATACTTACTTTTTGCTCCACCCAGCACCCCGAAAACACGGCCCAGTACTGTGTAACACTAGATTAACAAGGCGTCAATACAAAATGTACAGGCATTTATTTTCTGGGCATGTAAACCAAGAAGCCCTTTTTTTTTAATAACCTCAGATGATCCGTGTTCCGTCTGCTCGTCTGTCATCTATTTCATAAAAAACCCAGTCTGTCCGTTCATCCCCCAACAGAGGGGTATGCGTAAGATTGCGTATTTTTTAAATACGCAATATTTTTAAGTATGTTATTTGCTTAGTAGTAAATTAACATTTCAGATCCTATCGGGATACCGCTGTCAGTTATAGCTACCGACTATGACAACTATGCCATTGTCTATGGCTGCAAATTAAACGTCGTGTTGAATATCAGATACAGTAAGTGTAATTATCACAATTTAATTTTCGCCTCAAGGTATTTTTCTTATATGCAAAAGGGAGAATCCGCACAAATGCCGAAAAAGAAAAGATAGTGGACACACTGTTGGGTCGTCGTCCAAAGAGCACAGTCTTCGCTGGCTTGGCCACCTCGAGAGATTTGAAGAAGATTGTCATGTCTTCTAATTTACTTACCTCGTAGGAATCGTTAATAAAGTTTACCTACGGTAAACGGGTACGGTTTTTGGTATGCCATTTGGTATGCCAGCATGTCATACCGAGTTACGTTTAAAGCCGTCACATCGAAGCCTTGCATTGCAAGCGAACCAAGAAATTTGGTAATTATAATGAAGGGATTGCTGATCTATTTTAGTCATATTTTTGCCTGTCATTGGCGCTTTTGGACAGGGTAAACAGATCAGAGTTATTATACAGTTTTGGGAAACTATTCTGGACGTTTTCGTTTCCTCTTATAGGCGCGCTAATGGTAGAGATACCAACCGGATTTGAAAAAATCTACAAGTACATATTCGAACCTACGACATTCTATTTGGAAGATGCACATTTTTATTTACTGAACTGCTATGGCATTCTTTGAGTGCCCTCTTTTACGAAGGTTAGCGATCATAATGCCGATTTGAACCCTTGACTTGTGTCAAAGTTCAAATCGCCATTATAATCGCTAACCTTGCAGTTGTCTGCATTAAATATAGAAGGGGGCTTTGTTATATCACCGGAGCAGATTTTTAAGCCAAGAGGTTCTTCCTAGGATTCTCTGAAGCAGATTTTTAAGCCAATATGTTTTTCTTCTTCCTGGACTTCTCATCTTGGATTGTGCTAAACTTTTTTTTTTTTAATTAGTCTGTAGAGTCCCACTGCTGGGCAAAGACCTCCCCCAAGTCTCTCCATTCCTCCCTATCCAATGCCTTTACTTGCCATTCTTGGACATACGTATTGAAATCGTCACACCATCTTTTTTTGGGTGTGCCGCGTAGTCGACGTCCATCGGTCGGTTGCCATAGGGTGACGATTTTTGTCCATCTCTTAGGGTTCATTCTGCATACATGGCCCGCCCACTCCCATTTTATCCGCGATTCCCGTCTTGGAGCGTATGTCAGAGTGGCGCACTCTATCTGATCTTTTGATCCCCAGAATGCTACGCTCCATAGCTCTTTGGCAAATCTTGAGTTTGGACTTCTGATTTTCTGTCAACGACCAGGTTTGCGCACCGTAAGTAAGGATGGGCAAAATGCAGACGTCGATGAGTTTGCGCTTAAGTGTCAGAGGGAGGGCTCCCTTCAAGTACGCTTTCATGGACCAGAAGCTCTTCCTGGCATTTTGGATTCGGCGTTCGATCGTAATAAACTTGTCAAAGTAAAAAAGTGTGGGCAGCAATCTAATATGTATCTATTCTAATTTCAGCGACGGCATGGATCCTATCAAGAAACTTGACCTTACCGCCTGATGTACTCCAAGAAGCCAGGACCACACTGACTGCGGTTCCCTTCGCCAGCCCTTTATTCCTGGAGCAAGTCCAGCAAGATAGACAGTTCTGCAACTTTCACTTGACTGCCCATATTTACTCTGTGAATTCCACGAAGGATGATTTTAAATAGAGATTATAGTAAAAAGTTATTTTTATCATTAATATTTACTAGTAAGGAGTAAGTTTGCAGTTTAGCACAGTCAGTAGTTAAGTGCTGGGAGACGCCTATTACACGAGACTACAATTTAAACCTCTAAACCTCTTTTTTAGAAGAACCTCATGCTTTATACCCCTGGAAAATCCCTTGACGGGCGATCATTACACAATCGGAAACACAAATTATTTTAGCTGATAGTTTTTTTTTGTCTTACTTAAATATGCAGACGAGCTACCGGCCCATCTGATGATAAACGGTAACCGCCGATCATAGACATCAACAAAATAGCTTTAGAAAACAGTTCTAAATAAAGCCCAGCCTATCATAAGTGGCAAACTGATAATCGAAGTAAGTATTTATGTAATGTTGTTCATTTTTTTTTATGATAGAGGCCGACAAACGAGCAAGCGAGTCACCTGATGGAAAGTAATCAACGCCGCCATTAAACATCCATATGTGTATATTATGGTATTGTATTAGTATATTTAGAGTCGTAAGTATATATATATATATTGTATTATTTATAGTTTTCTGTTTTCCACGATCTCATAATCATCTCCTTTCATTATCCTTTCTGTATGACCCAAATAATGAATGATAGAGAATGTCTCTCGGCCTTACGTTCGCCTATTCTATGAATATTTTGTGCATTAAAGTTAATAATACATATATATATATATATATATATATATAACTGGGTAGTGGAGAGATCAAAACAAACAAAAAAATTTTGACTCCTCTACTGTTGCAGGTCTCCATGGGCATCGGTAATCAAGGTGATAAGTCTGCTTGTCTGCTGCCTATCTAAAAAAAAGCAAACAAAAACAGGAAATCGCAGCCGTGGCAGGCCCCCACAAAGTGGACCAACGATCTGGTGAAGGTCACGGGAATCCAATGGATGCTGGCGGCATAAGACAGATCTGTGTGGAGAAAATTGGGGGACGCCTATGTCCAGCAGTGGACGTCTATTAGCTGAAATAATGATGATGAAACAAAACAATAAAAGGCAAAAACTATTTTTATTAATCTACAGGTCTTGTCTTTAATTAACAGGAACAGGATATCTAAAGTTGAACGGCTCTGTTGCAATATTCTCGTAATATTTGGGGCTGCATTTGCTCAAGTCGTCCTTCAGCAGTTGGTCTGCCGACAGACCGATGGCCGGAAGAGCTCGGGTAGCCAGCTCCTTGGACACGTCGTTAAGGATTCTGTTCCTTGACAAGATCCATACGTAAACTGGAAATAAATGATAGATAGGTATAAGCAAGTATATTTATGTTGTATTGAGTGGGGGAAAAGGAAAAATCCTGGTTTACTAGGTCTATGTTATTAATTTAAGATGACTTTCTAAAGTCCCATCTTACATAGACCTGCTACAAACCGTCATTTTTTATCGTTTATATCCCGAAAACCTCATAATAGGTAAGGTATCGGGAGAAAAGTCTATTTAGCATGTTAGATCAACAAAGTAAGCGAAAAGAAAATCGGCTGTTCTGTACGTTTTTGCGTACTAAAGTGGATAAAAGAGGTTCTCAATTCGACATATATATATATTATAGACTGAAGACATAATAGTACTCACCATAATGTTTATCAATAAGAGGACTGTACTGGCAAGTATACACCGTTGCATAGTAGTTATAGTTTGTAGATAGTACGTTAAACTCATACTTTCTTGTTCTCACTGGAAACAAAAATTATAATATTCATTATTTAAAACTTAATTTTTTATTTTAGTACGGCAATTTTTACAATCGACAGGCTAAACTATTCTAATTGGTAATTTTTTTTTCAATCGACTCTCAATCTTAATGTGAAACACATTCGATTCAATATAAATTGAGGAAATATTGCTTTGTTATGAGGTAGGTCTCAGGTGGATCACTTGATGGTAAGCGATTCTTCATCATCATAATAATTTCAGTCAATTTACGTCCACTGCTGGACATAGGCCGCCCCCAATGACCTCCACACAGATCAGTCCGGTGCCGCCCGCATCCAAGGGATTCCCGTGACCTTCACCGGATCGCCGGCTTCGTTGGTACCTAAGCGATTGCCTCCGCCTATAGAGACAAGTAGTCACGTCAACCTTTTTTCCCTTCCCCCAATTGAGCTTCTGGTCACCTATTTAGCGGAACACAGCACATAGCTTACTGTGAGGCCTGGCTATCATTTTGGTTTAGTCGTATCGTGGCTCATCCACGTTGAAAAAAATGTTAAGTATTACGTTTTTTTAAGAACCTACCTTGGTACCCTACCCTACCTTTTCCGGATATAACATCTGAAACTTACATCTCCTAGGGGCATTTTCGAAGTGGAACTCAAGATTAAGAACTCCTTCTTTAGATCCAGGCTTTGGTGGCACCACATTAGCCACGCTGAACCGGTGGAAGAGACCGCGGTCTACTCTGGAAACGTTGAAGGAGACCTCGCCACGTTTGGAGTCGAATTCCACCTTTGAGCAGTTAACCTGCTCTTGCCCATCACTGGAGTAGTGGTATGCTTGGTGCCATGTGCCGTAGAACTGAAAGGAATACATTCCAGTTATTAATTACCCTATAAATGAATAGTATGGTTTAAAAATCACCCTAGTCGCTCTATATTTTAGAATGACGTCTAAAAAAGGATGAAGTTCTTCAAGTCTCCACTCCACTCCGCTGGTGGGTCCATGGGCGGCGGCAACCGCTCACCATCAGGTGATCTTATGTCTGCTCGTCTGCCACCTATCACATAAATAAATTGTTGTTTTTTTTTTCAGTTTATGATTCGATAAAAAATAAAGTTCTTTATTGGCCATAGAACTGAAATTGAAACGCAATTCAACACGAATGATATTAATACACAAATAGGACAAATTCTGTAGCTAACAAAATTCGGCCTTCAGCATTTGCTGCAGTTCAATTCAATTCAATTCAAATAATTCTTTATTTGCATAGGCTTGTACACAGCACTTACAAATCGTCATACATTTGAATGACTTAAAACTATTTATAAGTACTTATGTATAATTTACATGTTAAAACATATATATGTTGATACATAAAATATACTAAAGAAATAAATAAACATAATGCGATTCTACCACCGGCTCGGAAAGTTGTTTCTGGTCGAGAAGATCCGGCAAGAAACTCGCCAGTTACTCTTTTAATCGCCAACTTTTTTTACAATGGTTTATTATCCTCATACCAAGTCATACAGTCTAATGCAACACAAAATAGAATGAAGCAAATTAAAAGCTAAATATGAGGTAAACCGAAGCGGACCAGTCCCCAAAAGTGGCACCTGTTCACAAGTATGACGTATGTGTCAGCCATCATTTCACTCAACCATATTAGAGGGAATGTAATGACCCGCCACATAACGCCACCACCTCAGAGATATTTGAGTGAGCATGACTACTTAGGTTCCCCTCATAGGTCACAGAGTACTTAATCCAATACTAATAAACTGCAGGACGAGGTGTACAATAGTAGGTGGTTAGCATCTTGTCAATTGTTTGATTAATCAATACTAATCAATTTGTATACAATAATAAATGCTGCTAAGCCTAATTTATTAAAAATGATTAATTATATAATAATAATGATTCCAGTAAATATTATAAAATTACTACATGTGTGCAGGCACGGAGGTCATCATGTCATGAATCCTTGTCATTTAAGTAATCTACAATTTTATAGTATCCTTTACTCATTAAACAGGTTTTCACGTGGGATTTAAAATTTATGCGTTGGTAACTCAATAACATTCTGTGGCAACTTATTGTACATTTTAATACTTTGACCAACAAATGAACTATAATCTTTTGGAGCTTCAGATTTGGAATCGCGAGCTTGTGTTTATTTCTAGTGTTTAAAACCATGACAATCAGATTTTTAGAAAAAATATCAAAGTTCTTTCGCACGTACAAAATACAGTCCAAAATGTTTTGGGAAGCTACAGTTAAATGTCGATATTCTTAAACAGTTCTTTCAGCGAATCGCGAGGCCTAAGGTTGTATATGGAGCGGATGGCCCTCTTCTGCAATACAAAAATAGTCTGTATCTCAGCCGCCGACCCCCACAACAAAAGACCATATGACATTATACTATGAAAATAACTAAAATAAACCAGTCTCGCGGTTTCAATATCAGTCAGATGTCTGATCTTCTTAACCGCATATGCGGCGGAACTAAGTCTTCCCGCCAAGGCTGCCAAGTGTGGCTTCCATTGCAGTTTGGAATCCAGTGTAATACCTAAGAAAATTGTCGAATTAATAACTTCAATATGTTCATTATTCATAACGACGTTAGTGTTGACCTGCTTTACATTGGGCATAGTGAATTTAAACACATTTGGTTTTCTTGGCATTTAAAAGCAAGTTGTTAGTTGTAAACTAATGTAGCACTTGTGAGAGGGTGTCATTTACGTCGTCAAACGTATCTTTTCGACGGTCAACGTTAAAAATCAACGAGGTATCATCAGCAAATAACACTACTTCACAAAGATCTTGTGCAAAGTAAGGGAGGTCATTTATGTATATTAGGAAGAGCAGAGGTCCCAATATTGATCCTTGGGGCACTCCCATTAATAAAGGGGCGCCTGAAGAGTCAGTTCCATTGACACTGACTTTCTGAAGTCTATCTGATAAGTAAGAATTTATCAAACTTAATGCATTATTTAGAACACCATAGTGAGCTAACTTCAACAACAATGTTTGATGCTCAACGCAATCAAACGCCTTCGAGAGGTCGCAGAAAACACCAATTGCATCCTGTTTGTTTTCCCATGCATCAAAAATATACTTGATAAGTGCAACTCCTGCGTCAGTGGTTGACTTACCCTTGGTAAAACCCAAATTGTTTATTATGAAGTAAATCGTTAACTTTAAAATGAGACAGCAGCTGAACGAATATGACTTTTTCAAAAATTTTACTCAGTGCTGGTAAAATAGAAATAGGCCTAAAGTTAGAAGGGTCACTTTTATCACCTGATTTAAATAACGGTATGATTTTGCTGTACTTCATTAAGCTAGGAAACTGACCCTCATCAATACATCTGTTGAATATCGTTGCCAAATGGGGTGCAATAGCTAGTATTATATTTTTTAAAATGTCTACTGATATTCCCCAAAGATCTTCAGTTTTTTTCATATTCAGATCTTTGAAAGTTTTAACTATTATCTCGGAGGTTACATGGTAAAATTTGAAAGGCGTTTGACACTCGGCAACATTTGCTTTAAGTAATGAGATAGCAAGATACGAACTTGAATTTAATGTACTTGTTGTTGCCACTGGTATATTAGTGAAGAACGACTCAAATGCATTTGCCACTTCAGTATCAGAGTCAAGACATTTGCCATTTATTTTTAGAGAGAACTTGTGTTGTTGTGTTTTATTTTTACAAGTCTCTTTGTTGATGATGTTCCACGTGATTTTACTTTTGTTAGTTGCTTTACTTATTTTGTTTTTAATGTAGTTAGATTTAGCAACTGCACATACTTTCTTAAAGCACTTAGAATAATTTCTAACATATTCAACTATCGCAGGATCACGTGAATTAGCTTTAATATCATATAATTCAAACAATTTTCTCCTGCTTATGTGAATCCCTGTAGTGGCCCAGTCACTAAATTTATTTTTAGAACTGTTTAATTTAATGGTCTTTTTTGTAAAAATATCATTAAATTCCTTTTCAACAATTTCGAAAAGGCTTTCATACAACTGGTCGACACTATTTTTATTACCAGGCATTAAGGATACCTTATTATAAATATTATCTTTGAATTTATCTATACGTCTTTTTGTAATAGGCCTACATGTAAAACTTGTAGACGGATCATTTCGATGACAGTCGATAACAGCCAGCTGACCACTGTGATCAGAGTTTATGAAATTTATTATAGATTTCTCCCCTACAGACAGAACCGCTGATTGTAGTATGTTCAGATTAAAGATATCATCGATTTGGATTGTTTATGAACAATTAAATTAAAACATTAAATTAAAATTATTTTATATTTATCATTAAATTATAATTATTGGTATATGTACCAGTTAGGGTCATTTCAATTAGTTTCGTTTATATTATATAATATAGTTCAGTTTTTTCCTTAGTATGGGAAATATAGTTCAGCGGCTTTCGTTCGATGAGGCTTGTAAAAAGCAGATGTAGCTTTAAAATGCAATCAAGCAAATGGTTCGGCGTTTTTTCGGTAGATGTCACTATGCATTTTTACATCGCACTATAAAGCGTGTTTCCAAAATAATGACCTCAAGCCGCTTGCCCACATTAGCAATTTTAAAACAGTATAGAAATTAAGCCATAGGTTCAGAAGACAATTTAATTTAAATATGTACGTACTATAAATTTATTGGATTTTAATTAAATTTAATGTACTATAATTAGTTAATCAATCAATCAATTTAATAACTGATTGATTGATAAATTAATTGTAATATTATAGCTACATCTGCTTTTTACAAGCCCCATCGAACGAAAGCGGCTGAACTATTTTTCCCATACGAAGGAAAAAAGTACAAATTTAAATTACCCTAACTGATATATGGACAGTCCAACCTGTCCGCTATCAGCCATAATGCTGTTGGCGCTGCCGCGGACTCAGCGCACCAGGCATGCACATCTCTTGCATATAGTGGCGTAAAACCATCGAGCCGGTGTTCTGCGAACATATCTGACGCACTACAGAATCGCGGCAGCCCCATCAGCACTCCGGGTTATTGTATTGTACTCGAAGAGCACTGTACGATTTCGTATGTCATTAAAATACCGGCATTTCATACCAAGCGGTTAAAATGTACATTTCTGTTGAGTTAGGCTACGGAACGGAACTCTCTGCCGGCTGAAGTATGCCGTAGATACTTTTGGCAGTGTTCAAAAAAAGAATAAATAGGTTTTTTTTTATGCGATAGGTGGAAGACGAGCAGACGGTTCACCTGATGGTAAGCGATTGCCGCCGCCCATAGACACCCGCGACACCAGTGGAGTCACAAGTGCGCTGCCGACCTTTATACCACCCTTTCCCCCGGATTGGGCCTCCGGTACCATCACTCACGCAGTGAAACACAACACAATGCTACTTCACGCCGGTTTTCTGTGAGGCCGTGGCATCACTTCGGTCGAGGCGGCCCATTCATGCTGGAGCGTGTCTCTCTCACGGTCTCCACGGCTGCTATTAGACAGGCACTCAGGAACCCAATTGTCGGGCTCGTGACATTTATTTTCATACGACATATATCACTAAAACATAGTTTTTTTTGTATAGTTTTTAGGTGATATCCGCCATGATTCTCGGGCTCGTGACATTTATTTTCATACGACATATATCACTAAAACATAGTTTTTTTGTATGGTTTTTAGGTGATATCCGCCATGTTGTCAAAATGTCACGAGCATGAGAATTGGGCACCAGGTAAGACTGCGGATATTCAAAATAAAAAAAATTGTAGATACGTACGTCTTCAAGCCTAAAGTTATCCTGGACTGCTACATTAGTGGGACACTTCCCGGACAACGTGAAATAACCATAAACACCCCACAAACATAAACTAAATATTATTAATTTCAACATTTTACGTGACTATTTTTGCCCACGATACATATTATTATGATAATAACGAGAACAGAAACTGTTGTATTTACATATTTGCTGATCTAAGGTTATCATTATGAAACAATAACAGCTACTATTGATAACTATTAAGCAGTATGATATAAATAATAACAGTTATTTCTGAGAATTTCGTAAATACAGGAATTCGTTTTTTCCTCATCATCAGCCCATTTAAGTCCCCACTGCTGGGGCACGGGCCTCCCTCAATCACATGAGGGGTAATTGCCATATTCACCACGCTTGGCAGACGGGTTGGCGAGGGTTTTGATATAAATGCAGAGTTTTCCTTCTCTGGGTGCTGATGATCATGCCAGCAGCTTTACCTTAGTCGCCTTTTACGACACCTCGGTAAGAGTGAGGGTGGCCTATTCTACTCTGCCGGGGACCACACGGCACGTTTTTTCCTATGATGCATAAATAATGAATACCTAGAAATAAAGTACAATCAATAAGGTTTAAGGCGACGGGCAGGGCACACTATCGATTCGTTAGCTACCAAGACAAATATATTTTAAATAATTACTGGGCTTTAGTCTCTTAGCAAACACTTATACTATTTATTTAATAACCATGCTTGGGCATGGTTATTAAATAGCCTGTGCCAGATCCCTCTCCGGTCGTGTCACGCTGGTGTCCCATCGGATTATGAGGGTAAGGGAATAGATAGTGCACTTGTATTTGCGCACACAGTTGAGCACTATAATATATCCTGCGTAAGTGGCTGATTGTTAAGATTGGCCGCCGTAGCTGAAATCGTTTGGAGGATATTTTTATGCTTATTTCCTTTTACAGTGGAAAAGAAAAATATGCATCATGTAGACAAATGTGGAAAAATTCTCTATAAACAATAGATTCCTACAGACATCCGAGGAAGGAAAATAATGAGAAGAGGGGAAGAACATGTAACCAAAAAAGTGATGAGTTTAAACGTAAGTGGGTGGAGGAACAGAGGACGGCCGAAAAAGAGATGGATGGATTGTGTGAAGAATGACATGATGGAAAAAGGGGTGGCTGATTCGATGACGAATGACAGGGACGCATGGAAAAGGAAAACATACTGCGCCGACCCCAGATAATCTAGGAAAAGGGCAGGGGGATGATGATCCGAGGAGGGAAAATACTCACAGATATGCAGGTACCAAGAACTGTTTTATCATCGGAAAATATTATGGTAAGATATCTTATTAACCTCAAAGTAAAGATATACACACATTGTTTTTATTTCCAAGCAAAGTCTTTACAAAGTATTATTTTAATTAGGATATTTAAATAACGCCCTGTTGGTCTAGTGCTTTAAGTACCGGGCCGTGATCTCGGAGTCCTGGGTTCGATCCCGGGTCGAGCGAAAAGTATGTTTCGATTTTTTCAAACATAGCTTGGGTTTGGATCACATGCCCGAGCTACGTTGTGTATGCGGATTGGTGATCCGCATTTGGCAAGCGTGGTGATTAAGCCTATCCCCATCATAGTAGCGTTAACTTGATTTCTATGATGGAGGCCTTTTCCCTGCAGTGGGACAGTTTATAGGCTGATACTATACATTCTAAAAAAGGCTAGTAGATACCAAAATAAACAAACTGTGCATTTATTTACCAATACCATTCGCTACATCGCGCTTTTATCTATCAAATAAAATAATATACTTAAAGCGACATTCTACTAAGAATATTCGCTACATACTGCATAAAAAATTTAAAAATCTCAAGGAACATGACCACAGCGCGAGAGAAATAAAGATCCAGAAATATTCTTGAAAATATATTTACCAACACCCTTATTTTTTTATCACCTACATCGCGAAAACCACATAGTAGGTATCGTGAATAAAGACGAAGTATTTTAATCCAACAAATTAAGCGAAAAAAACTGCTGTTTCATACAAAATTGAATTTCCACCCGGCGATAATATATGGAACAGCTGATTTTTTTTTAACTTATTTTGTTGATCTAACAAGCTAAATGGACTTTATTCGCGATACCTATTATGAGGTTTTCGGGATGTAAACCATAAAATAAGGATTTATAAATTAATTTTAGAGCATAAAATAAACTTAAAAATAAAAAAACGAGCAACAATAGGTAAGCATAAAAGTTTAGAAAAAAAAAGAAAACATTCGATACGCAATTCACACTACGCCATTAAAATAACTCAAAGGATGTGATCATTATAGGAAACCCTACACCAATCTCAATTTGCTGGTAATCGCAAGTGTAAAACGCCTTTAGAGACAGGGGTCAACTCATTGGATAATTACAGCGTGGGCGGCGCGCGCGCCGCATTTGTAACCACACAAGTAACCAGAACGGTACACAGAACATTTAAAACTTGAGACTTTCACAAGGATATATTCATAGATTCATCTAGACCTGCTGTTGATGAGATAGAGTGAGGACATGATGGACATGTTCGTATTGGTGCTGGCGCTGTGCCTGACGGCGACTTCGGAGGCGGAGCAGACGCTGCCAGGAGCCTGTCCAGTCGCAAAACCTCATGAGAATTGGAACCATGAGAAGGTTAGTCTTATTTTAGAAATAAAAGGGATGGCTAGTAGCTGGTTTTGCGATTATTGTTAGTGTAAGTGCTTACCAAAATATTTAAATTTTACCTGCACAATTTGTAGGAATTATATTTTATGTACGTGCAATTCAAACGTAACAGTGTGTATTTACACCAATTATATTACAACCAGATATGAAGTGGTTTATAGTAATGAAAATGTTGTTGACTAAAAATAAAACCAGTCAAAACCATTGTGAAGAATGGCTGGTTGTCTGTTGGTTTGTCTATGAGAGTTAAACCATTTTACATTTGTATGGATACTCTTGGATTGTCAATTTTAAAAACCTCTTTCTCTTTCGCCACAATTTATTGATGTTTTCTCTCGCCGCTAAACAATTGGTAGATATACGCACATAGATTTAGAAATGCAGCTCTGTACCGACCGATTTTGACTTGCAGTTTTCAGGCCAATGGTACAACGTAGCCAGCTTCGCCAGCGACAACCGCCCCATCTACGACTGCGCCATGCTGGACTTCCAGGAAGACAACATGGGGTACACCCTGAACGAAACGTTTGTGGTGGAGGGAAAAGACGGCAGGAGCCAGAACACCTACATCTCCAGGGTTGACCCCACCTTTGATGCAGGGAATAAGGCGCGGTTCATCGTCAGTCATGAAGACGGAGGTGTGTTTCGGGTTTTCTCAGCTAGCTTATATAGAATTTCGTTATTCGACTAAAGTTTGTCCTAGTAGTCATCAGACTAGGTCCTTATAAACTCAGCGCCGATATCGAAATATCACGAACTGTTGAAAATCCTAATAATAAAAAAATACTTAGTAGTATCAACCTATATACTGTCCCACTGCCCCACTGTCCCACATATTATAAAAAAAAAACGCTGGTTTTTTATAAGGCCAAGGTATCACTCCTTTCTAGGCGAACCGCCACCAGTAATGTCGAAGCGAGGCTCTCACCGGTAGTAAATACAATCGTGGTACGATAATATGCATCCAGTTGGTCAGGTTCCCCTGTCTAAGAGTAGGGAAGACCAGACGGCAGTCACTTCATTGTAATTACCAGATTTCCTGAATCCTGGATCATGGTTCAAGCGTACCTCGAGCTCCGAAGCGACATCTTTGGACACAACTGGGAATTACACGTTAAGATGAAGTGTAGGAATATATAACCCTTTACCAGGCAACTAGACATCATTTATTTCATTGGTTTTCAACCTTAACTCAATTGAACAAAGTTCAAAATTTGGTAGCCCTGTAGGCAATGGCTTGGTTAAATGAATAAAGTGATTTCCTTTCAGATAAAGTTCTTCAGTTCCCATTTTCCATCCTGTCTACTGACTACGAGACATACGCAATCGCGTATACTTGCAAGACATTAAAGATAAGCCCGAAGACACATTATGGTAAGAAAAACGTTGGTTGTGACTTTAAAATTGAATAAAAAAAATCATAAATATTTTATTGATTACTACAGTAATTGTATACAACGTGTGGGCCTCTTTTTTTTAAGTTGGTCAAATCTGTATCGAAGCAGGGAATGCCCCGGTGGTTTTTAATGGGTAGGCCCTTGGCCCACACCTACCGGCCGACTCCCAGCGGTCGGGTGTGCATAAGGCAGCGCCGCCCATCGGCGCCGACGCGATGTCTGCAGATAGCATATCGGGCAGGCGGCATTTTACTAACGGAAGAACAAAAAAAAGAACATAATGACTTTTTAATCTTCCAATACACAAACCAAAAAAAAAGAGACAAACTACCGGTTTTGACTGCAGCAGTAAATCAAATTTAAATTAGAGACATTCCAGAAAAGAATGTATGTATAGTTCCTTTCTAAAAGACTGGCAACACATCAGCTACCTCTGATCTCGCAGCTGTTCATGGGCGGCGGTGACTTGCTATCAGCGGTTTACTTTACTTACTTAAGATTTTCTTCCCTTGCCCCCGTAGGACGAAGCTTGGATTTTGCCGCACCCCTTACCGTCTAGAAACCTACGCTACAGCATCATCAGATTATATTTTAAAAGCAGCAAAAAACACCAGGAGGCCAATTCTACTAACAGCTTTACGTACGAATCATAACTGAATGGTAACTGAACCTCGATTGTTGTGTATTAGTAGAATTGACCTCAAAATCCAGTATAAACATCTGTCACGCTATATATGTGCGGTACAGCGAATAAAAAGGTTCGTCACCTTAAGGTGAATTTGAGGAGATATGCAAACCTTGTTTAACTTTTCTTTACATGAAAAGGAATCAATGTTGTAATCAAATCTGAACTTTCTCATCTAACATTTAAGCATAATTTTCTGTGCAACATGTTACTTACTTACTTTCTTCGGCGCTACAACCCCTTTGTGAGTCTTGGCCTCTTCTACTATGGACTGCCAAGCGTGTCGATCCCTGGCTGTCCGTCTCCAGTTCGTCTTATGCCATAAGTTACTTTTACTCGCCTTTACAGTTTACTTTTTAATCGCCTTATGCCATATCAGTTGTCCATTTTCCTTAGCCGGGTTTGTTTGTAGTTTTGCAGTCCGGTATTGTCCTTTGTAGAAGTTTTCGTAACCAAGGTTCTTTTTCCCATGCTGGGTGGTTAGCCCTGCGATGAACCCTCCTCTTTTATCCGGGCTTGGGACCGGCAGCGAAACGAGTTGCACTGGCAGAGAGTGCAACAGGTAATACTCTGACAAATTTACGAAAGGTAATAAGTGCTCATAGCATATCAAACGAATCAATGGACAACATTTCAAATTTTTAACATGTCCATATTGTTTTTTTATATGAAAGTAGACATAAAATGAACAGACCCATATTTTTTCTTTTTTCAAAATTTGTCCATTTTCATGCATAAAATAATTATTGAAATTCTTTTTATTCTAAATAGACGTAAGCGCCAAATGACGTCATCGGACGGCTGAATACAGCGATATTCCTTTGCTTATCATTGTTTTAATAAAAAAAAGGTACTACTGTCAAAGGTAAATAATACTAGTGTCAACATTGTCAACGTCATTCATACATTCAACGTTGACAAGTTGTCTTTTTTTTTTACAGTTACATGTCATGAGTTTGGCATTACGTAAATTTAAAACTATAATGTGCTAAGCAAAGAAATATTTTACATTCTGCCGTCCGATGACGTCATCTTACGTTTTTTAGTTTTCAATTTTTTTATCAGTAAATAAGCAATATAAAAAATGAATAAATATATATTCGAGCAGCGGAAAAGTAAACAATGAATTGGTATTTTTTGTTTCAGAGCTTAGCAAATTTGAAATGTTGTCCATTGAATACTGACGAACCTTTTCGTTCTTTGACTGTACTTTCACTGTAGTCTGCTACCTACCCTCCACTTATTGAACTGCTACTAAATATTACTAAATAATCTACTATTTACTAATGAATAGATCTTTAGTCCAGCTGGATAGGACACAGCTAATTTGATCACTCATTAATTCATGATTTATTCCTTCCAGTGTTTACCTGGATCCTAGCTCGTAATATGGAGCCACTTGAAGGAGAAAAACTGAAGAAAGTAGAAGATGCTATTTCAAAATACCCTGAACTGGCCGAAAACAGAAAGTCATTTGTAATCAAGAACTTTTCGGAAGCCGACTGCGCCTACGCCAATAAATTACAGAGCGGCTCTTTCACTGGCAACTTTTGGTGATTTCTTTATATTGACTGTGATTTATATATTCGTTATGTAATTTTATTTTTGTTTTTTTCTTCATCATCATCGTCAGCCCATTTAAGTCCCCACTGCTGGGGCACGGGCCTCCCTCAATCACATGAGGAGTAATTGCCATACTCACCACGCTTGGCAGACGGGTTGGCGAGGGTTTTGATATAAATGCTGAGTTTTCCTTCTCTGGGTGCTGATGACCATGCCAGCAGCTTTACCTTACGTTACGTTTACTTTTTTTTTATTTGGATGAATTTCCGTGCCCGGAAATGAAACAAGAAAAACAAGACCAAAGATTTTGCCATGGTAATGTATATTTTAATAGGCCGAATCGAATTACATACAGTTATTTGCAAGCGAATTGCACATCAGAGAAGACCGGCGTGAAGCAGCGCTTGCGCTGTGTTTCGCCGTATGAGTGAGGTTACCGGAGGCCCAATGGGAAGGAAGGGGAAAAGGTTGGCAGCGCACTTGTGACTCCACTGGTGTTGCGGGTGTCCATGGGCAGCGGAATTGCTTACCATCAGGTGATCCGTCTGCTCGTCTGCCACATCTCATATAAAAAAAATTAGGTAAACATAGGTACCTACTTTCATACTTCTTACCCTACAATACTTACCACCTTATTATAAATTGCGATCCTCAATTTACTACCGTACTAAAACTCACGTCATCCCGATTCAACACCCAATGTTAAAAGGGGTTGGCACGAACTTGGTTTCGGGAGTATCCTTAGTTCGCAATTTGTAATAAGGGGGGTAAAGTCCCAGAGATATATCATGTTCCATTTGTAATACTGCAGCGCGAACATTTACCTAATTCTTATTATTTGTAATAATATACCACGATACCTTTTACCCTTTGATTCTGTTACAAGTAATTTCGGAGCAGGAGTCTCTAAGCAAACATTTATACTATTTATTTAATGATTGTGCACTACTTTTTGATTTGTTTTTACAATCTAAATTTGGACTAACGCCATAAGTGGCCGTTTTGGATGTTAATTCAAACTCGAATACAAAAACAGACCCAAAAGTTCAGTATTAAACTATTTAGTTTAGTGTTGTCCGAGAGGCTGCAGCTTCGAAATCGTTAAAAAGATATCTGATTTGTTGTCAGTTGCTAACAATTTCAATCAATTGGCGTCGCTAGTGTGACCTACCCGTCACCTTGATTAATTTGTAAAACTATTTGTTACTATTTATTAACTATTAATTTGTAGTAAAAAGTTTTTGAAAATTCATAGTGAAACCCATTACCCAAAACTGAAGTTATTGGATAATGAGAAGTAGGTATTTAATAAATGTAAAATTTAAGCAGTGACAGTGAAAGAGACTGTTATTGGTATCATGTGGGAGGGAGGAAGTTAATGTTGCGTCTATTGCTTATTTTAAGACTTTAGATTTCAGACTTTGCTCATCAAGTCATTGCCAGACAACGCGAGCTTCTGCCTAGTCAGTAGACAGTTACTCGGCTTGTGTCATACGAGCCAACAGATCGCTCGTGCTCGCTACTCGTAAGGGATATCCAAAAAGACCGAGTTACTGCAATGCAGCTACTCGGGAGAGTGATTATGACTTTATTTCTTATATTATCAGCCCCCTATAGTCCCTATGCTCCTAAAGTGAAGGTGAATAGGACAGTTCTATTTTGACATTAAAGGTGAGACGCTCCTTTTAAAGCTAACCGATATTTTTAAGAATCGAGAATATTTTCTTATGAAAGCTAATCGACTGTTTATTTGTTTGATTTTTAATTTTAATCAACATTTTATCTATGAATTTGAATTATCTGGCTATGAAATACAATATGTAAATATTCTTAGTGGTACACGCAATAAATCACTTTTATTTTAATAATATGCATTATATTCATCTGAAAAATAACAACACTCGCTTGACGTGTCGGAACCACCTTCGTCGCCAAAAGAAATTAATACGAGTAGTTCTTGGTCCCTAATGCAATCTATGCGGACATATTTTGCACGACACAATAATCGTGACTCGATGGTAAGATGGTCGCCATACCGATTACTGATTCATTTATTTATCTTATGAATTGCATAATGTTCTAATCGCAAAAATTCCGATTAGCGCGTTATGCAATTCGTAAGATATTTTTTACAAAATTTATTGGTAATAACTCTTTTAAATTCTTGTTCAGATTAATTGAGAAAGTTTAATACTTGTTATTTTGGAAGAATAAAAACACAAAAAAGTTAATGATTTTACAACTTAATATTTTTATTTGTAGAAAGATGGATGCATGATACGAAACGATTGAACTGTCCTATCCACCTTCACATACTGAATGGACTATAGTTTAAAATGTTTTATGTCAAAAAGAATAAAAATCAAATTGTTTTGTTTCTGTACTAGCGTGCGAGCTCGCACTATGTAAACTAATATTTAAATCAGCATCCAAATGAACTAGGACAAGGTTCGAAATATAGAAATTCGGAGAAGAACTAGAGTAGTGGATAAAGCCTATCGCGCCGCTAGTATTTAAATCAGCATCCAAATGAACTAGGACAAGGGTCGAAATATAGAAATTCTTAGAAGAAATAGAGTAGTGGATATAGGCTATCGCGCCGCTAATATTTAAATCAGCATCCAAATGAACTAGGACAAGGTTCGAAATAAAGAAATTCGGAGAAGAACTAGAGTAGTGGATAAAGCCTATCGCGCCGCTAGTATTTAAATCAGCATCCAAATGAACTAGGACAAGGTTCGAAATATAGAAATTCGGAGAAGAACTAGAGTAGTGGATAAAGCCTATCGCGCCGCTAGTATTTCAATCAGCATCCAAATGAACTAGGACAAGGTTCGAAATATAGAAATTCGGAGAAGAACTAGAGTAGTGGATATAGGCTATCGCACCGCTAATATTTAAATCAGCATCCAAATGAACTAGGACAAGGTTCGAAATATAGAAATTCGGAGAAGAACTAGAGTAGTGGATATAGGCTATCGCGCCGCTAAATTAAAGTGGGCATGGACCGGCCACTGACCGGCGACCACTGGCCATGTCGCCGATACGGCGAAAGATAGAGTAGGTGTGTTTTTACTTGAAAGCCGCGTATGGGTAGGAGAAGCAATAGGCAGACCAATAGTCAGATGGAGAGATGATCTAAGAAGTCACGCAGGCATCCTATGGACCAGAAATACTAATCACCGAGCCGAGTGGAGGTGCTTCGGAGAGGCAAATGTGGGCGACAGAATGCTGATAAGGAATAAGAAGCCAAACTAGCAAGGTGTCCCACACTAAGCTGGCTTATATTCACGGTTATCTAAATACTTCGTCTTATTGTTTACTCTTTTGCAATTTCAAGTACCCAGAATGATTGATTGACCGCGTTTTAGGATTTAGAGACAGAATGATAAGACCAGTCAGAGATAAAAGCGTATATTTGAGACAACGTCATAATCAGCTTATCACAGACGAAATACAAAAAATAGTTTAGTACCATTGATTGTAGACAACTTTTTATCTCAAATCTACAAAAATAGTTTAAAATTATTTTCAAAGAAGCATAAGAAATGATCCTTTTCACCACTGCCAATATTGACTAATTATTTTATCTTTGCTGCTGTAAAAATTGGAGTCGCTTCTTAGCCCTAATTTACTTAACTAAGGTTGGGTATGTAAATTCGTTTGGACCTTTCTAAATTTTTAAAAAGCGACTCAGCATTTGTACAGTTTCCTAATGAAAAATAAAAAAAAATCTTCTGTATCACGAAAAGAGATCCAAATTTCTGATCATGTGACAAGATCCACTAGAAATCTCTTCACGTTTTAGGATGATCCTTTTTTTATTAGAGATGTAAAGAGTTGTATTGTTACTAAAGTTCAAAATTGTCACTTGATTCAGAAATATTTTTCTTTACTTCGAATTATTATGACAGCAATTGTGAAAGGAACATTTGTCTGTAAGATCAGACAGTACCACCTTATTACAAACCTACTAAAGCCCCTGACATCCCGTTCCATTATTGGAACGGTAGGTTTGTAATAAGGTAGTACCGTCTGGTCTTACATTACTTATGCAATGTGGGCTGGACCGAGTTTAGTTCGAACTTTTACAGATCGCCTTTTGTAATAAGGTGGTCAGTATTTAGTCGGTGATTTAGTTCTGGGTGGGCCTCTCGGAGATGACTGCTGTGCTGGTGTACTTGCAGGCCTCTTCGGAGTGGTCGGAGTAGACCAGCTGGGACTGGTCAATGGCGGGGTTGGCCGCGAACCAGGCGTCTACTGCGTCCTTGGCAGCACCTTCCAGGGTGTTCTTTCTGGACAGGACCCAGAGGAACACTGTGGAAAAAGATTTGGGTTTTTAATAATTCAGTTGATAGTGGGGGAGAGCTAATAATATCCTCCAACCGATTACGGCTACGGCGGCCAATCTCAACGATCAGGACATAATAGTGCTCAAGTGTGTGCGCAAACACATGTACACGCCCCTACCCTTACCCTCATATTCCGATTGGACACCAGCGTGACAAGACCTTAGAGGGACCAGCGGCTTAGCGTGTTTTCCGAGGCACGGGGGTACAAGAGGCAACTTCCAGACTCCAGGCTGACACTAAGAATTTCTTACCGAAAACTTAAAACACAAACAAAAGATGGTTTGAGTAATTTCCTTGACTCAGAACTATGAAATTTGCCAAATGACATTGTTATGCTGAGTTACCATTGCTCAGATGTTCCTTATAATTTGTATCCATACGGTAAGATAAGAATGGTCTCCCGTGACAAACATCATTGTCAGCCCATTTAAGTCACCACTGCTGGGGCACGGGCCTCCCTCAATCACATGAGGGGTAATTGCCATACTCACCACGCTTGGCAGACGGGTTAGCGAGGGTTTTGATATAAATGCAGAGTTTTCCTTCTCTGGGTGCTGATGATCATGCCTGCAGCTTTACCTTAGTCGCCTTTTACGACACCTCGGTAAGAGTGAGGGTGGCCTATTCTATTCTGCCGGGGACCACACGGCGTAAATAACCATGCACAAATTTCAAGTCCGTGCACAAACCCTACGTTGAGACAAACATACGAAGGTACAAATATTTTCTTTATATTAGTAGATAAAGATAAGTATGTACAATATCCAACTGATTATTAGTATGAATGAATCATCATTATGATCTATCTTTAGCTTGAATTACTTATGACAGATATAATTAACAGTCCGATAAATTTTTAATTCCAATTATTTAAAAATAAAGAAAGTGTGACTGCTATATAAGTATAATGAGTTATTAAAACTTTTATGAGTTTATACAGTCGCCAACAAACAAATCGACTCAGGACCTAATCTTCATACAAACATACTAATTTCAGAGGCCTATAAATAATAAATTAATATGAAAGTATCTGTGCTTTAGTGATAATATTATTGTAAATTGACTGCCTCGGTGGCGCAGTGGTTAGTGGGTCGCAATTTAAAGCGACGGCTGCGCAAGAGGTCCCGGGTTCAATCCCCGGGTCGGGCCAAAAAATTGTACCTAAGTTTTCGGTAAGAAATTCTTAATGGCAGCCCGGTGTCTGGAAGTTGGCGGTCTTGTGCCCCCGTGCCTCGGAAAGCACGTTAAGTTGTTGGTCCTGCGCCCGATCCGTCTCCGGTCGTGTCACAGTAGTGTCCCATCGGAATATGAGGGTAAGGGAATAGAGAGTGCACTTGTGTTTGCGAACACACTTGAGCATTATAATATATCCCGCGTACGTGTCTGATCGTTGAGATTGGCCGCCGTAGCCGTAATCGGTTGGGATATTATTATTATTGTAAATGGATTTCAAAAGTGTTTAAATTTCAATTCATTATTTTAACAGATTACAGAAACGTGCCGACAGATTAAAGAAATTTCTTAAAAAAAGGATTTTTTTGTTGATTTTCGCCCATAATAATTGCATGTAGGAAGACAAATAACTTGCTCAATCCTAATTTTAAGAAAGTTGGCATGTTTCTAATTAAACGATTAACTAAAAGAAGGACATTTTCGACTTCGATTTAAATTGAAATAATCACTAAAACATATATACTTTCATATTTATAGGCCTCATATGTTTGTATGAAAATTAGGTTCTGAATCGATTAGGTTGCTCGCGAGTGTATTTTGTGTAGGTAATTGTACTTTCCACAATATTTTTTTAATATTAGAGGTCCAGCACGCATGTGACGGTTGTTTTTTTATAGATTATGTACGAGTTGATATAAGCATCTGAAGATTTAAATTAAGGCACTTCATCAAACGAATCAAATAAAGGATATCCTCGTGATATTTTCATTAATAAGATCGGAATGATATTGCAAAAAATGAAGCAAGAAATGAAAATTGCGCGTGAGAATAAATGGTTTTATGAGACTCAACAATGGCCGGATAATTAGCAACCAGTTTTTTAAGACTACTTCAGTATTAAATATGGTGATTGCCTTAGACGGTTACTAAGGCAATCTGATACCACGTCGTCAGCCCATTTAAGTCCCCACTGCTGGGACACGGGCCTCCAAGTGCCAACCCGTCTGCCAAGCGTGGTGAGTATGGCAATTACCCCTCAATCACATGAGGGGTAATTGCCATACTCACCACGCTTGGCAGACGGGTTGGCGAGGGTTTAGATATAAATGCAGAGTTTTCCTTCTCTGGGTGCTGATGATGATGCCAGCACCTTACCTTAGTCGCCTTTTACGACACCTCGGTAAGAGTGAGTGTGGCCTATTCTATAAAGAAAGTGTGACTGCTATATAAGTATAATGAGTTATTAAAACTTTTATGAGTTTATACAGTCGCCAACAAACAAATCGACTCAGGACCTAATCTTCATACAAACATACTAATTTCAGAGGCCTATAAATAATAAATTAATATGAAAGTATCTGTGCTTTAGTGATAATATTATTGTAAATTGACTGCCTCGGTGGCGCAGTGGTTAGTGGGTCGCAATTTAAAGCGACGGCTGCGCAAGAGGTCCCGGGTTCAATCCCCGGGTCGGGCCAAAAAATTGTACCTAAGTTTTCGGTAAGAAATTCTTAATGGCAGCCCGGTGTCTGGAAGTTGGCGGTCTTGTGCCCCCGTGCCTCGGAAAGCACGTTAAGTTGTTGGTCCTGCGCCCGATCCGTCTCCGGTCGTGTCACAGTAGTGTCCCATCGGAATATGAGGGTAAGGGAATAGAGAGTGCACTTGTGTTTGCGAACACACTTGAGCATTATAATATATCCCGCGTACGTGTCTGATCGTTGAGATTGGCCGCCGTAGCCGTAATCGGTTGGGATATTATTATTATTGTAAATGGATTTCAAAAGTGTTTAAATTTCAATTCATTATTTTAACAGATTACAGAAACGTGCCGACAGATTAAAGAAATTTCTTAAAAAAAGGATTTTTTTTGTTGATTTTCGCCCATAATAATTGCATGTAGGAAGACAAATAACTTGCTCAATCCTAATTTTAAGAAAGTTGGCATGTTTCTAATTAAACGATTAACTAAAAGAAGGACATTTTCGACTTCGATTTAAATTGAAATAATCACTAAAACATATATACTTTCATATTTATAGGCCTCATATGTTTGTATGAAAATTAGGTTCTGAATCGATTAGGTTGCTCGCGAGTGTATTTTGTGTAGGTAATTGTACTTTCCACAATATTTTTTTAATATTAGAGGTCCAGCACGCATGTGACGGTTGTTTTTTTATAGATTATGTACGAGTTGATATAAGCATCTGAAGATTTAAATTAAGGCACTTCATCAAACGAATCAAATAAAGGATATCCTCGTGATATTTTCATTAATAAGATCGGAATGATATTGCAAAAAATGAAGCAAGAAATGAAAATTGCGCGTGAGAATAAATGGTTTTATGAGACTCAACAATGGCCGGATAATTAGCAACCAGTTTTTTAAGACTACTTCAGTATTAAATATGGTGATTGCCTTAGACGGTTACTAAGGCAATCTGATACCACGTCGTCAGCCCATTTAAGTCCCCACTGCTGGGACACGGGCCTCCAAGTGCCAACCCGTCTGCCAAGCGTGGTGAGTATGGCAATTACCCCTCAATCACATGAGGGGTAATTGCCATACTCACCACGCTTGGCAGACGGGTTGGCGAGGGTTTAGATATAAATGCAGAGTTTTCCTTCTCTGGGTGCTGATGATGATGCCAGCACCTTTACCTTAGTCGCCTTTTACGACACCTCGGTAAGAGTGAGTGTGGCCTATTCTACTCTGCTGGGGAACACACGGCAAAGGGGGGTTTACAGGTTGGCAGCGCACTGGTGTCGTGGATGTCTATGGGCGGCGGCATTCGCTTACCGTCTACAGCAGGATGGCTCAGTTTTCCGCCTTGTAAGGGATGTGAAGTCAGGTTCTTCAACCAGTACCTACTCATGTCGTCGCTTTAGTTCAGTTGGTGTACCTCCTGCCATCGACGGAATAGATTCTGACATAACCCCCTTGCTCCCCTGCATACTTTATGCATAAGAATTCACAAGACTATGTCGACGAACTACGGGTCTTCGGCATTCCCTAGGGTCAATAAGAAGGATGAGTCCTGATCCCCTGCAGGAAAGTATGCATAAGAAGTCGCAAGACTATGTCGACGAACTACGGGTCTTCGGCATTCCCTAGGGTCAATAAGAAGGATGAGTCCTGATCCCCTGCAGGAAAGTATGCATAAGAAGTCGCAAGACTATGTCGACGAACTACGGGTCTTCGGCATTCCCTAGGGTCAATAAGAAGGATGAGTCCTGATCCCCTGCAGGAAAGTATGCATAAGAAGTCGCAAGACTATGTCGACGCACTACGGGTCTTCGGCACTCTCTATCGTCAAAAAGACGAATGAGTCTGAGGTAGAAGGCAAATGCACAGGCCTTTGTGGTTTGTGAGTTAAGTCAGTACTTGTTCACTTGAGGTCGCTTTTACAGAATCTGGACCCGAAGACGTCGGCATAACTCATAACTATGTCCTTATATGTTGCACCTATTACATCTAGTACTATCAGCTTATATACTGTCCCATTGCAGGGCAATGACCTCCATCATAGAACTCAAGTCATCGCTACTATGGTGGGATTAGGCTTAATCACCACCCTTGCCAAATGCGGATTGGTAATCACAAACCCGAGCTAAGTTCGAAAAATACTTTTTACTCGACAATGATGTCTTAAAAGGGTCTGCATGTTTTTGGACATGGCATAAGATAGTTACGGCACTACAGTCAACTGCAAAAATATGTATCATCATCATCATCATCAGCCCATTCAAGTCCCCACTGCTGGGGCACGGGCCTCCCTCAATCACATGAGGGGTAATTGCCATACTCACCACGCTTGGCAGACGGGTTGGCGAGGGTTTTGATATAAATGCAGAGTTTTCCATCTCTGGGTGCTGATGATCATGCAAGCAGCTTTACCTTCGCCTTTTACGACACCTCGGTAAGAGTGAGGGTGGCCTATTCTACTCTGCCGGGGACCACACGGCGCTGTATATAAGCTGTATATAAGCCTATGCAAAAATATGTATACACATTAGTATCTTGTTGTCACAATGCTACTTACATCCCGTGTAAGAAAGTAGAAGCATGGGATAAAAATTTGTTTATGGTAGAAGTCAGTCGGAGATAACTCTTGTCAGAGTCATTTCACTCGGTACTTTTTTCCTTAGTATGGGAAAAGTACTTGAGCGGGTTACGTTAAAGCGGGTTTCTAGTGCTTGTAAAAAAAACGTCGCTGAAAAAGTATAAAACAAGCCTTCGTTGTCAATTTATGCAATATTCACTATGTAGAGATAAAATTTCATGTTTGGAAATCCGCAGTCACACGTTGTCAAAGGGTAGTATATTTAACGTGTGACTACGCCTTTCCAAACATGAAATTTTATCTCTACATAGTGAATATTGCATAAATTGACAACGAAGGCTTGTTTTATACTTTTTCAGCGACGTTTTTTGTCGTAGTTGGGTTTTAGTTTTTTTACTTTTATTTTATTTGTACTATTTTGGTGTCCAAGTGCTAGTAATATATATATATATATATATATATATATATATATATATATATATATATATATATATATATATATATATATATATTCAAAATGTACAAGTCAAGCGCTTTCAAATGATACCAAACACGGCATATTTATCATAACTTTATTTTTTTACTCTGTATGTTTTGTCCGCTAGAGGGCGCCACATTAGATTTTGTGAAACTTCATATAGCCTATAACCAGCGGACGATCAAGACGCTTATAATGATATGTCATTTGTCGAATTCTGATAAGTAGTTAAGAAGTTACGTGGAAACAGATGAACATACATACATACATACATACATACATACATACATACATACATACATAGCCTGTCAAAATCATAACCCTCCTTTTGCTTTGCCGTATTCGGGTAAAAAACAGACGTAGCTTTAAAAAGCAATGAAGCAGATGGTTCGGCGGTGTTTCAGTAGATGTCAGTATGCATTTTTACATCGCGCTAGTAAATCGTGTTTCCGAAACAATGACCTCAAGCCGCCTGCCCACAATTAGCAGTTTTAAAAAAGTATGGGAAATATATCAAAGATCCCAATCACGATTTTTTTTTATTTTTATTCAGTAAATAAAATTATTTCTGATATTTTATTTAATCGTCTCCTAGACGTATTCTCGAGGTGGCTGTACTACATAGCCGTTGAGTATTGGTCGTTTTCCTCTAGATGGCGCTAGCACTGGCTCGCGGACTGATGACTCTATCTCAGTATATATAAGTTACATATGTATGTTATACTATGGCTATTGTAACAAGGCTCTGAGCGGAAAGCGCCTATATATTGGTAACATGTCACATCTGGGACTCTCCTTAATTCCAAGATGATGACGAATAAAAAGGAGATACATACTGTTGCTCTGGTTTGTGGCAGCGTCGACTCTGCAATTGTAGGCGATGGCGTAGTTCGTGTAGTCAGTAGAAAGCACCTGCAGGTTCTGGGCACGGGATTGAGCTGAAATTAAAAAATATTTTTTATTTATTTTCTCTTACTAAGATGGATTTTTTTTTTTTTCTTTCACTTACCTTAGTCTGTATACATATATGATTTTTTAATTATCAAAGAGTGGTTAAACCGTTTAAGGGCCGATTTTTTTACACTAGTTTCGTCGATGCCATCACCTTAAGTCAACTATCAAATGTAGCTCTATTTTACGTGCTTCTTATATCATACATTTCCAAAGTATCTATTATTTCACTCATTAGAAGGCTTAGAACATTTATATTTCACTCGCATACACACTCATATGCGAGTATGCATGCATATACATAACAAGCACTGGCATATAATTTGGTATTATAATGGTAATATTCATATACATATAATGTAAAAAAAGGGTCTTGACAGACGGACGGACGGACGGACAGACGGACAACAAAGTGATCCTATAAGGGTTTATTTATTTATTTATTATCATAGCACACAAAACAGATTACAATCAATGAGACTTATTTTAGTAGAATGAAAATGTACATAACGAGATTGTAGTCCAAAATGATGTATGCCTAAAAGCTCAAGAGATAATTAACACAACAATTAACAAATTAAGTATTAAATTATAAATTAAACCAAATTATAAATTAAATTATAAATTAAATTAAATTATAAATTAAATTAAATTAAATTAAATTACAAATTATACCAAATTATAAAATAAATTAAATTATAAATTATTATTTCTTTTGAGGTACGTACGGAACCCTAAAAAGTATATACCTATTTATCAGTGAGTTCGCGCCACCAAAGAAATCCCGTGAAAACAGCACTTCAATCGCCATCAACATACAAATTTGAGCTTAATGTCCATAGACACAAGAAATCTAAAATTTTAGTTTCGTATTTATCCGCGGAACATTTTTCGTGGCGCGGACTCCGGGGAATTACCGGAAATCATATTTTGAAATCAACAGCTTAATCAAACTGATATGATTCTCAGAAATTTTAACGCTAATGCAGTTAACTGTGTTTTTTTTTTTGATAAACTGTTTGCTCATGCATGTTTATCAGAGATTACCATAATTTATTACATAGGTACATCGATTAGTTAAGTATTGAAATTAACTTTAGAGACCTGAATATTGTAGGTAGATAGATTAATATTGTTCTCAAAATATTTTCAAACAATAGCTTAAAGCTCTAAGGGCGGATTCGTCCAATCTTTATCCAACGATTAATCTATGGTATAACGCAGTTATATGCAGTGTAAAATAAAAATCCGTTCTACCAACTACTCATCCAACAGTCAACTCCTATTCCAATCTCAGTAGAAACGACATTCCCAACCAGCGGTAGATATTATGTACCTATTTTGACATTAATAAGTGTTCTGTGTTGACCTAAATTTAATTAAGAATTTTTTATCTTTATCTTTAATGGTGAATCATTAGACCGCTAATTTTCACAGAATAACAAAATGGCGTTGTCATTCTCACAGCTGTTTTTGATTTTTGACATTATGGCACCGTGATATTTTTGTTAATTAAGTAGGGTTATACAGCCCTACTAACTAATCCCGGTGACATTAGAATGAACCACAAAATAATGCATATTGTTTTTTGTTGGTTTATGTGACTCGATCTTTCACTTCACAGATTTACTTGTAAAACGAGGTATTGATAACCAACTTTGGATGAACACATCATCATCATCATCATCATCAGCCCATTTAAGTCCCCACTTCTAGGGCACGGGTCTCCCTCAATCACATGAGGGGTAATTGCCATACTCACCACGCTTGGCAGACGGGTGGGCGAGGGTTTTGATATAAATGCAGAGTTTTCCTTCTCTGGGTGCTGATGATCATGCCAGCAGCTTTACCTTAGTCGCCTTTTACGACACCTCGGTAAGAGTGAGGGTGGCCTATTCTACTCTGCCGGGGACCACACGGCTATGAACACAATTTGAGTTTATTACGAAAATAGAGTATCTGAGTAATGCGCTGCGTTGCGTTGCCTTTTAAAAAGGAGTACGCTCTTCTTTTCAAGGGTTAAATGGGTTTAAAGCTGTTTTAAGACTTACGTCCAAAGTTCAGAGTGACAAGCAGCTTGGCACTTTTGTCGGCGTCGTCAGCGAGTCTGGCAGACCCTTCAATAGACTCGTATACTCCGTTGACCACGTTCGAGTTCTTCACGTGGACGGTGCCATCTTGGTTGAGTGTGTACTGCGCCTTGCCGCAGGTCCCTCCCCTCTCGTCGGCGGTGGGGAACTTGGCGATCTGGTACCAGAGCCCTCCGTACTGGAACAAGGAAAACTTAAATCAGCATTAAAAAGAACGAGCTGAAGGATATATAGATAGATAGATACTCTTTATTGCACAACATACAAAACTTAAAAGCTAGGTATACAGAGATACAATGTACAATTTAGGCGGTCTTATCGCTGGGAGCGATCTCTACCAGACAACCTTCAGGTAAAGGACATTAGATAGAAGAGGGGAGGGTGGTGCAATCCTTTTGATTTTGAACATTGATTAACTAAATTTATAGTATAAATACATACGAGTATATCTAGATAAGATAAGGGTAGCCCGGACTTTTAATAAGATTCGTAGCGTATGAACATCGTAAAAATTTGTATAAAAAATCAAAGGGCTCCTTCCTCCCTAAGTTAAACCACAGATAAAATAGTTAGTCTAATCTGACTGCGCCTTTTCATAGAATACCATACTTGTAATATCGTGTGAAGCCGAAAGTACTGGGGTTACGTGTTGGATGACGTTCTTTCTCTACCGCACCCGTCAGGGCCAATTGGATCTCTTTCACACTCTGTAACGTATTTTTTTTCGAAAATGGCACATTCTGTTTAAAGCGCGCGTTTCCTGGTTCCGTTTTCTAATTCCATCGGAGCAAATGAGCAATACGCTAGCACTCAGTAGGAGGCACCTTCGTCGACGATAGTTAGCCCATGGAACTAGGATATATTATAGTGCACAAGTCCCCAAACACAAGTGCAGTCACTATTCCCATACCCTTATATTCCAATGGGACACCAGTGTGCCATGACCGGAGAGTGGCGCAGGATCAATGGCTTAAAACGGGCATTCCGAGGCGCAAGAGTACAAGACAACCAACGGTCTGACGACAACGAGAATTAGATACATGACGAAAAACTCAGGTACAAGCTTGGGCCCAACCCAGTTTTCGAACCCGCGACCCCTGGCACATCCGTCACTTTAAAGAGCGATCCGGTAGCCACTCCGACACGAGTGTCCGAGTCATGGTCAAGGATGAGCTTTAGTATGGTAATAACTTAAGGTGACGTGTAGGGCATACTAGCGACGCCAATCGATTTTAATGTTTAGCTACTAAACCGGATCTATTTTAAACAATTTCGGGGTTACAACCTCTCGGCAAACACTTATACTATTTATTAAATAATGATGCATAAATGTTGGGTCCAACACCTACGCGAAAAAATTATTCACGCCAAAAGCGGCCACTTTTGGCGTGAATCAATTTTTCGCGTACAAAAACGGACCCAACATTGGCGCATGGTTATTTGGTAAATAGTATAAGAGTTTGCCGAGAGGTTGTAGCCCCAAAATTGCTTAAAATAGATCCGGTTTAGTAGCTAAAACTTTAAATCGAATGGCGTCGCTAGTGTGCCCTACACATCACCTTAAGATCTCGTTTTGTAGTAGGTAAGATAGACAGATAGAAACATTTATCACAACCCGTTTGGATCCTACCACTGGTAGTGAATGCTGCCTCTGGTGCTAGGGTTGCGGGTTTGATCCCCGCACAGTGCAAACATTTGTGTGCATGAACATGTCTGTTTGTTTTGGTATGGGTGTTTCTATGTATTATAAGTATGTACTTACAAAAGAAAAGTATTATATGTATATATTATTAATTCCGCTGTTGGTTCTGATACCCGTAACACAGGTGCTTGAGCTATCTATTTCGGAGTTAGATCATCATATTTACTGAGCACACGACACATCACATTAATAATAATATCCTCCAACCGATTGCGGCTACGGCAGCCGATCTTAACGCTCAGCTGTGTGCGCAAACACAAGTGCACTCTTTATTCCCTTACACTCATATTCCGATGGGACACGACCGAAGAGGGATCGGGCGCAGGACCAATGGCTTAACGTGCTTTCAGAGGCACGGGGGTATAGGACCACCAACTTCCAGACACCGGCCTAACAATTAGAATTTCTTACCGAAAACATAGGTACAAATTTTTGGTCTGACTCGGGGATCGAACCCGGGACCTCTTACGCAACCGTCGCTTTAAAAAAAACGATCCACTAACCACTGCGCCACTGAGGCAGTCACACACACCACATTACAGACAATATCAACACACTACTAATAGACAACAAGCAACACAATAAAATATTTAAATGACATAAGGTGGTTTAAGTTTGACAAATAATATTACGTCATTCCACTTATCAGGCTTCTACAATTTGACCATGTCCATGACCATGTCAATATTTATTCCACACGTTGTTTGTGTACCAAAACTAGTTTAGTTGCCAACCAACGAAAAGTTAATTCGCACCCAATGCTTGCTTGTTGGGTTTTCTAGAGCTGGCATTTTTTTTATGTGACTGGTGGTAGCAGAAGACGGTGATGATAAGCGATTATCGCCGCCCATTGCGACTCCAGTGGAGTCCCAAGTGCGACACCCTACCCCATGGATTGCGATTCATTCGTAGGAATGAGTATTAAAATATTTAATAAGTTACCACAAAAGCTTGTTGATTTACCAATGCCTAAATTTAAAACACATGTTAAAAATTATTTAATGGCAAAAGCCTTATTATACAGTTAATGATTACTTAAATGACAAGAATTTGTGGAAATGATAAACTGTTCGCCTACTACGGTACTTACAAAAATTTGGTGATTAAAAATAGTAACTGGCGAGTTTCTTGCCGGATCTTCTCGTCAGAATCAACTTTCCGATTCCGGTGGTAGAACCACATTGTATTTATTCATTTCTTAGTATATTTTTTGTATCGACATATGTGTTTAATAACATGTATAATATACATAGCTATAATTTATATTTTTCATGTATGACGATTTGTAAGAGCTGTATATAAGCCTATGCAAATAAACTACTTTTGAATTTTGAATTTTTTGAATTTTGGGTTTCCGGTACCTACACTCACTCGGTGAAACGCCGATCGCCTGGATATTGATCTTGAAATGTTGAATTCGTGAAGCGTGTTTAATTCACGTAAATGGATAAATATTATATAGGGGCGAGCGCCATATATAACCCTTATAACATTTTGAAAACCTTATTTCTTTGAAGTGAGTCAAGGACGTAACTAGAGCCGTCAGTAGATTTATGTAAATTGTGGCGATTATGAGTACAAAAAAATATATACATGCCGAATTGAGAACCTCCTTTTTTTTAAGTCGATTAAAAAGTAGATACATCTGTGAATCTATAAAGGAAATGATTTAGAATTTTATGAGGTTGAGGTGTTAGTGGACTGGGTAACTGATTTTATGGAGGGATTGTGGCAGCTGCCCGATCAATGATAAGAAGCACGAAAAAATGAGCGGGCTGACTCGCCTCCACTAGGTGGGCCCTCCTATAAAAACCAGGAAGCCAAGCAAAAGCTAGGTACCAGAAGTAGTGAGGCGGGCAACATTGGTGTGAGCAGCTCAGGCCGAGAGGTGTACAATTATTACTCAATACTCAATTCTTTATTGCTTAGGGCTTAGAGCAAAAAATTATTATAGTGTAGATGAGTTTCTTAATGACAAATGATTGTAAAATCGGAAATAATAATACAATATTATTTAATTTAATAAAATGTGAATTTGCTTATGACACATAAAATGTACTAATTTGTTATTTTAGTTATTAATTATTTGATTTATATTTTATATTGCATGCCATTATAACTTTGGCAAATTGTGAGAGTCATTGTTAATGTTTCCTCCTACTGTACCACATTTTGAGCAATAAATGATTTTATGATGATTATGATGATGATATAGTGTACATAACAGATGGTGAAGTATAACAAAGCAACCACTATGGACCCTAAAAACTGAAAAATAAAATGCTTTATTACATGAACATAGGTATTTTTACATAATTATGGTTGGAGACTCCTTTTAAGCATATAGATGCCTGTGCCAGGAGCCTCCGCTCTTCGGTTTTTTAACATCATACTATGTTTAGGTACGTGACAAATAACAATGTAAAGACTTTTATTTCGTTATTATAAAAACAAAAGCATAATATGTGTGTGTGTGTGTGTGTGTGTGTGTGTGTGTGTGTGTGTGTGTGTGTGTGTGTGTTTGTGTGTGCGTGTGTTATGTTCGCTTATTTAAGTAACTTTTCAACTTCTTCATACTTTAACGTTGTTAGCCATTCTGTTACAGTATATTTAAGTTATTTTTGGGTTTTGTTGTAAATATCCAGTACTTTGTTAATTTTGTTATATATAGATGCTGAAATATGTATATATTGTAGGTTAGCAAATATGTATACGTAGTATTTATCTATCTATTATTCAGAATAACATGTTTATATAGTATAGGCGTAAACCATTTGCAATTACTAGGCAACCTATGTCAATACCATCCCGCTAGTTAGGTCATTGCGAGTAAAGTGCCCAGCGCGAGGCAAAAAAATACTGTCATTATATAAAACGTTTTAATGTGACGTTCCTAGACGTGCAGGTTTCCTCACAATGTTTTCCCTCACCTCCAAGCTAATGATAGAAATAAATCCGGTAAAGTATCAGCCTATAAACTGTCCCACTGCAGGGAAAAGGCCTCCATCATCGAAATCAAGTTATCGCTACTATGATGGGATTAGGCTTAATCACCAAGCTTGCCAAATGCGGATTGGTGATCACAAACCCGAGCTATGTTCGAAAAATTCGAAATATACTTTTCATTCGACCCGGGAATAGAACCCAGGACCCCGAGATCACGGCCCGGTACTTAACCCACTAGACCATCAGGGCGTTATCTATCTATAATAAATCCGGTAACATCATCATATTGCCATCTTTTTTTTATGTGATAGGTCGCTGACGAGCAGGTGGATTGCCTGATGTTAAGCAATTGCCGCCGCCCATAGACACACGCGATGCCAGTAGAGTCACAAGTGCACCAGTCACATCCTTTTCGCTATCCATCTGATCGCTATGACATATCGTGTGTTTGAAAAGAGTTCTTTTTTCATGGTAGGCAGCGGCATGACTGTGCTCCGGCATTGTTGATGTCTATGAGCGGCGGTTACCGTTTACCATCAGATGGGCCGCAAGCTCGACTGCCTATTTTAAGAATAAGAATAAGAATAAAATATGTTTATTGTCTTAAATACATATGCATAACAAAACAAGTAGGCCTACAATAAGCAAATGGACGTGGCTCAGCTTGTGCTGCCACAGAATGGTACAATCCTGGCAGCGCTGGTTTTCAGCCAATCCAGCTTCTCTGAGGGTGGAAGGCGAGAAGGTGAGTTTATGAGGGCTAAAAGTTAAAAACTATGATGATTCAGGATATAAAGAAATAACATTTACTTACAAACTAAATAAAAATTTACTGACAACTATCCGAAAACAGAGATGACGAAGGCAAGGAAGGAAGGATTTTAAGCAATAAAAAAAACCTATCTTTGCTATTTCTTATCTTTTCGGATTTGTTATTATCTTATTTGCCCCTGGAATTGATCGTCAACTGTCCTGTCGACTTATAAGGAGGCGATAAAATACGGTTTACTACTATCAGACGCTATATCAATCACGTATCGATAAAATGGTGACTTTATATTCAGTAAAGGCTACGTTTTCTCAAATGAAATTCAAGATCAGATAACTTGTACTTCTTATGTACAAGTTTTTGACCGTGGGAGAGCCACGCTTCGGCATGAATAGACCGGCTCGGCCGGAGTGACACCACGGCCTCACAGAAAGCCGGCGTGAAGCAGCACTGTGCTGCGTGAGTGAGGGTAACGGAGGCCCAATCCGGGGAAAGGGGGTTTAAAGGTTGGCAGCGCACTTCTGACTCCACTGGTGTCCGTTGGCGGCAGCAATTGCTTACCATCAGGTGATTGATCCGTCTCGTCTGCCACCTGTCACATAAAAAAAAAGTTGTTCAGCATAGTATGAATGAAAATAACTTGTTCTTCATCGTGAACTAATGCTTGCTTCCAATAATTGCACCTGATGGAAAGCAATGATGAGCACTAGACGATGCGTGTTCACACTTGCCTTAAAGATGTCCATATTATAGTGGTAAAAAAAACCAGAGGACGAACAGTTTTTGACGACCTCAATGGTTAAGGTGATGGGTAGGGCACACTAGCGATGCCAATCGATTTTAATTTTTAGCTACTAAACTGGATCTATTTTAAACAATTTCAAGGTTACAACCTCTCGGCAAACACTTATACTATTTATTAAGTAACCATGCACAAATGCGGACACAACATTTGTACGCGAAAAATTAATTCACGCTAAAAGTTGTCACTTTTGGCGTTAATCAATTTTTCGCGTACAAAAACGGACCCAACATTTGTGTATGGTTATTTAATAAATAGTATTAGTATTTGAAATTGTTTAAAATAGATCCGGTTTAGTAGCTATCAATTAAAAACGAATGGTGTCGCTAGTTAGGGCTACCCGTCGCCTTAAAAAGGATGTGTGTATGCGGTTTGTCCAAAATTGTCGCCTGTCAATGTAATTTTTCGGTAAAAACTTCCTTGTCACATCTCTTTAGTTACTATAGACTTATGTATACAGGGTGTATCTTTGAACATTTACATCCCTTTAATCACGTGTTGTACCAACTATTCTGAACAACATTTGTTTAACGACATTTAGAAATTGCTCGAAAACGTTTTCGACTCTCCATACAAAATGACCAAGTCACGTGACCGACTTTGTATGAAAAGTTGAATTTTTTTCATACGAATTTCCAAAAGTGTTAGAACAAATTTTGTTCATAATGGTTAGTAGAACACGTGGTAAAAGGGATGTAAATGTTCACAGATACACTGTGTATAGAATCATAGACGTGCACTCTAACCCGACTGAGTCTTTTCATGGAAAGCCATACTTGGAAAATCCCGCGAAGCCGTTAGTACTGGCTGATATTCTTTCTCTACCGCACCCGTATAGAGATGCATTAATGCTACGTCAGGGCTGTTTTGATCTCTTTTACACTCAGTGACGTTTTTTTTTAAAATGACACATTCCGTTTAAAGCGCGCGTTTTCCAGTTCCATGATGATTACAATAATAAAGATGTAACCTGTCAACACGGAATTGAATCGAGTCCGACCTTCATGGATCGTTACGACCACATCGGCTATTCGATTATTCGATTGCACCGATTATTCAGTTCAGTGGGCGATTTAATTCCTTCATTGGTAAGGAATTCTAATGGGTTTATATGAATCTTTAGTTGACGTCAAGGTACCCCACTGGCTACCCATATCAGCCATAGAACTTTAATCCTAGGGATAGACGAGTTCTGGAGTGAAGACCGTGTCTTCTTCACGCCTCAGGTCTAGTGGAGTGACAGTTTGGTAGAAGCTGGTTGCGAACAGGCGAGGATCACTCAAGGCGATGAAAATTTGCCTATGTCCAACGGACTGCGACAGGGTAATGATGAAGGTTTTTTTTTCGGACGCTTGAACACAATCCCTAGACGACTCATTTGGATCAGTGGAGGTGAACGCTCTGGTGCAAGGGTTCCGGGTTCGATCATCACACAGTACAAACATTTGTGTGCATGAACAAGTCTGTTTGTATTGGTCTGGGTGTCTTCTATGTATTATAAGTATGTATTTACAAAAGAAAAGTATTGAATGTATATATTTGTAATTCCGCTGTTGGTTCTGATAACCGTAATCTGGTGCTTGAGCTACCTATCTAGGAGTCAGATAAATGAATGTGATGTTGTGAAATATTAAAAAAAATCGCATGGAAAATCTAGGATGATACACGTTTTCCTAGAAGATACCTGTTCACTCTTGCCTTAAAGATTTCCAGATTATAGTGGTCAGGAAAAAAAGACCTCGGCAGGGAGATCCATTCCTAAGCTGTCCGCATTATAAACATGGAAGGGGATCCCTTCGTGCGAATAATAGGCAGATCTACCACATAAGATGAAAGCCCAAGCTTCAATGATGATTCTCTGTTGTCTGATATCCATAAAACCCACACTCATCTCTGTAAAACACAGAACAGAGGCTACTTCGCACTGGTTTTCTTTAAAAACTCCCTGGGTGTCTTTAAAAACTCGTGGGTCTCCCATGGTCAAAACGTAATCTAACATTACGCAATGATTAACTGGTAGATAATGCCTTTGCTTATTATCAAAACCATAAATTCTTAAAACTATTCTCGCCTCAATGTCAAACACGTTTTTCAATTGAGGAAAGACAGATTATAGTTACCTGATGTGTGGCTGTCTGTACTTTTTACACTACAAATTTTCCTTATTTTTATGCTGTAAATAGCCATGAACTTGATCTCTCAACTATGACGTAAGAAATCAACCTAAATCTTACCATTCGCCATTATCGCACTATTAAATAACTTTTAACGTTTAACCAGGCAGTTAATCATACGCGACCACCAGATTTTGAACTTTGTACAAATGAAATAAGGTTGAAAACCAATGAAATAAATGATGCCTGGTTGCCTGGTTAAGGGTTACAGCAATATTTGCAACTTACTACGACAACTAGGTTCACTGTATATATTGAGAGTGGGAGAGCCATGCTTTGGCATGAATGGGCCGGTTCGACCGGAGTGATCAGACGGCCTCACAGAAAACCGGCGTGAAGCAGCACTGTGCTGTGTTCGCTGCGTGAATTAGGGTACCAGGGGCCAAAAAAAGGGCGGTTTATGGTTTAGCAATCGCTTGCCATCAGGTGAACTGTTTGCTCGTCTGCCAACTATAAAAAAAATCTAAAACCTATGATATGAGAAACTCCATAATCCGCTTACAAACCGGCACTATTCCCGGTAGGTTTCAAAAAATGCCGAACTGAAATGTAACTGGGCTGACAATGCTTCGAATTGGTGATCACAACACCAATCCGCATTAGGCAAGCGTGGTGATTAAACCTAATCCCATCATAGTAGCGATAACTTGATTTCTATGGTGGAGGTCTTTGCCCTGTAGTGGGACAGTAACTGCGTGTTTTTTGGCATCACCTTAACAGATTTAAATAAAGTCCAATCGCCGCAAAGCCTATGCCCAGCAATGGGACAATTTGGGCTAAACAATTTGTGCGCCTGAAAACCAGCGCCTCGGAAATATATATATATGTCTTGGCATTATGCTGAGGGTCACCTTTTCGGCGCAAGACTCTTTCACGGCATATTAGTTATGTAAGATATAAATGTCAGTCATACGTTTTTGTGTGCTGAATAAATATTTTCTATCCATCTATAAAATGGTGGCAAACGAGCAGACGGATCACCTAAATAAAAATTATGTCAATGATCTTAGTAAAAATTCATGACCTATATAATATACGATTCTCTTGCGTAAATTACCTACATGATAAGACAACCTCTCGTAATAAACACAAATCTTTGGATCATATTATAAAGATAATCGATATTATGTTTCCACGAATTTTGTCATGTAATCTGACGGTATCGATATACAAATATATATCGATATATAAACCGGAAAAGATAGTAAGGCACTATGGGTATGGGCGCGTTATCTTATATCTACCATGAGTATACACTTACACAATAATATCCTCCAACCGATTACGGCTACGGCGGCCAATCTCAACGATCAGCCACGTACGCAGGATATAATAAAGGGATCGGGCGCAGGACTAATAGCTTAACGTGCTATCCGAGGCACGGGGGTACAGGTCCGCCAACTTTCAGACTCCGGGCTGACACTAAGAATTTCTCACCAAAAACATAGGTACAAATTTTTGATCCGATCCGGGGATCGAACCCGGGACCTCTTACGCAACCGTCGCTGTAAAGTGCGATTCACTAACCACTGCGCCACCGAGGCAGTCACACACACCACATTACAGACAATATCAACACACTACTAATAGACAACAAGCAACACAATAAAATATTCAAATGACATAAGGTGGTTTAAGTTTGACAAATACTATTTCGTCATACCACTTATCAGGCCTCTACAATTTGACCATGTCCATGACCATGTCAATATTTAAACTTAGGTACAAAGGAAATTAAGGAATTGTCCTTTGCTTCCGGTGAGTCACACCATTTGGTGTAACACTGTTACCCATTGGTAAAAATTACCGATTAGTAAAAAACGGGGATCGTATACGGGACCTCTTGCGCAGCCGTCCCTTTAGAATGCGACTACGCCACCAAGGGAGTCACACTTACATAATAAATAAGTAATATGTATAACAAATCCTAGACCATGGTGCCAGCGAACCCGGAAAATGATACATATATGAGGTTATCAGTTTAAAAACTGCATTATTTGGGATAGGTGTCAGACGAGCTGACGGATCACCTGATGTTAAGTGATTGCCACCATCCATGGTAACACCTGCATTAGTTCGATCTTTCACATTTTTTAATGTATTGCCACAAAAGTTAAATGATTTCTTACCTTCTTCAAACATTGTATCCTTCAACCGATAACGGTTAAGGCCTCCAATCTTAACGATTGGCTACTTACACAGGATATTTTATAGTGCTCAAGTGGGTGCGCAAACACAAGTACACATAAACTATTTTTAAAAATTAACCAAACTTACCGCAGGGACGTCAAAATTCTGAACTGGAGTGGTGGCTGGGCATGGACCGGTTCCCACAACAGCTGCGCTGGCGACGGCAACAGACATAGCTAAAACGAACACGCGAAGCATTTTGAAAATTTAAATTTAGATTTAAAAAAAAACTTTTTTATTTCTATGCCTCTGCGTTCCGCGAGCTCTACTTATACACTGAACTGATGCGATGCTGGGTATCTTATATACCGCGCGAGAGCACACAAATTTTAAAAGGATAATTTCATTGAGAACGATAGTTTCTAGATAAGCATTCTATGAAGATCAAAATTGGTTTCAGATGGTGTTTGTACATAGATATACTTTATTAGTCTTACAAGTTATGTTGAGATTTTTGAGTAATAAGATAATAATGTATATGTAATACATACTGGCCGTGTGGTGCCCGGCAGAGTAGAATAGGCCACCCTCACTCTTACCGAGGTGTCGTAAAAGGCGACTAAGGTAAAGCTGCGGGCATGATCATCAGCACCCAGAGAAGGAAAACTCAGCATTTATATATAAACCCTCGCCAACCCGTCTGCCAAGCGTGGTGACTATGGCAATTACCTCTCATGTGATTGAGGGAGGCCCGTGCCCCAGCAGTGGGGACTTAAATGGGCTGATGATGAATACATACTATTATTATGGACGGTACATACTCAAAGTTATATAGATAATAATAATAATAATAATTCTCACAACATCTATCAATCGCTGACCTGATTCCGTACTAAGTAGCTTAAGCACTTGTGTTACAGATATCAGACAACAGAGGAACACAAATATATACTTAAATACATATATTACACCCAGACACCGAATAAACACAAGTGTTCATCGCACGAATGTTTGTCCAGGGTGGGGATCGAACCCACGACCTTTGGCGTAAGAGGCAGGGTCACTACCAATTGCGCCATCCAGTGAGTCAGATTGTCATCACAAAAAAAGCAAAATAAACATACAACATTTCTCGCGGAACTGTACGTTTCTCGCGGAACTTTCTACCACGTACCTCAGTTCTGTGGAACGGTCTGGCTGCAGGAGTATTTCCGGACGGCTACGATTTAGGGACCTTCAAGAGAAGAGCGTACTCTTTTCTAAAAAGGCCGTCAATACATTAGCGGTATCTCTGATTTCGCGGATGTTCATGGGCGGTGTCGATTACTTTCCATCAGGTGACTCGCTTGCTCGTTTGTCCGCCCCTAACATAAAAAAAACAACAGGTAAGCTTAGAAAAAGACTTAAATGTAAGAACTTAAATATAACAGGTTAATTGTAACAACCATTTTTGTTATTTAGTACTTTATTAATATTTAGTAAAAGGTTAAGTAGATAAAAATATACTTCGAAACGCCTGTAGGTACTTATCTATTTATCTACTAGTGGCCCGCCCTCGCTTCGCTACGGCAATTTAAGTTTAAAACAAAAGATTTACAAATTTTATTTTTCTATACGAACTTGATTTGTACCTAGTTAACCAATTCTGAGATTATAGGTAATGGTTAGGTAGGTATTAAACGGAAACTAAAATACTGAAATGCCTTTCATTAATTTTGCATATATTTTCATGACTGATGAGCACTAAATATGGCGAATCTTCCATACAACGTTTTAACCCCATTTCACTCTTTTAGGAGTTATATAAAATAATGCTAAATAATTTATATAAATAGAACAATATAATTTTTCATGACTCTAGCTTAAAAAATAACGATACTTCTGTACGGCGTTTTAAACCCAGTCACCCTTTTAGGGGTTGATAAAAAAAGGTGCTAAACATTTTTTGTATGAATGTTCAAATTCTTATTTTCTTAAACTCGAGCATCAAATATGGCGAATCTCCCATACAACGTTTTAACCCCATTTCACTCCTTTAGGAGTTGAGGAAAAAATACTAAATATTTCGATATGCATAATAAGCCCACATACCAATTTTCACGACTCTAGCTTTTAAAATTACAATGTTTTACCCCCTTTAGGGGTTGAATTTTTAAAAACCCCTTCTTTTATTAAATAAATATGTTAGTACGCGCCTACGTAATAAAAACTACCCATGTTCAAATTTTCATGATTTCCGGTCCAGTAGTTTCGGCTGTGCGTTGATAGATCAGTTAGTCACCAGCCGAGGCGTTACCTCTTTATTAATAGTATAGATGTGGAATTTTCCCACGCACAGTGACAGCTGCACGTATGCTTCCGATTATTAATGTACAGTCACGTGCACTAATAAGTATTTAACCTAATTCAAATATGAATCTTATTGTTCCGCTTTAAGAGTCGATGTGTTTACATTTCATTTCAGGCGACTGTACATACTCGTAGGCTGATTCGAATCTCCTTCAAAATTCACTCGATCGTGGATATTTGAGTTGATGCTTCTGAACATGCTGTCATAATCCAGTTGCTGTGGTTCCCCAATCTGACTGTTACGAAGGTCAGATGGCAGTAGCTTCATTGTAATTAGTAGACTTACCAAAATTTGAATCTGATGCGATGGCTGAAGACATAAAATAGTATCCAAAGGTTACTAAAATAATTAAAAAGCTACTTTTCTACGTATTGTTACTGATGCTTCAGAGTTCAGTGTTGTGAATAAGGATTTATTATGTTTACACAAAATAATGCACTTAAATATTTCATCTCGTGTTCAGGCGTCAATCGAACCCACATCCACAATCCGGGTCTCAGTTCTACTAATAAAACCAATTAGAATAAATTGCAAAAGATTTCTATAAAAAATATCAACCATTGATAATTAGAATCTGGTGCGATTTTTGTGTAAAGATCATAACAAATAACAACGAATTATTACGTCTATAGCCATTAACAGTATTGTTCAATAACTAACAGCAAGGTGATAACCGAAAACTTGAACTAGAAGTGCCTAAATTGTTGTCAAAATATTACCGAAAACCAGGTATAAGACGAAAGAGATGAGGATAAACTCGAATATTATTGTACTTACTTATTCCTTGAACTGTAATTATTAGCTTCTATCTCCAAATATTAGACAACATGACAAACATCTTCCTGAAGTCGCAGTAATTTACTTATAAGCGCTTGAATTGTGGGTATCAAGGAACCAATCATCGATAGGTGGGACAGGGGATTAGTCAACGCCGATTGATCCATTGAGCATATGATTGATTTTTTTTTTATACTAGAGGCGGACAAATGAGCAAGTGTGTCACCTGATGGAAAGTAATCAACGCCGCCCATGAACATCCGCGAAATCAAAGAGATCGCTAATGTGTTTTAAAACAGAGTACGCTCTTCTCTTGCAGGTTCCTAACTCATAGCCGTCAGGAAATACTCCTCCAAAAAGTTCCACAGAACTGAAGTACGTGGAAGAAAGTTCCGCGAGAAATGCACAATATTAAACCGCCATCCATCGAGATGATGGGGATGGAATGACTATCGCTTGCGAGTTGTTTGATGTAAGAATTTTTATTTAGACATTATTTTGGATCCCTATGGGAACAACAAGTTAGATGAGAGGATGACGCCTTTCAAGTCAAATTACATGGTAGAAAGTTCCGCAAGAAACGCACAATATTAGATCGCCATCCATGGAGATGATGGGGATGGAATGACAATCGCTTGCGAGTGGTTCGTTGTAAGAATTTTTATTTAGACATAATTTTCGATCCTGTTGGGCACTGCAAGTTAGATGAGTGGATGACGCCATTCAAATCATCATCATCATCATCATCAGCCCATTTAAGTCCCCACTGCTGGGGCACGGGCCTCCCTCAATCACATGAGGGGTAATTGCCATACTCACCAGACGGGTTGGCAGACGGGTAGGTGAGGGTTTTTACTATAAATGCAAAGTTTTCCTTCTCTGGGTGCTGATGATCATGCCAGCAGCTTTACCTTAGTCGCCTTTTACGACACCTCGGTAAGAGTGAGGGTGGCCTATTCTACTCTGCCGGGAACCACACGGCGTGCTTTCCTTTAATTAAATATTACTGTCGAAATTAAGTAGGTACATAATGGTATTTAACAATTATGTTTACTTTAATTTTTATTTACATATTATTTAGATTTTTTAGAAGCGTCTCAGTTTCAGTTATCAGTTTTTCTTTATTGTCTAATACCCTAACACAAAGATCACCGTCATCATCATCTTAACGTTGTGTCCCGGTTGCGTCCTAAGCTGTTGCTTCGGAGTCCAGGGTCTGTTTTCTGATTCGACTCCTTCACTTCGCACGATCTTGTGCATCCATTGTAGTCCACTTATTGGCCTTACTACGTCCACTCACAACTTTTTGGGTCTACCCCTTCCGGGACCCAGCAGTTGTGGCATGGCCAGATATTTGTTTCCCACGTAGATGTCCGGTTTTCGCCGGACATGACCGTACCAACGTAGGTGACTATCCAGCAGTTTCTCTGTTATGTCTACTCTGACATATTCATTGATTCTCGTGTTCACTTAGAACATTCCGAAAGAAAACCCATGTTGCTCTAAGCCGACGTACATAGAGTCTTATTCACCTTTGTTAACTAAAACGGAGTTATAAAGCAGTTTAAATTCTCATTTCGAAAGTTTTGTATGAAATGTTTTTGTTTCAATCGTTAAAACTGCTCTTTAATACCGTTTTAGCTAATAAAGGTTTATTCAACATTTATGAATGAAGCTTATTTCACGTTCCTAGGGTCGCTGGTTCGATTTCCATTGGAAAAGCATTCATGTGATGAACACTTGTTTTCTTTACTATATTTGGGTGATCTGATAACCTCAGTGCAAACACATATAAATAAGTGCTTTGTTGGGGTCAGGTTGATGTAGATAGTTAAATATTGTATGATTTAATTTATAATTTTATTCGCCTTAACGTAGTGTTGAATATCTCTATAGCATTAAAAAGGAAAGAAAAACAGTTGATCAATAGCCGAGTTCATTTAACATCTAAATTTCCCCCTACCAGAGGGCCGAGAATGAAACGGAATTCACGACTAAATCTCTCTCCATCTCTTTCACACACGCCGTGCGTCTCCATTGTTTGGATACGACAGGTATTTTTCCGTTCGTTGCGCGACGGTTTCTTTACAGACTCTAAGGCCGTTGACATCAAGGTGCTAATGACGCAAATAACCACAAAAATCTCGTCTAAATCAAGTTATAGAATAAATAATCCCCAGTTGAATATCGAATTAGCTAAATAATTTAAACTTTCCTGTTAAAGAATATGTAAATTCTGAGCAAATCTTTGGTTCTAGGTTTGGCAACTAGGTGCGCAGCGACCCAAAGTGAGTCTTGGCCTACAATAATAAACCAGCCTGCACGTAGGTCTGTCCTTTTTTCTTTTTTTTTTTAACCCCCAGGAGAAATGCAATTACGCATACCGTGCCGTGCCTAACGTTAGAAGATTGATAAGATGAGATCTGCAGCCTTTTCGATATGATAGGTGGCAGACGCACAGATGGATCACCTGGTGGTAAGCGGCTTCCGCCGCCCATGGACACCTGCAATACCAGTGAACTCACAAGTGCACTGCCAGCCTTTCAACCTCCTTTTCCCCGAATTGGACCTTTGGTACCCACTAACTCGGTAAAGTAGGCACAGATGCTGCTTCACGCCGGATTTCTGTGCCTTCAATTTTTGTTTCGGCTTCTAAGTGGCTTACCATTTGTCCGATAGGTACTTATCATTTCTCTCTCGCCTGATCGAAAATAAAAAAAAATAGGTAAAAATATACAAAAAAAAATACTATATTAGAATGATACCAGATAAACTAATCCATGATGAATAACCTATTGGCCAAATTAATCAGTTACCGATAACCTGAGTGTGTGCAAACATATGTGCCACCTTTATATCTTTTCCACTTTGCATGATAAAAGTTGAGAGGTTCAGTACCTAATTGTCTGTTTAAAATATACAGGTTCAAAAAATACTTACTTACGTACCTACTTAGCAACAAGTTAATTAAGGTGACGGGTAGGGCACACTAGCGTCGCCAATCGATTTTAATTTTTAGCTACTAAAGTGGATTTATTTCGAACAATTTCGGGGTTATAACCTCTTGGCAAACACTTATCATCATCATCATCATCGTCAGCCCATTAAGTCCTCACTGCTGGGGCACGGGCCTCCCTCAATCACATGAGGGGTATTTGCCATACTCACCACGCTTGGCAGACGGGTTAGAAAACACTTAAACACTTATACTATTTATTAAATAGCCATGCACAAATATTGGGTCCGTTTTTGTACGCGAATAACTGATTACCGCCAAAAGCTGCCACTTTTGGCGGTAATCCAAAATTAGAGTGCAAAAGCAGACCGAACAGTTAACTAAAAGTATTAAATTAATATTATAGGTGTTTGCCGAGAGATTGTAACCCCTAAATTGTTTAAAATAGATCCGATTTAGTAGCTAAAAATTAAAATCGATTGGCGTTGCTAGTGTGCCCTACCCGTCACCTTAAGCGAAGATAAGATGACAAACGCCCGCATATTTTTTTGTAGTTGGAATAATAATTGCCTCATTATTATCATTATCAGCCCATTTAAGTCCCCACTGCTGGGGCACGGGCCTCCCTCAATCACATGAGGGGTAATTGCCATACTCTCCACGCTTGGCAGACGGGTTGACGAGGGTTTTGATATAAATGCAGAGTTTTCCTTCTCTGGGTGCTTATGATCATGCCAGCAGCTTTACCTTAGTCGCCTTTTACGACACCTCGGTAAGAGTGAGGGTGGCCTATTCTACTCTGCCGGGTACCACACGGCACAATAATTGCCTAAGAATATATATTTTTGTAGTTGTTGAAATAATAATTGCAACATATATTACCTTGATTTAGTTTTCTGAATCGGGAATCTATGTAGGCTTTAATGATAGATAAGTACTTTCTGTTAAGCCAAACTAAAAAAGTTTTTTTTACAAAAGCTGTTACGGCTACGGCGGCCAATCTTAACGATCAGCCAAGTACGCAGGATATTTTCATAGTGCTCAAGTGTAGGCGCAAACACAAGTGCACTCTCTATTCCCTTACCCTCATAATCCGATGGGACACTACTGTGACACGACCGGACCAAGGGCTTAACGTGCTTTGCGATGCACGGGGGTACCGACTGCCAACTTTCAGACTCCGGGCTGCCACTAAGAATTTCTTATCGAAAACTTACAAATTTTTGGCCCGACCGCGACCCGGAGCTCGAACCTACTAACGACTGCGCCATCGAGGAGGCTCGCTATATCCTCTCGAGCTCGATATTGCTCGTCCTTTATGTATCTACATAATAATGACATGACCGGCAATTTTTAACCGACTTCAAAAAAAAGGAGGTTCTCGATTCGACATGTATATTTTTTTATGTTTGTTCGCCGATAACCTTGCCATTTATAAACTGATTTAGATGATTATTTTTTAGTTGGAAAATAGATAGTCCTGGATTGGTACAGTCAGAATCAAAAGTTGCTGAACATTATAGAACTTTGTCACTCTAAGTTTTGCGCAGCTTGAGTAAGTCAAACACTTATTAAAACTGCGCAATGGTTAGTGTGACAAAGTTCTAAAATGTTCAGCTACTTTTGATTCTGACCGTACCATGATCAGGATATCAAGATCTGATGATGGGATCCTGGAAAAATTTAGAGGAACTCTCAAATTGTATAGGGACAAGTAATGTTTTTGTGTCTTTTTCAAAACTGCAGCAGTGTTTAAGCCTGACTGTATTAATTTTATGGGTCTGCTGATGATGGAAGGTCAACTCTTCAACGGTAAGGAGTTAAAGGATAACTCTTTCAATACTGTACTCACAGGTTTTTAGTTATTTGGTGAGGGTGGAAGAGTTAGGGGGGAGGGGTGCTGCCAAAAAATGAGACACTAAAAGGCGTAAAAAAAATTTTCTGCAAAAAAAACCGCCTTCAAAAACCACGAACTAAAAAGTGTATAATAATATTTTTATCACTTTATACACCTCAAATAACATTTTATAACAGTACACTCTAGAAATGGTTTTACCGAAGTAGGCGCCTAGTCCCTGTTGAATAATAGAATGTTGTATTAATTTAAAAGATAGTATTGGGCCTTTTCTCGAGTGTAGTGCTATAAAATGTTATTTGAGGTGTATAAAGTGTTAAAAATATTATTATACACTTTTTAGTTCGTGGTTTTTGAAGGTGGTTTTTGCAGTTTTTTTTTAATTAATTATAATTTATTAAGACGGAAAATCTAAAATACAAGTTTTTTATTATTATTAAGCTTTTTATTTCAGATAAATAAATCCATACAAATTCGTTAGTAACATTTTGGTGCTTAAAAACTATGTTAGTATATCCAATTATTATTATTGGGGACAGGAGTGTGTAAGGACCTCCAGTGTCCCAAAAATGGACCATCTATCTGGTCCGCTATAACAACGAGGAGGCTGTTGCCGCTGGCCCGTGTCCGCCGCGCCATCGAGGCAGCCCTTTTGCGCATAATCGTACGGAAGCAGTCCGTATGCGCCTCCGCGAACATCTGCGACGCACTGCAGAAGCGAGGCAGCCGCAACAGCGCCCTGAATGCGTTATTATATTGGACGCGAAGGGAATCCAGCGCTCTTGTCGTATGCCTAACCCACAGGCTGCACGTGTAAAAGGAGGTACAAAAAGCCCTGAAGAGAGTAATTTTTACATTATATGAACAACGTGCAAACCTGCGGGCTATCATATTCGCTCTTACCGACAGCGCCCTCCTCTCGCGTTCAATATCAACATCGTCTTTTAAATCCTCAGTCACGATGTGCCCGAGGTACTTAAAGCTACGAACCTGCTTTAGGGCCACACCAGCCAACATGACGGGCAGCACATGCGACGGACATTTTGTTCCAGATTTAAAGACCATGAGTTCACTTTTATTTGCGTTGTATTTAAGACCATGTCTATGCACATACGCTTCGCAGATACCCATGAGATCTCTCAAACCACCTATTGACGCGCTCAGCAGGACCGCTCACGTCGGCGTAACTTATGAGTCGTGAAAAAAAATATGGCGATCGATGTAGTGGATAATGGTTCCCACAGAATACCATCGTCATGGCCATCCACCGTGAGAAAACAGCTGAATGGCAACCATTTTGGTAACACGTCACGGAAAAGTGCCTCTTTGTTTTGTAGACCGTGGGAAAGCCACGCTTCGGCATGAAAGGGTCGGCTCGACCGGAGTGATACCATAGTCTCACAGAAAACCGGCGTGAAGCAGCACTGTACTGTGTTCCGCTGCGTGAGTGAGGGTACCGGAGGCCCAATCTAGGGAAAAGAGGGTTTAAAGGTTGGCAGCGCACTTATGACTCGCCAGTGCTTTGCACAACCATGGGCGACAGCAATCGCTTACCATCAGGCGATCCGTCTGCTCGTCTGCCACCTATCACATAAAAAAATCAACTGTTAATTTTTTCTTCCTAGACCGAAAACTTTTTTTTCTATTTTTTTATGTGTAGGTGTCAGACGAGCAGACGGACGGACGACTGCCTCCGCCCAAAGACACCCGCAACACCAGTGGAGTCACAAGTGCGCTGCCAACCTTTAACCCCCAAGCTTTGGGCCTCCGGTACCCTCACTCACGCAGCGAAACACAGCACAATGCTGCTTCACGCAGCAAGTTCAAGTAATGGGGATATTACAGCATAAGTATTCCACGTATATAAGTACACTACATCTATATGGAATTCATAGTTGAAACAGCTATGTGTCATGGTTTGTTTTTGTATAAAAATGATTGAGGCTTGACCTTCCATAGTAGGTAATTGTGACAATAACCATACTGCTACCGGTGAGAATCGCTCCGAAATTCACACATTATAAATAATCATAAATAAGTATTTAACAACATCACATAACATTGCTTTGACTTCAAGATAGATAGCTCAAGGACCTGTGTTCATCGTCGTCAGCCCATTTAAGTCCCCACTGCTGGTGCACGGGCCTCCGTCAATCACATGAGGGGTAATTGCCATACTCACCACGCTTGGCAGACGGGTTGGCGAGGGTTTTGATATAAATGCAGAGTTTTCCTTCTCTGGGTGCTGATGATCACGCCAGCAGCTTTGCCTTAGTCGCCTTTTACGACACCTCGGTAAGAGTGAGGGTGGCCTATTCTACTCTGCCGGGACCACACGGCGGACCTGTGTTACGGATATCAAAACCAACAGCGGAATGACAAATATACATACATTTTTATTTTGTAAATACATACTTATAATACATAGAAAACACCTCAAATCTAATAGAATTGAGGTGTTTTTTAGAAATATGCACATGCATATTTCTACCATTAGCTCGGCGGTGAGGGAAAACATCGTGAGGAAACCTGCACGTTTCGGGTAGTTTCTGAAACGTGTAACCATGAATCAGTTGGTTGCTTTGTTAAAGGGTCGCAAAGATCAGACGGCAGTCGCTTCATTTAAATTAGCAGAATCCATAAACCTGAATCATGGTGCAAGCGTACCCCACGCTCCAGAGCGACAGCTTTGGATGCAACCGGGAATTACACGCTAGCATGATACATATGGAGAAATCCTCTTACAACAATAGTTTCCTACTGACGCCCGAGGGGGATAATATTAAATAATTTTTCACATACATTGATCTGACTCCGAGATAAGTAGCTCAAGTACCTGTGTTACGGATATCAGAATCAACAGCAGAATTACAAATATATACATATAATACCTTCCTTTTCTAAATACATACTTATAATATATGTAAAATAAATAAATAAATATTTCACAACATCAATAGGTACTCCGAGATAGGTAGCCCAAGCAAATGTGTTACGGATATCAGAATGAATAGTGGGATTACAAATATAATACTTTTTCAAATACATAGGTACTTATAATATATAGAAAACAACCATGACCAATACAAACAGACATGTTCATGCACAAATGTTTGTACTGTGCGGGGATCAACCAGCAACCTTTGCTCCAGAGGCAGCGTTCACTACCACTAATCCAAATAGGTCGTCAATATATTCGTTTTTTTTTATGTGACGGCAGAAGAGCAGATGGATCATCTGATGGGAAGCGATTTCCGCCGCCCATGGACACCCGCAACACCACTGGAGTCTCAAGTGCGCTGCCAACCATTAAACTCACCTCACTCACGCAGCACAACACAGAACAGTGCTGCTTCACGCCGGTTTTCTGTGAGGTCGTGGTAACACTCCGGTCGAGCCGGCCCATTCATGCCTAAGCGTGGCTCTCCCACGGTCCGATCATTCGGTTATACTCGTACTATTATCATGTCCATGACTCATCGGAAGTGATCGGTCCCCAACAAACATAGGCTTGGGACTTCACGTGAATTCTGAGCGATATCAGGCAGCCTAGTGAAAAATACTCTGAGTCATGCGTAATGGAGAGATAATAATAACGAATGGTCTTTGACAATCCGACGTATTCATTTTCAGCATCGAACTTCTGATAATAATGATATCCTCCAACCGATAACGGTTACGGCAGCCAATCTCAACGATTGGCCACGTACGCAGGATATATTATGCTCAAGTGTGTGCGCAAACACAAGTGCACTCTCATTTCCCTTACCCTAATCCGTGTGACACGACCGGAGAGAGATCGGGCGCAGAGCTGCGTGCTTTCCGAAGCACGGGGGTACAAGCCAACTTCCAGACTCCGGGCTGACACTAAGAATTTCTTACTTATTTTGGTCCCACCCCGGGGATCGAACTCGGAACCTCTTGCGTAGTCGTCGCTTTAAAGCCATCGAGGCAGTCAATCAACAGACAAATTTTCCTTTGTATAATTTTGATCCTAGGATTTGGGTCCATGATTTTGATCCTAGCATATACATTAAGTTTACAATCAATGTAACAACAACTTATGGAAAGCAAAAATATATTGAGTATTGAATGGTCACAAATGCGCCGCAAAGAAAAAAGGAATACGCTCTTTCTTGAAGGTATGAAATGTTTTCAGGCTTTCATGGAAAGTGGCGATGAGGTCTAGGATGTTACAAGTGGGCCTAAAAGCCTATTCAATCTCACCATAAACAGATCCAGATTATAATGATGGAAAACCGACCCCGGCATGAAGTACGTATTTTTTTTTTATGGCTAGGAGTGTTGTACGTCAGAGACGCAGTCAACTCTGCCAATGTCAAGTGAGTAGAGACACATTCAGTATGTTATTGAATTGATTGAGTAGATTTCTTAATTAATTGAGTTTACTTTTTAGGGAAATCACCACCTATAACAAAACAAAACGTACAGATAGACATAGACAACACAGTATTAAACGGGAGATTCGTTTTAATTTACTTTTCGAGTCTAATATTATAAAGGTTAATATAATTACATAGATTTTTTTTTATATGAGAGGTGGCAGACGAGCAGACGGATCACCTGATGGTAAGCGATTGCCGCCGCCCATGGACACCCGCACCACCAGTGGAGTCACAAGTGCGCTGCCAACCTTTTCCCCTTCCCCCTATTGGGCCTCCGGTAACCTCACTCACACGGCGAAACACAACGCAGGCGCTGCTTCACGCCGGTCTTCTGTGAGGCAGTGTTATCACTCCGGTCGAGCCGGCCCATTCATGCCTAAGCGTGGCTCTCCCACATAGATATTTTATATATGAGGAAAAGGATAGGGTCAAAAGGAAAGGGTAGTTGATAGGACGGGGAAATGAAGTAGGTAGGTCTTCCTAATTTAAAAACTTGCAATATCGATAGAGACAGTATTGAAAGTTTTTTTTTTAATTTTCATATGCTTGGGTATGCTGGGATACGACCCCTAAATTTAATTATCTTTTAGTAGATATACATGGCACAGACGCCCTTTACCACACTAGTTTGACATAGTGGCGTGAGTTTTTTGCATTCCTGGGGCACATTTTAAGGGCATAACAGTCTAATATCGAATCTAATCTAAGTCTATAAGACATCGGTATAAGGTAGGTGAACTTTTTCTTTACCCTGAACTGTTCTCGTTACATGGGGTCGGCTTTCCTTATCATTCGGCGCCGCTGGTAATTAATCATTGTCTTCTTTTAGATACAACAGTGGACATACCTACTTAATGAAATCATCGATAAAAATCCATGCTTTTCATGACACATACACCTACATATTCCACGTTTAAATGACATATCATGCACTAAGAATTTTATCAATACACAGACATATTTAAATACATTTTTAGTGGCTGACACTGAGAATTCCTTAACAGAAAAACTCAGGTACACATTTTAGTCCGAACAGAGGATCCCAAGCGCAACCGTCGCCTTTAAGTGCGACTTACAAGATAGATATTTTGTATTGCACAAAATCAAAATATAAGTATGATATAACAACAAGGGATAGTACAATAAGGCAGACTTATCGCTTGTAGCAATTTCATCCAGACAACCAAGAACAAAAAGAAAGTAAGAAAATTATTTATTTAGTGACACAAAACTACAAAATCTTATACATCTTTATACACCGTTTACATCCCGAAAACCTCATAATACTCGTAGGTATCGTGAATAAAGTCCATTTAGCATGCTAGATCAACAAAATAAACGAAAAAAAAAGTTGTTCCATGCAAAGTAGAATATCCACCCGGCAGTAATATATGTAACAGCTGATTTTCTTTTTTGCTTATTTTATTTACGATACCTTTTATGAGGTTATCGGGATGTAAACGATAAAAAAATAACAGAGTATAAATATACTCTAGGTAGAGGAAAGATATTACGTAAAAATGAACACAAGCTATTGCACTACCGAGGTAGTCAACATGTAGGTAGGTAAAGAAAGAAAGAAAATACATTTATTGACCATCACAACACAGAAAAAGTAAATATGTACAATAGGCATAACACGACACGACACAGATACGAGAAGAGGCGATATAAGAAGAGGTGGTGTGGTTGTGTGGTCAATCAGGTCCCGACCTCAGCATTTGCTGCTACGGCACTATCTGCGGTGCCGCAGCAGCGCCGGTATTCTGGTGGGACCTGGTTGCAAGTGATTGTATAAGTAAATAAATAGCTATAAGTATATACACGTATAATATATATTGAAAGATGTGTGGACTATTCTATTTCAGATCTGCACAAAAATTTTAACCGTGAAAGAGCCACGCTTCATGAATGGGCTCACTCGACTGGATACCACGTCCTCCCAGAAAACCAACATAAAGCAGGACCTGCGATGTGTTTCGCTAACCATCAGGTGCGATCGCTACTAAATGTCTGGCTATACTAAAAATATATATACACCAACGCTCAACAGTCGCGCTAGGGCTGTCAACTTTACGCCCTGTGGCTAGGGGCGTTTAAGAATACTGCCAAGGTTTTCCCGGCCTGTCGTAAGAGGCGACTAAACGGGCTTTCGGAGTACGTGAGCATCCACTACTGGGGAGTGGCTTGCTCAGCATACGACTCCGCGGGGGACGATGACATTACTGGGTGTCCAGGTAGGTCGTGCAGCGTTGAAGGGCTGTATTGCGCCAGATAGGGGTGAAGCGGCAAGCGCGATTACGGTACGGTCTAGTCCCGGCTGTGGGGTTTCCGACCGCGATTGCGTGGAGATGGACACCCCAGGGGTTTTAGTTAGGGTTTGAGTCCCACACACCACCTTGTTCCCTACATGTAGCAAGGTGACGGTTTCATGATGGTTTCCCCTGGGGAAATCGGTCCCCTGGGGAAGTCCAGAAGTTTAAACACGTCCTCCAACAGAGTGGTGAACAGTTTCGGCGATATAACGTCACCCTGTCTCACACCTCGCTGGAGAGGAATGGGTACTAACTGATATGAGAAATTAATTTCTGAGATAAGTGTCATCAGTATTATATTGCCACAGTATAACAAGCGCTTGAGGAAGAAGAGAAGAGAAGAAGAGTGCTGGAGGAAGATGTTCCGTATCCCTTGGACATTATTTCGGACTAACGCCTCTATACTTCGAGAACTTAAAATCTCTTCGTGATTGTCTTCTGAACGCCTTCGCAGAATCCTCGAATCGGTCACATTGCAAGAAAAGATAGTGATAATCTCAAGAAACTCATCGTGACCGGAAAAATAGACGAGAAAAGGCACACGTTGGTCCGACCAAATCTGCACCGCTCTCGTCTATACGGTACATTACGCCCTACACACCGCCGGAGACGAAAATAGATGGAGGAAAACTAACCTCATACCTATAAGTTGGAGAGAGTGATGCAGTAGGGAGCTCACGACCCTCAGTACTGAGGAATACGACGGAAGAAAGAGGATACAAGAAGCTCATAGAGTATAGCTCTTACTCTATGAGTTTCTTGTATCCTCTTCCTCTGTATCCTTCTTATACTGTGATACTGTCGGTGATACGCCCTGTTGGTCTAGTACCGGGCCGAGATCTTAGTGGGTAGAAAACCACCCGTGAAGAGGACGTAGAGTCGTAGATTATAATCCCGCAAAAATACGCGATGAAAATTTTATGTGACTTATATACGAGTACATCGGTGAATTAGCCGTGTCGTCCCCGGCAGAGTAGAATAGGCCACCCACACTTTTACCGAGGTGTCGTAAAAGGCGACTAAGGTAAAGCTGCTGGCATGATCATCGGCACCCAGAGAAGGAAAACTCTGCATTTATATCAAAACCCTCGCCAACCCGTCTGCCAAGCGTGGTGAGTATGGCAATTACACCACATGTGATTGAGGGAGGCCCGTGCCCCAACAGTGGGTACTTAAATGGGCTGACGATGAAGACATCGGCGAAAGTTGTGCCGCCAAAAGGTTTACATTTGATTATGACGATTACGAGAGTATTTTAAAAGAATACCTTCATATATAAGTATATATGAAGGATTGAAAAATTAACAGTTTTCTGAGACTTAATAATGTAAGCAATAATTTATTTTTACAATTACGACGTGTAAAATTTGTTATCATGCGTGTTGATTTGATTTTGACCGTGGGAGAGCCACGCTTTGGCATGAATGGGCCGGCTCGACCGGAGTGCCATGGCTCACAGAAAACCGGCGGGAAGCAGCACTGTGCTGTATTTCGGTGCGTGAGTGAGGGTACAGGAGGCCCAGGGGGAAGTGTTGTTTAAAGGTTGGCAGCGCACTTGTGACACCACTGGTGTCGCGGGTGCCCATGGACGGCGGTAATCGCTTACCATCAGGTGATCCGTCTGCTCGTCTGCCAGTCAAAAAAGAACGGTGTGCTGTAGAGCAGTTATGACGTTTGAAATCAAAAATGTTAACTTTTCGAAAAAATATTGAAAACTGCTTTATAACACCGTTTTAGTTAGCAAAGGTTTAACAAACATTTATGAATAAGATCGTATCTGTTTATAATCTCTCCTAATCGCTACAATCAATATAAATCTTTTGACAGCGCTACTTTCGCGGAATTGCAAAAAACTGCTATAACAAAAAAAAGATATCGATGTTCAATAAAGGTACTCGTATAAGTATTTGATGGCCTCACAGTATAACCGTCTTATGCGCTAAGCTGTGCTTGCGCTGTGTGTCATCGAGTGAGTAAGAGACTTATCGGAGGCCCAATCAGTAACTAAATAGTTAGCAGGACATTTATGTCTCCACCTAGTGGTGCGGTTGTCTGTGCGCGGTGGCAATCGCTTACCATCAGGTGATGACATGAAAAAAATGGATACACTGTGTAAACACAATGGCGCTAGCTGCTGCCTAGAAGAAAGTTACTTGGCTTGACAGGGGAGCCACTATCTAGCTCACTAGTGGGAATTTGCCGCCGAAAAAATCGACGTAATTGGGTGTCCTAGTACGTTATACATCAGAGAAGGTACAGTGCGGCCGGGGTACAGTCAAGCCCCAGCTGCGGGGTTTATGACCGTGTTTTTTTTATGGGATAGGGGGCAGACGAGCAGACGGATTACCTGATGGTAAGCAATTACCGCCGCCCATGAACACCTGCAACACCAGAGGAGTCACAACACGCGCTGAGATGGACACCCCAGGGGTTTTGGTTAGTGTTAGAGTCCCACACACTCAGGTTGTTCCCTACTCGTGACAAGGTGAAGGCCATGATGGTTTCCCCTGGGAAAAAGTACTTACATACAGCCATCCCGCGCATATGCTCACTCCATCAGGCCTGAGCGTTTCTATACTACATTTACCGAGACAAGAGCACAAATCTTGCGAGCCAGTTTTCGAAATTAGCCTGCCGAACGTTCGGACCCCCACACAGACGGACATTACTCAATTGAACAGACCAAATTATCGAATCACCGTCTTCCTTGAAACTTTCCGCGATATGCGCCATACTATTAGCGCCAATTTGAGCTGATCAGCTCCATAGTCGGTCGACCAATTTGGAGTTATTGTTTTTATTTTTGCAATAGTGAATTTGATTTCCATTTTTTATCCAACTAGAGCAAAGCTGATTAAGGGTTATACATATGAGTATTTCACAACATCACTGATCTGACTCCGAGATAGGTAGCTCGAGCACCTGGGTTACGGATATCAGAATCAATAGTAAAATTAAAAATAAAATACATTTAATACTTTCCTTTTGTAAATACATATCTAAGTACTTATAATACATAGAAAGAGACCAATACAAACAAACATGTGCATGCACACATGCAGTGAACCGTTCACTACCACTGATCCAAACGGGTTGTCTGAAATGAAAGTTCAGATAACCACACGTCAGGCTATCATTATCATCTTCATGTGCTCTGCTGAAAACAGGCTCCAAATGTCCGCCACTTTGATTAATTTTCGGCTATATACATATTTTTCAGAACACCATATATATTGATCTGACTCTGAGATAGGGTAGCTCAGGTACCTGTGTTACAGATATTCGAATCAACAGTGAAATCACAAATATATACGTTTAATACTTTTCTTTTGTAAAAACATACTTACGAGTTTAATACCTACATAGAAAACACCCAGACCAATACAAACAGGTTCATGCAAACAAATATTTGTATATGACTGTGAAATTTTTTTTATATTAATTTTCTTCGTTTTTTGTTGTATAGCTGGATGGTGGATTAATTTCATCGGTCATTAATTAATTTATTAATACATTTTTGTGATCAGGTAAAGTTTACCCCGCACGAACGATGCCCAATTGATATAATTTTTTAGCCAAATGCAAATCTGTATATTTACCTATTTATTAATTGTGCACTACTTTTTAGTTTATTTTGTAAGTACTCGAAACTGGTTAACAATATCGGCTGCTTTTGGGGTAAATCAAAGTTTCGACAACAAAAACACACCAAACATTAATTGGATCTGCTTATTAAATAAATAATTTCATCATCATCATCAGCCAAGAGACGTCCACTGCTGAACATAGGCCTCCCCCAAAGTTCTCCACACAGATCGGTCCTGTGCCGCCCGCATCCAATGGATTCCCGCGATCTTCACCAGATCGTCGGTCCACCTTGTGGGGACCCTGCCAATGCTGCGACTTCCTGTACATGGCCTCCACTCGAGTTACATGTGTGCTGAGTCTCAGAGACGGTCTACAAATTTATAAAAATACATCCGGTTTAATAGTCAAAAATTAAATCAATGGCGACGCTTGTGCGATGTACCCTTCGCCTTCCTGAATTGAAGCCTGAAAATAGTCATGGCAAAGCCATAAACTGTTACTTAAGACATTATATGGTCACATCATGATCTGGCAAATGGACTATCAGCAACCCACACTCGTCCACTGCTGGACATAGGTCTCCCCTAATGCACGCTACTGCTCCCGATTTTCGGCCACTCTCATCCAGCCCACACCAGCCAGCCTTCGAATGTCATCATCCCATCTTGTCGCAGGGCGTCCTACACTACGCTTACCGAGTCGCGGTCTCCACTCAAGGACTTTACGGCTCCAACGGCTGTCAGTTCTGCGGCTAATATGACCAGCCCACTGCCACTTCAGTTTGCTAATTCGGTGGACTATGTCAGGTAAATGGACTTATCAATAAATAAACAATGATGTTCAAAGAGTAAATTAAGTTAGGTACCTTTACAGCGCATCCGATAGCATTCTAAGTTAATTTCAAATTCAGCGAGGAAATTAATTATTATAATAAAATATAGATTACTTTAAGTAACTTATCACAAGATTAGCGAAATGTTCAGCCTCACAGTTAGGTACGTGACGGCTTCTGTTTTTTTTACTACTCGGAATCACCTACTCGTTTAAACCAATTGCTTAATATAGGAGCAAAGATCAATTCTTTGTTGAATGTGACTGTGGGTGTAATTGTATATATCCAGTAGCAAAATAAAGACTGTTAGACAACTATGATTGGTACCAATATGGCGTGCTACAAAGGCGATACCTCACAGTGAAACCAACAATTCCTCTTTCATTACGACAAAGCTGCGAATGATACAGGATACAGATAATACATACAAGGAATGGAACTCCTTGCCAAGGTCTGTTTTAGACTAGACCTCATCGTCACTTTCCATCAGGTGAGATTGTGGTCAAGCGTTGGCCTATAGGTCATAAAAAAAAATCTATGAAAAAAACCGCCTTCAAAAACCACGAACTAAAAAGTGTAAAATAAAATTTATAACACTTTGTACACTTCAAATACCATTTTATAACAGTACACTCGAGAAAAGATGTTACCGAAGTCGGCGCCCAATACTATCTTGTAATTTAATACAACATTCAATTATTCAACAGGGATTAGGCGCCGACTTCAGTAAAACCTTTTCTCGAGTGTTCTGTTAAAAAATGTTATTTGAAGTGTATATATAAAGTGTTAGAAATATTATTTGACACTTTTTAGTTCGTGGTTTTTGAAGGCGGTTTTTATCACAGATATTTTTTTCACGTCTCGTGTCTCACTGTTTGGCAGCTCCCCGCTTCCACCCTTGCCAAATATTAAAAGAGTTATCCTTTAACTCCTTTACGTTCGGGAGTTGACCTTCCATCATCAGCAGAGCCACAAAATTAATACAGTCAGGCGTAAATACTGGTGCAGTTTTAAAAAAAGATACAAAAACGTTACGTGTCCGTTGAGAGTTCCCCTCAATTTTTGCAGGATGCCATCATCAGATCCTGATATCCTGATCATGGTACAAATCCGGGACTATCTACTTTCCAACTAAAAAAGAATCATCTAAATCGGTTCATAAATGGCAGAGTAATCGGCGAACAAACTAAAAAAATATCTTTTTTTTTGAAATCTGTTAAAAACAAAACTTCAGTGAGGTTCTAACACCGCGTCATTTTAAACAAATTTTCAGGAAAGCCAGAAAACTGTTCGGAGACTTACGTGCTATTTCCATTAGAATTCAATTGTTGACTTCCGTTCTGATACCTTTTCAACATTTAAATGGTTTTTGATGGCCGCAACTGAATTCTGATTGGTAAAAACGATCCGTCTTCCAAGTCTCTAACGAATGGCAAAATGTCATAACCGCTACCAGCAAATTAGTAAAAAAATAAAAAACTAAATTGTGACTTACGTTTTTATCTCAAACCATAGGTCATTTTATGACGTCCGCCTCTATCGATGCTCTACCGAATGGCATCTAAATATCAAAACCGCCAAAAAATGTCTTACGTGGTATTAGAACTTCACTGAGGATAGTGCGTTACAATATACATATTTTGGTTCTTATTATAATAGGTAGTTAAAGTTCTGCCAAAAAGCGCGTTATGTGCACAGCTTGCCATTTACGTTGCATCTTATTACTGTGCATTGCAAAAAAATTTAAATGAAATAATGCTCTCACCAATTTTAATCTTAGCTAAAATCGAGGTATTAGTGGATTTCCTCGGCGATAAAAGTTGATTGTATCGATAAGGGGATCGTATATAATGCAAAAAAGAGTAATTAATCGATACTAAAGTGGTAGCGTCAACCGTAGGTGGCGCCGTGGGGTCATATCGATTGAAATCAGAATCTGTGAGATATTAAAAATCGGTACAATAAAAAGTTGATAATCTCCTGTATAAATTTTAGAATATAATCTCAAAATGTTGAAAATATTAGTGCTAGTCTCAAATCTCTTAGGACTTATTTATAGTGCAACTATTCCTGGAAAATGTGACAATAATCTCCCTATGCAGAACTTCAATGCAAGCGACGTAAGAAGTGGTTTTATTTGTGTTTGTGCCGTCAAATCATTAAGGCGACGGGTAGGCCTAAATGACGGGTAACCATTCGTTTTTAATAGCTACTAAACCGGATCTATTTTGAACAATTTCGGGGTTACAACCTCTGGGCAAACACTTATACTATTTATTAAATAACCATGCACAATTGTCGGGTCTGTTTTTGTACGCGAAAAATTGATTACCGCCAAAAGCGGCCACTTTTAGCGTGAATCAATTTTTCGCGTACAAATGTTGGGTCCGCATGGGTGCATGGTTATTTAATAAATAGTATAAGTTTTTGCCGAGAGGTTGTAACCCCGAAATTGTTTAAAATAGATCCGGTTTAGTAGCTAAAAATTAAAATCGATTGGCGTCGCCAGTGTGCACTACCCATCACCTTACGGCGACGGGTAGCCGGGTTTGCCAAGAGGCTAGAGAATTAAGAACGAACCTAGAAATTATTTAAAATATATCTGATTTACTACCTTTTTATGAGAAAGGGAGGCAAACGAGTAAGCGACTCGCCTGATTGTAAGTGATCACCGCCGCCCATGGACATCAGCCACACCAGAGGGAGCGGATATGCGATGCCGGGCTTTTGGGAAGGTATAAGCTCGCAAGTAAAGTATAGTCTTTAACTTAATTATAGATAGTCTTTATGCGTATAAGAATAAGTGTCATTTTTTTTAAAGTATGTCATTTAAGTTGATCCGACGTGTCATTGCGGCAGTAAGTGTCATAAAACGATTCAAAATTAATTACCTGCAATATCGGAGACTTATTAGAAACTTTATTAGAATAGTTATTTACGAGATTTCTACCATGTACCTTATTTTTGAGTTTCCGATATTTCGGCACTGTTGCAAGCGCCATGGTCACGGTGTAACTGAAGTTTTTGCGGGTAAGATGTTACTGGCAGACAAAACGGTCTACCCTCCTTCGCAGTCTTTTACTACGCGCACCTGCGGTACCACTGTTCACTAACTCACTATTAGTGGTTTGCACCGGAGCGAAATTTTGACAACCGATTGAATTCACCGGTGATTGAGCGATCTCCGGTTATTCTCCGGTGATAGACCGGAGTTTAACGTTATTTAAAATACCTATAAGTCGAATTGGACTAATCAACTATTTTATTTTTGGTCAAGGTTTATTTGAAGTTTAAAACAATAACACACACACTTTAAGTACCGGGCCGTGATCTCAGGGTCGGTTCGATTCCCGGGTCAAGCGAAAAGTATGTTTCGAATTTTTTGGTCATAGCTCGTGTTTCTGATCACCAATCCGCATTTGGCAAGCGTGGTGATTAAAACTAATCCCATCATAGCAGCGATAACTTGATTTCTATGATGGAGGCCTTTTCCCTGCAGTTTATAGGCTGATTAAAAAAAATCTAATAAATTATGGTTTTCGTGGACAAAGCATAGCATTTCAACTGCGTCATTCGTCAACATATTTCTTCGGTCATTAATAATGTAACCTGTTGTTGAAAATACTCTTTCTGATCTAACTGACGTTGAATGAAATTAAAAAAAACAAATTGCAGTCAACCTAGTCAAGAGTACAACCAAGAACAGTACGCACAACGTTGGTCGAGTCCTAATCAGGATCGGCATAATCATGCCGATTACGAGTACGAGTGTAACATGTCGATCCCGCAAAAACGGTTTGTGGGTGTAGCAGTGATGACAGACATACAGGAATTAGGAATTAGGAGTGTAGAAGATAATAACCAGTACATTAGAATATCTAATTTCATGTTTTTTTTTAACTTAAATTAGAATAGAATAAGCATTTATTAGGTAAACATATCACATAAATAAAGAGTATGTATCGAATAATAACACTGAGTAATAAAAATAAAGAATAATCATATACTATTAGAGGTCTATCATTTCACCGGAGATTAATCGATTAATCTCCGGTGATTTTAATCGATTACTTTTACCGGTTCTTCACCGGTGATTCTCCGGTACTCACTGCTCCGGTGCAAACCACTACTCACTATTTTCTCGCACCTGTTCTCGACACACAACACTCACAGTATCTGGCCGCGAAATGACACTTTGTTTAGGTTTACGGTTATTACATTTTCGAATCACTGGATTCCAGACATTTGACAATTTAAACCCACCCTTACGATTGAAATTTTTGTACTTTGTAATTTCAATCGCTTCCCTATTATATATTATATATTAGTGACCATGAAAGTTTAAGACAATATATTATTAGAGACTTATTATTGGCACTGTTTTTTTCTTATAGATATAAGTTTAGTGTATTATTTAGACGTTAGTCTTCCAAAAAAATAAATTAATATTTCCGACCAATGGGAAATACATATTCCGAATAAAGGAGATGGTGGCTGAGTGGATAGAACGCTCCTTCCATAAGGGAGGTCGTGGATCAAATGTGAAAATGAAAATCTTGATTTTTCAAATCTTTTTTTTTTATGTGATAGGCAGGCAGACAAACAGACGGATCACCTGATGGTAAGCAATTGCCACCGCCCATGGACACCCGCGACACCAGTGGAGTCACAAGTGCGCTGCCAACCTTTAAACCCCCCCTATTCCCCGGATTGGGCCTCCGGTACCCTCTTTCTAATCTTGGTGCTGAGAGAAAAAAACATAATTTTCAAAAGTCATAGAAAAAATGTTCAGAATGGTTGTTAGAAAATGAGGTTAAAGGTATATATTTTGACTGACCCGATGGCGCAATTGGTAGTGACCCTGCCTCTTACACCAAAGATCGTGGGTTCAATCCCCACCCTGGACAAACATTCGTGCGATGAACACTTGTGTTTGTTCGGTGTCTGGGTGTAATATATGTATTTAAGTATATATTTGTGTTCCTCTGTTGTCTGATATCTGTAACACAAGTGCTTAAGCTACTTAGTACGGAATCAGGTCAACGTATGAGATGTTGTGAGAATTATTATTATAATGTTTAGCATTACACCCTGTATAGGTCAAGGCAACCAATGCTCAAAATAATTAATATCCTCCAAGCCGATATTTCGGACGCGGCGGCCAATCTCAGCGATCAGCCATCGACGCAGGACATATTATAGTGCACAAGTATTTGTGCAGGCAGTATGGGCGGCGGCAATTGATGATCAGATGATCCGTCGTTCGTCAGCCTACCTATTACATAAAAAAAAGACACAAGTGCACTCTCTATTCCCGTAAATGGAGGCAAACGAGCAAGGAAGTCACCTGATGGTAAGTGATCACAGCCGCCCATGAACATCAGCCACACCAGAGGGAGTGGAGATGCGTTGCCGGCCTTTTAGGAATTTTCACTGTCTTTAAAATTAAAGACACGTTCCGGAAATATTAAAATAACGTCTTTTTTTAAATCTTGCTTTGCTTGAGTTGATTTATATAACCTAAATATTAATCTAGGCTCTAATCAAAGTATTTACCTTTCGTCCAAAGCCGTTGAGCTATCGAAACGTTTATCTATGTCCATTATACTAGCAGCGCCCCGCGGTGTTACGTGCAGAATATCAGGTTTTAGGTCGCCTTCGTTTTTATTTAGGGCGAGGCGAAACAGCTCGGCGGCGCTCGCGATCCCCGTCCACTCCCGGATATTACACAGCCATGGGCTGCGGCAATCGCTTACCGTCAGGTGATCCGTCTCGTCTGCCATAAATCACTTAAAAAAATCTTTATTCCAGTTCCAGGGACAGTGGTACATGATCGAATCTTCATTATCTACAACTGCAAACTGCATTAAGTTCAACTCCGTGTTCAACAATGACAGATTCGATGTAACCAGAAGTCAAGTCTCCCAGCAGACTCTTCAGAACTCAGACCACGTCGCGGAACCCGAGCCAAATGGAAGGGGTATTCTTAGTGTGTTCGAACCCAGTTCTCGTAAGTATTTTTATACGTCCTTTGGCAGGTACTTGTTCCTGGTATAATAGCATGACTGCCTCGTTGAGGCAGTGGGCAGTGCGTCGCACTTTAAAGCAACGGCTACGCTTGGTGTCCCGGGTTAGATCCCCGGGTCGGGCTAAAAACTTGACCTAAGTGTTTCTGTTAAGAAATTCTCAGTGTCAGCCCGGAGTCTGGAAGTTGGCGGTCTTGCACTCCCGTGCCTCCCGTTCTGCGCCCGATCCCTCTCCGGACGTGTCACAGTAGTGTCCCATCGGAAAATTAGGGTAAGGGAATAGAGTGCACTTGTGTTTGCACACACACTTGAGCACTATAATATATCCCGCATAAGTGGCTAATAGTTGAAATTGGCCGATTATTATTATTTTGTATCATGTGGCTGAACTAATTAAATAAATAAATAATACGTGAATTAATTATATCTTTATTTATTTTTTTGCCCGTGGAAGGGCCACACTTCGGCATGAATGGGCCGGTTCGGTCGGAGTGATTCCTTGGTGGGCCGTGGACATAGAGTTTCGAGTGAGTGAGGGTACGCTATCCGAGCTTCTCCCCGGAAGTTTAAAGGTATTGGAATCACAAGCGCTCTGCCAGCGCTTGTGATTCCAATATTATGGCGGGTGTTCGTCGGTACCTTCATTTTGATCTATAAAATCTTAACTCAACTGTGATTTTATGTAAATACTCAACAAAAAAACAACAGATCTACCAACTAATTCTAAAGCAAAAGTGCCCAGTTTCGAACTGGAAAAAAAATGAACAAATAAAAGTTTCACTGCTATGCCAAATTAAAAAAAATACTGCAAAATTTTAACACCTATTTTTAATAATCGTTTAAGTAATTAATATCGATTCGACCGCGCAAGCGCCTACAATAATGGATTCACAAATCGGTATTATTGTGACTATTGAATGTGTGTTGTTTGCAGCGAACCAAAGAACTCCGGTTTGGATACTCACTACTGATTACAACTCCCACGCACTCTTGTATTCCTGCAGGAATGTTGATGCGAACAACATGGAAGGTAAATATTTTTCACAATCTTAAATCTCAAACTTTTATAAAGCAATCAAGTAGGTGGTTCGGCTTTGTTGCGGTAGATGTCACTATGAGTCATTACAGCGCGCTAGCAAAGCATGCAATCGATATAAAAACCAAACAGTACCTGAAGAAAATAAACTTGATGTTTATTTTCGTATCTGGTCTTTTCATACCTTTTACCAAAACTTAACATTTATTAGGTACCTATTTTTGTCAAAGCCATGCCAGCCTCAAAGGCGTGTATGAGACAAAAGCCAACACTTGGGGCCCTTACATGTGACAGCTGGCAACTACCCCTATGTACATTGTGGGAGTGAGAATGCTAATCTATTGGAAGGGGTGGAAACAAAGGAAATGGGCTATTCTGTTAGGTTGAGGTGCTAAACAAAATGTTGATAAAGATGAACATTACATCGAACAGCGACTCCAGAGCATGCATTATATGAATGCGCCTGGTCACTGGGCACTACAATCCGAGAGACATCGTGACGCTGAAGAAACTTATTTTTTGTGATGAGGAGTACAAAGAACAGGGCAGGTTCAAAAATCCTATAAGGCCGACGTGCTCTTTGAAAATATCCCCTATAACAGATAAGATTCAGGTGCTAGTATAGCAAACAAGACTATGGAAGGACTATGCACTATACTGCTTCATCATTTCATTTGATTTCCTCGAACAGGTGTCAGGTGCGCTCTTCTTTGAAAAGGAGAGTTAATTTGACGGAATGTCACTCCAGCCAGCCAAGTTCCTTCAGAATTTTTGCCAGTAAATAGAAGTTACTGAAGATTTCCTGGAGAGTACACAGATTTTCCAGCAAATGGTCCCAGCTATTGGCCACTCATGTGCCGTCATATAATACGTGTGCGGCTTTATCGATAGATCTCATGCTCATCGTTTACTACAAATGTACAATATCTATGTCAAATGGAGCAGCCCAATGTACATAGGTACTGGTTCTAACTTTATTATTATTGCGCATTTCAGTGACCAGCTGGAAAATAAGCCGAACCGATTCCCTCACTCCCGCTGCTACGACTGCTATCAACGGCCACATTCAGACTATTTCAAGCTTCAACACAATCGTATTTCAACAAGTCAGCCAGTCTGCCGCCGCCTGCTTCCACCTGCCCGTTATAGCACCCGATGCAGACGTGGTGCTGCCCGGCCGATGCGACCCCAACATCGCGGCGGAGCCAGCATTCGACCCACAAAGAGTAAGATCTGTCATCAATGTCAAATATTTGCTCCTAGGTTCAATACTAAATTAATATTGAATTAAAAACATTTTTGGCTTTTGCACTTTCAAATCTTTAAGTTCTACAGTTCTCTTCATTAAAATGAATGCTATTTTTTTTTACTTTTAGTATTCCGGTCCTTGGCGCCTGATCGAATCCTACCACTCGAGATTCCAAAGCGGCGCATGCAACGAAGCCTCGTACACGCCCAATACAGATGGATCCATAGCGATCTTGAACTCGATGGTTGTGAACCGGACCCTGACGACGAGGGCGGGCACAGCTCGGCTCATCGAGGGTGACACCAGCGGCAGACTGAACGTCTTCATCGGCAGTGGTAGGCCATTAACCATTCAGATTGTCGTAATGAGAGTTGAATTTCCAATTTAATATCAGAGTGACTTGAATAAACTCTTTACGTATCTCCTTATCATTATTATCTATTACCACTAGCTTACGTTTTTTTGTAATTCCAACATCTAAAGTATTTTTATACAACCGCTCAAGTTATCATAAGAGAAGCAAAAATATAATTAACATGGAAGTGTATTATTCTAGAAACTGTTCCTACACCTCTGTGGATCTTGGGCACTGATTACGACTCCTACGCCTTGGCCTACAGCTGTAGCAACGTTAGCACTGATCAAAGAAGAGGTATGCTTCCTTACTACTTATTTACTTTTTTCTTCATTTTTCAGCGATGATGGATTCTAGGGACAATCTGAATCCTGCGAAGTATCAATTGAATGTTGTAATGTTTGATAAAAATAAATTCACTAGTGGCAAAGAAACTAGTAAGGTCCCATATTGAAACATTATATCCGTTTTCAAGTTATACAATTCAATGTACATTTTTATAGTAACGGCGTGGAAACTCAGCCGCGAAAACACGCTATCCCCGACTGCCATCACCGAAATTAACCAAATAATGGCGGGCATCGACGTACTGGAACAACGGTACTTCACGGCCGTCGACCGCTCCGCCGCTGCCTGCTTCCACCTGCCCGCTATAGCGCCCGGCGCAGACGTGGTGCTGCCCGGCCAGTGCGACCCCAACATCCCGGCGGTGCCAGCATTCGACCCACAAAGAGTAAGAGCTGTCATCAACGTCAAAGATTTTCTCCTATAGTCGAGCCAATCTAATAAGCCACATTTGACGTTTGTCTATTTTAGCTTTATAGAGAGGTAACCAACAAAAATTCGATTTAAGTGAGTAACCGATATGTCCTTCAAAGAAACTTGAATCGAATACTATTAAAGTGGAAAAAAAGTTATTATTTGGAGTTATTATTTAGAACTTTTATTAAGAGAAATGTGAATCAAAATAATTGAAAAGAAAGATGATAGTAGGTACAGATCCTGAATATCGATCCGCGGGCATTTTTTTTTTCATTTTTTTCTTTGAATTCAAAGCGCTTATATTGTGTGCCATACATGGTTTTTCTTTTTACCGAGTTATTAATGTATTTATATTTTTAAACAAGTGAATAATACGTTTTATTTTAAACCGAATGTGGCTTTTCATTTATGGTTGAATATTACTACACGATTAACATTGTATTCATTCGATCATTTGGGGTATAAATACCTAGAGCTTAAAAAGAAAATGCGTTCACAGATACAACATTGTAGAAACGTTCAATTATCTAGAAAAGTAATTTTTAATTAAGTTTATAAATACTAATCGAGAAAGTAAATCATGAAATTATCTTTTTGGTCTTAGTTGCAATAAACAAATGCAAACATAATTTTAAAAAGTTAAGGAATTGTGTTTTTTTAGCATAGAAAGATTGATAAATTCAATGACCGTTGTTACAAAGTTACGTTGTCGTATTTGGTTGAAGTATCAAATGAGGCTTATTATTTTGGCCCAACTGTAGGTTTAATACTAAGTTAATATTGAATTATAAATAGTTGTGGCTTTTGCACTTTCAAATTTTAATATCTACAGTTTTTTTTGTTTTAATAATGAATGCTATTTTTTTAGTATTCTGGTCGTTGGCGCCTGATCGAATCCTACCACTCGAGATTCCAAACCGGCGCATGCAACGAAGCCTCGTACACGCCCAATACAGATGGATCCATAGCGATCTTGAACTCGATGGTCGTGAACCGGACCCTGACTGACGAGGGCGGGCACAGCTCGGCTCATCGAGGGTGACACCAGCGGCAGACTGAACGTCTTCATCGGCAGTGGTAGGCCATTAACCATTCAGATTGTCGTAATGAGAGTTGAATTTTCATTTTAATATCAGAGTGGCTTGAATAAACTCTTTACGTATCTCCTTATCATTATTATCTATTACATTTTTTTTTTGTGATTCTAACATCCAAAGTATTTTTATACAACCGCTCAAGTTATAATAAGAGAAGCAAAAATATAATTAACATGGAAATGTATTATTCCAGAAACTGTTCCTACACCTCTGTGGATCTTGGGCACTGATTACGACTCCTACGCCTTGGCCTACAGCTGCAGCAACGTTAGCACTGATCAAAGAAGAGGTATGCTTCCTTACTACTTAGGTATTTACTTTTTTCTTCACTTTGCAGCGATGATGGATTTCAGCGACATACTGAATTCTGCGAAGTATCAATTGAATGTTGTACTGTTTGATAAAAATAAATTCTCTAGTGGCAAAGGAAACTAGTAAGGTCTCATAATGAAACATTATATGATTCATTCTATATCAATCCGTTTTCAAGTTATACAATTCAATGTACATTTTCATAGTAACGGCGTGGAAACTCAGCCGCGAAAACACTGCTATCCCCGACTGCCATCACCGAAATTAACCAAATAATGGCGGGCATCGACGTACTGGAACAACGGTACTTCACGGCCGTCGACCGCTCCGCCGCTGCCTGCTTCCACCTGCCCGCTATAGCGCCCGGCGCAGACGTGGTGCTGCCCGGCCAGTGCGACCCCAACATCCCGGCGGATGCCAGCATTCGACCCACAAAGAGTAAGAGCTGTCATCAACGTCAAAGATTTTCTCCTATAGTCGAGCCAATCTAATAAGCCACATTTGACGTTTGTCTATTTTAGCTTTATAGAGAGGTAACCAACTAAAATTCGATTTAAGTGAGTAACCGATATGTCCTTCAAAGAAACTTGAATCGAATACTATTAAAGTGGAAAAAAAGTTATTATTTGGAGTAATTATTTAGAACTTTTATTAAGAGAAATGTGAATCAAAATAATTGAAAAGAAAGATGATAGTAGGTACAGATCCTGAATATCGATCCGCGGGCATTTTTTTTTTCATTTTTAGGGTTCCGTAGCCAAAATGGCAAAAACGGAACCCTTATAGTTTCGTCATGTCCGTCTGTCCGTCTGTCCGTCTGTCCGTCTGTCACAGCCGATTTACTCGGAAACTATAAGTACTACAGTGATGAAATTTGATGGGAATATGTGTTGTATGAACCGCTACAAAAATATGACACTAAATAGTAAAAAAAAGAATTGGGGGTGGGGCCCCCCATACATGTAACTGAGGGATGAAATTTTTTTTTTCGATGTACATACCCGTGTGGGGTATCAATGGAAAGGTCTTTTAAAATGATATAAAGTTTTCTAAAAAACATTTTTCTTAAAGTGAACGGTTTTTGAGATATCAGCTCTTAAAGTCGTAAAAAGTATGTCCCCCCCCCCCCTCTATTTTTATAACTACGGGGTATAAAATTCTAAAAAAAATAGAGGTGATGCATGGTAATTAACTCTTTCAACGATTTTTGGTTTGATCAAAGTATCTCTTATAGTTTTTGAGATAGGTTGATTTAACTGTAATTTTGGACTTTGCTGCTACGGAACCCTTTGTGCGCGAGCCCGACTCGCACTTGGCCGGTTTTTTTTCTTTGAATTCAAAGCGCTTATATTGTGTGCCATACATGGTTTTTCTTTTTACCGAGTTATTAATGTATTTATATTTTTAAACAAGTGAATAATACGTTTTATTTTAAACCGAATGTGGCTTTTCATTTATGGTTGAATATTACTACACGATTAACATTGTATTCATTCGATCATTTGGGGTATAAATACCTAGAGCTTAAAAAGAAAATGCGTTCACAGATACAACATTGTAGAAACGTTCAATTATCTAGAAAAGTAATTTTTAATTAAGTTTATAAATACTAATCGAGAAAGTAAATCATGAAATTATCTTTTTGGTCTTAGTTGCAATAAACAAATGCAAACATAATTTTAAAAAGTTAAGGAATTGTGTTTTTTTAGCATAGAAAGATTGATAAATTCAATGACCGTTGTTACAAAGTTACGTTGTCGTATTTGGTTGAAGTATCAAATGAGGCTTATTATTTTGGCCCAACTGTAGGTTTAATACTAAGTTAATATTGAATTATAAATAGTTGTGGCTTTTGCACTTTCAAATTTTAATATCTACAGTTTTTTTTGTTTTAATAATGAATGCTATTTTTTTAGTATTCTGGTCGTTGGCGCCTGATCGAATCCTACCACTCGAGATTCCAAACCGGCGCATGCAACGAAGCCTCGTACACGCCCAATACAGATGGATCCATAGCGATCTTGAACTCGATGGTCGTGAACCGGACCCTGACGACGAGGGCGGGCACAGCTCGGCTCATCGAGGGTGACACCAGCGGCAGACTGAACGTCTTCATCGGCAGTGGTAGGCCATTAACCATTCAGATTGTCGTAATGAGAGTTGAATTTTCATTTTAATATCAGAGTGGCTTGAATAAACTCTTTACGTATCTCCTTATCATTATTATCTATTACATTTTTTTTGTGATTCTAACATCCAAAGTATTTTTATACAACCGCTCAAGTTATAATAAGAGAAGCAAAAATATAATTAACATGGAAATGTATTATTCCAGAAACTGTTCCTACACCTCTGTGGATCTTGGGCACTGATTACGACTCCTACGCCTTGGCCTACAGCTGCAGCAACGTTAGCACTGATCAAAGAAGAGGTATGCTTCCTTACTACTTAGGTATTTACTTTTTTCTTCACTTTGCAGCGATGATGGATTTCAGCGACATACTGAATTCTGCGAAGTATCAATTGAATGTTGTACTGTTTGATAAAAATAAATTCTCTAGTGGCAAAGAAACTAGTAAGGTCTCATAATGAAACATTATATGGTTCATTCTATATCAATCCGTTTTCAAGTTATACAATTCAATGTACATTTTTATAGTAACGGCGTGGAAACTCAGCCGCGAAAACACGCTATCCCCGACTGCCATCACCGAAATTAACCAAATAATGGCGGGCATCGACGTACTGGAACAACGGTACTTCACGGCCGTCGACCGCTCCGCCGCTGCCTGCTTCCACCTGCCCGCTATAGCGCCCGGCGCAGACGTGGTGCTGCCCGGCCAGTGCGACCCCAACATCCCGGCGGAGCCAGCATTCGACCCACAAAGAGTAAGAGCTGTCATCAACGTCAAAGATTTTCTCCTATAGTCGAGCCAATCTAATAAGCCACATTTGACGTTTGTCGATTTTAGCTTTATAGAGAGGTAACCAATTAAAGTTCGATTTAAGTGAGTAACCGATATGTCCTTCAAAGAAACTTGAATCGAACAATATTAAAGTGGAAAAGAAGTTATTATTTGGAGTTATTATTTAGAACTTTTATTCAGAGAAATGTGAATCAAAATTATTGAAAAGAAAGTTGATAGTAGGTACAGATCCTGAATATCGATCCGCGGGCATTTTTTTTTTCATTTTTAGGGTTCCGTACCTCAAAAGGAAAAAACGGAACCCTTATAGGATCACTTTGTTGTCCGTCCGTCCGTCTGTCAAGACCCTTTTTCTCAGGAACGCGTGGAGGTATGAAGCTGAAATTTATATCAATTACTCAAGTCTACTGTCCCTTGAAGCTGTAAAAAAATCAAACTTCTAAGCCAATGCAATCAAAAGATACAGCCGTTTATGCCGCAAATTTTCGACACTTACAAGGGAATCAAAACCTACAGGGTGCTTCCCGTGAACTCAGAATCTTGAAATTTGGTACGAAGCAACGTCTTATAGCATAGATAAAGGAAAAATTACGAAAACCATAAATTTTTAGTTACATCATATAATATATATTTTTTTAATAATTTTAAACTTACTGCCCATTTCCTCATAAACGCGTAGAGGTATTAAATTGAAATTCATACCAAATACTCAGGTCCATAATACCTTTAAGCTGTAACAAAATCAAACTTCTATATCAACGCAATCAAAAGAAACAGCAATTTAAGCTGCATATTTTGAAACTCGCAAGTACTCGCAAGGGAATCAAAACCTAAAGGGTACTTCCAGTCGACCTAGAATCTTGAAATTTGGCATGAAGCAACGTTTTATAGCACACATAAAGGAAAAATTCCGAAAACCTTAAAATTTTAGTTACATTACAAAATATATATTTTTTAATAAATATAAACTTATTACTTTTGTCCTCATGAACGCGTAGAGCTATCAAGTTGAAATTCATATCAAATACTTAGATCTGAACGCAGTCCGTGTGGTCCCCGGCAGAGTAGAATAGGCCACCCTCACTCTTACCAAGGTGTCGTAAAAGGCGACTCAGGTAAAGCTGCTGGCATGATCATCAGCACCCAGAGAAGGAAAACTCTGCATTTATATCAAAACCCTCGCCAACCCGTCTGCCAAGCGTGGTGAGTATGGCAATTACCCCTCATGTGATTGAGGGAGGCCCGTGCCCCAGCAGTGGGGACTTAAATGGGTTGATGATGATGACTTAGATCTAATTGCCTTTAACCCGTGAAAAAAAAAAATTCTAAGTCAACGCAAAAACGCAAAAGTACAACCATTGATACCGCATATTTTGAAACTCGCAAGGGAATTAAAACCTAAAGACCACTTCCCGTTGATATAGAATCTCAAAATTTGGTAAGAAGCAATAGCTTACAGCACAGGTAACAGAAAAATTCCGAAAAGCTTAAAATTTTAAGTAGTTTTATCCCCAAACAAATTGTGATTGTAAACATAATTGTAGTTACAGCAATGACCGCGAGTTATTTTACTATGTACCTATGGGGAGGGCAACATTTAAAGAAGACGAAATAGCCTTCTTCTTTATATTTCGACGTTCTTTTATCGAAATGATATGTTTTAATATGAAATAAAGGATTACTTAAACGATAAAGAGATCTTTGTCTTAAATTTATGCTCCTCCATCTTTCCCCATTGTAATGTTATGAATTTCATTTTGCAATAAAAATACCATAGTTATGACTCGATTGTCGTAATGAACGAACTTTGTAAACCTTGCAGGTTTGTACGGAACCCTCGGTGCGCGAGTCCGACTCGCACTTGGCCGGTTTTTTTCTTTGAATTCAAAGCGCTTATATTGTGTGCCATACATGGTTTTTCTTTTTACCCAGCTATTAATGTATGTATATTTTTAAACAAGTGAATAATACGTTTAATTTTAAACAGAATGTGGCTTTTCATTTATGGTTGAATATTCCTACACGATTAACATTGTATTCATTCGATTATTTGGGGTATATATCTAGAGCTTAAAAAGAGAATGCGTTAACAGATACAACATTGTAGAAACGTTCAATTCTCTAGAAAAGTAATTTTTAATTAAGTTTATAAATACTAATCGAGAAAGTAAATCTTGAAATTATCTTTTTTGTCTTAGTTGCAATAAACAAATGCAAACATAATTGTAAAAAGTTAAGGAATTGTGTTTTTCTAACATAGAAAGATTGATAAATTCAATGACCGTTGTTACAAGGTTACGTTGTCGTATTTGGTTGAAGTATCAAATGAGGCTTATTATTTTGGCCCAACTGTAGGTTTAATACTTAGTTAATATTGAATTATAAGTAGTTGTGGCTTTTGCACTTTCAAATTTTTATGTCCACAGTTTTTTTTTGTTTTAATAATGAATGTTTTTTTTTTAGTATGCCGGTCGTTGGCGCCTGATCGAATCCTACCACTCGAGATTCCAAAGCGGCGCATGCAACGAAGCCTCGTACACGCCCAATACTGATGGATCCATAGCGGTCTTGAACTCGATGGTCGTAAACCGGACTCTAACGACGAGGGCGGGCACAGCTCGGCTCATCGAGGGTGACACCAGCGGCAGACTGAACGTCTTCATCGGCAGTGGTAGGCCATTAACCATTCAGATTGTCGTAATGAGAGTTGAATTTCCAATTTAATATCAGAGTGGCTTGAATAAACTCTTTACGTATCTCCTTATCATTATTATCTATTACCACTAGCTTACGTTTTTTTGTGATTCCAACATCTAAAGTATTTTTATACAACCGCACAAGTTATAATAAGAGAAGCAAAATATAATTAACATGGAAATGTATTATTCCAGAAACTGTTCCTACACCTCTGTGGATCTTGGGCACTGATTACGACTCCTACGCCTTGGCCTACAGCTGCAGCAACGTTAGCACTGATCAAAGAAGAGGTATGCTTCCTTACTACTTAGGTATTTACTTTTTTCTTCACTTTGCAGCGATGATGGATTTCAGCGACATACTGAATCCTGCGAAGTATCAATTGAATGTTGTACTGTTTGATAAAAATAAATTCTCTAGTGGCAAAGAAACTAGTAAGGTCTCATAATGAAACATGATATGATTCGTTCTATATCAATCCGTTTTTAAGTTATACAATTCAATGTACATTTTCATAGTAACGGCGTGGAAACTCAGCCGCGAAAACATGCTATCCCCGACTGCCATCACCGAAATTAACCAAATAATGGCGGGCATCGACGTACTGGAACAACGGTACTTCACGGCCGTCGACCGCTCCGCCGCTGCCTGCTTCCACCTGCCCGCTATAGCGCCCGGCGCAGACGTGGTGCTGCCCGGCCAGTGCGACCCCAACATCCCGGCGGTGCCAGCATTCGACACACAAAGAGTAAGAGCTGTCATCAACGTCAAAGATTTTCTCCTATAGTCGAGCCAATCTAATAAGCCACATTTGACGTTTGTCTATTTTAGCTTTATAGAGAGGTAACCAACTAAAATTCGATTTAAGTGAGTAACCGATATGTCCTTCAAAGAAACTTGAATCGAATACTATTAAAGTGGAAAAAAGTTATTATTTGGAGTTATTATTTAGAACTTTTATTAAGAGAAATGTGAATCAAAATAATTGAAAAGAAAGATGATAGTAGGTACAGATCCTGAATATCGATCCGCGGGCATTTTTTTTTTCATTTTTTTCTTTGAATTCAAAGCGCTTATATTGTGTGCCATACATGGTTTTTCTTTTTACCGAGTTATTAATGTATTTATATTTTTAAACAAGTGAACAATACGTTTTATTTTAAACCGAATGTGGCTTTTCATTTATGGTTGAATATTACTACACGATTAACATTGTATTCATTCGATCATTTGGGGTATAAATACCTAGAGCTTAAAAAGAAAATGCGTTCACAGATACAACATTGTAGAAACGTTCAATTATCTAGAAAAGTAATTTTTAATTAAGTTTATAAATACTAATCGAGAAAGTAAATCATGAAATTATCTTTTTGGTCTTAGTTGCAATAAACAAATGCAAACACAATTTTAAAAAGTTAAGGAATTGTGTTTTTTTAACATAGAAAGATTGATAAATTCAATGACCGTTGTTACAAGGTTACGTTGTCGTATTTGGTTGAAGTATCAAATGAGGCTTATTATTTTGGCCCAACTGTAGGTTTAATACTAAGTTAATATTGAATTATAAATAGTTGTGGCTTTTGCACTTTCAAATTTTTATGTCCACAGTTTTTTTTTGTTTTAATAATTAATTTTTTTTTAGTATTCCGGTCGTTGGCGCCTGATCGAATCCTACCACTCGAGATTCCAAAGCGGCGCATGCAACGAAGCCTCGTACACGCCCAATACAGATGGATCCATAGCGATCTTGAACTCGATGGTCGTAAACCGGACCTCTGACGACGAGGGCAGGCACAGCTCGGCTCATCGAGGGTGACACCAGCGGCAGACTGAACGTCTTCATCGGCAGTGGTAGGCCATTAACCATTCAGATTGTCGTTATGAGAGTTGAATTTCCATTTTAATATCAGAGTGGCTTGAATAAACTCTTTACGTATCTCCTTATCATTATTATCTATTACATTTTTTTTTGTAATTCCTAACATCTAAAGTATTTTTATACAACCGCTCAAGTTATCATAAGAGAAGCAAAAATATAATTAACATGGAAATGTATTATTCCAGAAACTGTTCCTACACCTCTGTGGATCTTGGGCACTGATTACGACTCCTACGCCTTGGCCTACAGCTGCAGCAACGTTAGCACTGATCAAAGAAGAGGTATGCTTCCTTACTACTTATTTACTTTTTTCTTCACTTTTCAGCGATGATGGACTTTAGCGACAAACTGAATTCTGCGAAGTATCAATTGAATGTTGTAATATTTGATAAAAATAAATTCACTAGTGGCAAAGAAACTAGTAAGGTCCCATATTGAAACATTATATCCGTTTTCAAGTTATACAATTCAATGTACATTTTTATAGTAACGGCGTGGAAACTCAGCCGCGAAAACACGCTATCCCCGACTGCCATCACCGAAATTAACCAAATAATGGCGGGCATCGACGTACTGGAACAACGGTACTTCACGGCCGTCGACCGCTCCGCCGCTGCCTGCTTCCACCTGCCCGCTATAGCGCCCGGCGCAGACGTGGTGCTGCCCGGCCAGTGCGAGCCCCAACATCCCGGCGGTGCCAGCATTCGACCCACAAAGAGTAAGAGCTGTCATCAACGTCAAAGATTTTCTCCTATAGTCGAGCCAATCTAATAAGCCACATTTGACGTTTGTCTATTTTAGCTTTATAGAGAGGTAACCAACAAAAATTCGATTTAAGTGAGTAACCGATATGTCCTTCAAAGAAACTTGAATCGAATACTATTAAAGTGGAAAAAAAGTTATTATTTGGAGTTATTATTTAGAACTTTTATTAAGAGAAATGTGAATCAAAATAATTGAAAAGAAAGATGATAGTAGGTACAGATCCTGAATATCGATCCGCGGGCATTTTTTTTTTCATTTTTTTCTTTGAATTCAAAGCGCTTATATTGTGTGCCATACATGGTTTTTCTTTTTACCGAGTTATTAATGTATTTATATTTTTAAACAAGTGAATAATACGTTTTATTTTAAACCGAATGTGGCTTTTCATTTATGGTTGAATATTACTACACGATTAACATTGTATTCATTCGATCATTTGGGGTATAAATACCTAGAGCTTAAAAAGAAAATGCGTTCACAGATACAACATTGTAGAAACGTTCAATTATCTAGAAAAGTAATTTTTAATTAAGTTTATAAATACTAATCGAGAAAGTAAATCATGAAATTATCTTTTTGGTCTTAGTTGCAATAAACAAATGCAAACATAATTTTAAAAAGTTAAGGAATTGTGTTTTTTTAGCATAGAAAGATTGATAAATTCAATGACCGTTGTTACAAAGTTACGTTGTCGTATTTGGTTGAAGTATCAAATGAGGCTTATTATTTTGGCCCAACTGTAGGTTTAATACTAAGTTAATATTGAATTATAAATAGTTGTGGCTTTTGCACTTTCAAATTTTAATATCTACAGTTTTTTTTGTTTTAATAATGAATGCTATTTTTTTAGTATTCTGGTCGTTGGCGCCTGATCGAATCCTACCACTCGAGATTCCAAACCGGCGCATGCAACGAAGCCTCGTACACGCCCAATACAGATGGATCCATAGCGATCTTGAACTCGATGGTCGTGAACCGGACCCTGACGACGAGGGCGGGCACAGCTCGGCTCATCGAGGGTGACACCAGCGGCAGACTGAACGTCTTCATCGGCAGTGGTAGGCCATTAACCATTCAGATTGTCGTAATGAGAGTTGAATTTTCATTTTAATATCAGAGTGGCTTGAATAAACTCTTTACGTATCTCCTTATCATTATTATCTATTACATTTTTTTTGTGATTCTAACATCCAAAGTATTTTTATACAACCGCTCAAGTTATAATAAGAGAAGCAAAAATATAATTAACATGGAAATGTATTATTCCAGAAACTGTTCCTACACCTCTGTGGATCTTGGGCACTGATTACGACTCCTACGCCTTGGCCTACAGCTGCAGCAACGTTAGCACTGATCAAAGAAGAGGTATGCTTCCTTACTACTTAGGTATTTACTTTTTTCTTCACTTTGCAGCGATGATGGATTTCAGCGACATACTGAATTCTGCGAAGTATCAATTGAATGTTGTACTGTTTGATAAAAATAAATTCTCTAGTGGCAAAGAAACTAGTAAGGTCTCATAATGAAACATTATATGGTTCATTCTATATCAATCCGTTTTCAAGTTATACAATTCAATGTACATTTTTATAGTAACGGCGTGGAAACTCAGCCGCGAAAACACGCTATCCCCGACTGCCATCACCGAAATTAACCAAATAATGGCGGGCATCGACGTACTGGAACAACGGTACTTCACGGCCGTCGACCGCTCCGCCGCTGCCTGCTTCCACCTGCCCGCTATAGCGCCCGGCGCAGACGTGGTGCTGCCCGGCCAGTGCGACCCCAACATCCCGGCGGAGCCAGCATTCGACCCACAAAGAGTAAGAGCTGTCATCAACGTCAAAGATTTTCTCCTATAGTCGAGCCAATCTAATAAGCCACATTTGACGTTTGTCTATTTTAGCTTTATAGAGAGGTAACCAACTAAAATTCGATTTAAGTGAGTAACCGATATGTCCTTCAAAGAAACTTGAATCGAATACTATTAAAGTGGAAAAAAAGTTATTATTTGGAGTTATTATTTAGAACTTTTATTAAGAGAAATGTGAATCAAAATAATTGAAAAGAAAGATGATAGTAGGTACAGATCCTGAATATCGATCCGCGGGCATTTTTTTTTTTCATTTTTAGGGTTCCGTAGCCAAAATGGCAAAAACGGAACCCTTATAGTTTCGTCATGTCCGTCTGTCCGTCTGTCCGTCTGTCCGTCTGTCACAGCCGATTTACTCGGAAACTATAAGTACTACAGTGATGAAATTTGATGGGAATATGTGTTGTATGAACCGCTACAAAAATATGACACTAAATAGTAAAAAAAAGAATTGGGGGTGGGGCCCCCCATACATGTAACTGAGGGATGAAATTTTTTTTTCGATGTACATACCCGTGTGGGGTATCAATGGAAAGGTCTTTTAAAATGATATAAAGTTTTCTAAAAAACATTTTTCTTAAAGTGAACGGTTTTTGAGATATCAGCTCTCAAAGTCCTAAAAAGTATGTCCCCCCCCCCCTCTATTTTTATAACTACGGGGTATAAAATTCTAAAAAAAATAGAGGTGATGCATGCTAATTAACTCTTTCAACGATTTTTGGTTTGATCAAAGTATCTCTTATAGTTTTTGAGATAGGTTGATTTAACTGTAATTTTGGACTTTGCTGCTACGGAACCCTTTGTGCGCGAGCCCGACTCGCACTTGGCCGGTTTTTTTTCTTTGAATTCAAAGCGCTTATATTGTGTGCCATACATGGTTTTTCTTTTTACCGAGTTATTAATGTATTTATATTTTTAAACAAGTGAATAATACGTTTTATTTTAAACCGAATGTGGCTTTTCATTTATGGTTGAATATTACTACACGATTAACATTGTATTCATTCGATCATTTGGGGTATAAATTATAGAGCCTAGAGCTTAAAAAGAAAATGCGTTCACAGATACAACATTGTAGAAACGTTCAATTATCTAGAAAAGTAATTTTTAATTAAGTTTATAAATACTAATCGAGAAAGTAAATCATGAAATTATCTTTTTTGTCTTAGTTGCAATAAACAAATGCAAACATAATTTTAAAAAGTTAAGGAATTGTGTTTTTTTAACATAGAAAGATTGATAAATTCAATGACCGTTGTTACAAAGTTACGTTGTCGTATTTGGTTGAAGTATCAAATGAGGCTTATTATTTTGGCCCAACTGTAGGTTTAATACTAAGTTAATATTGAATTATAAATAGTTGTGGCTTTTGCACTTTCAAATTTTAATATCTACAGTTTTTTTTGTTTTAATAATGAATGCTATTTTTTTTAGTATTCCGGTCGTTGGCGCCTGATCGAATCCTACCACTCGAGATTCCAAAGCGGCGCATGCAACGAAGCCTCGTACACGCCCAATACTGATGGATCCATAGCGATCTTGAACTCGATGGTCGTGAACCGGACCCTCATGACGAGGGCGGGCACAGCTCGGCTCATCGAGGGTGACACCAGCGGCAGACTGAACGTCTTCATCGGCAGTGGTAGGCCATTAACCATTCAGATTGTCGTAATGAGAGTTGAATTTCCAATTTAATATCAGAGTGGCTTGAATAAACTCTTTACGTATCTCCTTATCATTATTATCTATTACCACTAGCTTACGTATTTTTTTGTGATTCCAACATCTAAAGTATTTTTATACAACCGCTCAAGTTATAATAAGAGGAGCAAAATATAATTAACATGGAAATGTATTATTCCAGAAACTGTTCCTACACCTCTGTGGATCTTGGGCACTGATTACGACTCCTACGCCTTGGCCTACAGCTGCAGCAACGTTAGCACTGATCAAAGAAGAGGTATGCTTCCTTACTACTTAGGTATTTACTTTTTTCTTCACTTTGCAGCGATGATGGATTTCAGCGACATACTGAATTCTGCGAAGTATCAATTGAATGTTGTACTGTTTGATAAAAATAAATTCTCTAGTGGCAAAGGAACTAGTAAGGTCTCATAATGAAATATGATATGATTCGTTCTATATCAATCCGTTTTTAAGTTATACAATTCAATGTACATTTTCATAGTAACGGCGTGGAAACTCAGCCGCGAAAACATGCTATCCCCGACTGCCATCACCGAAATTGACCAAATAATGGCGGGCATTGACGTACTGGAACAACGGTACTTCACGGCCGTCGACCGCTCCGCCGCTGCCTGCTTCCACCTGCCCGCTATAGCGCCCGGCGCAGACGTGGTACTGCCCGGCCAGTGCGACCCCAACATCCCGGCGGTGCCAGCATTCGACCCACAAAGAGTAAGAGCTGTCATCATTGTCAACGATTTGCTCCTAGGTTCAATGCTTAGTTGATTTTGAATTAAAAATATTTTTGACTTTTGTAATTTCAAAACTTTATATTCTACAGTTTTTTTTTGTTTTAAAAATGAATGCAATATTTTTTTTAGTATTCCGGTCGTTGGCGCCTGATCGAATCCTACCACTCGAGATTCCAAAGCGGCGCATGCAACGAAGCCTCGTACACGCTCAATGCAGATGGATCCATAGCGATCTTGAACTCGATGGTCGTGAACCGGACCCTGACGACGAGGGCGGGCACAGCTCGGCTCATCGAGGGTGACACCAGCGGTAGACTGAACGTCTTCATTGGCAGTGGTAAGTCATTGGTATTGACCATCAGAATTGAATTTTCATTGAACTTTGTAGTAGCTTGGCTAGATCCCTTGCATTTTTATTCCCTCAACTATGACTTGTCAAATGTCAATTTTGGCTCATCATTGCTCGGTCTGTCACAAATATTTGAAACCTTGGCTTGTGAAAAATACATTTTCTCAACTCGATAGCAGAAACAATTGTTCAAGTTATAACAGAATAATATTTTATCAATATTAAACATATTTATTCCAGCAACGAATCCAACCCAACTTTGGATCTTGGGTACTGATTACGACTCCTATGCTTTGGCCTACAGCTGCGAAAACATTGGCCCTGAACAAAGACGAGGTATGCTTCCTATTTTCTTCAATATTGTTATAAGTATACATTTTCCACCAATGAATGTCACAAATAAATTCGTGATTAAAATTGAAACTGTGCTATTGTGGTGGAACTCATTTATTCATGGATTAATTATTATATCAAACAATTATCGAGATTTGCAATAAATTGTACATTTTTGTAGTAACGGCGTGGAAACTCAGCCGCGCAAATATCCTGTCCGCGACTGCCATCACCCAAATAAACCAAATAATGGCGGGCATTGACGTACTGGATCAACAGTACTTCACGGCCGTCGACCGCTCCGCCGCCGCCTGCTTCTACTACCCCAAGGCGATCAGTGAACGTGTCATGCTTCCGGGACAGTGTGACAAGCAAATACCGGTGCAGAATGAATTTGACATTAGTGGGGTAAGTTAACGCCAAAAGCGATCATTTTTAGCCTAAGCCAAAATTTCAACTACCAAAACAGAACCGATGTTCAAGAACTGCAGGCTCAGCTCCAGCGTCTGGACAGGTCATTAGTAGCAATGACTGGAAATTATACCTCTGCCCAGCGACAGATACTCATGTATCTGTCGCACATCCTCGCTGCAAACAGGTAAATGGTCCAGTGCAGCTGCGATCTGGGTGCGGCAGACGAGCCCCAGGTTCCCACTTTGAGTAGCGGCACAGACAAAGGTAAGTGCAGCCAGGGTGGCAGCCTTCCTACCGAGCACCAAGTGCCAAATAGCCTGTTGGATACTAATAGCGATTTACCGGATTGTACAATGCCTACCACAACTAGTACTAAGAATGCAAAAGATAATGTACTAGTATTCTCAGATTCAACAGGAGTTGGCTATGGTCCCCTTTTGCACAAGCAACTCAATTGTAAAACAATGAACTATTGTATGCCAAATGCATCGCTTACCAAAATAATGGATAGCATCATCATCATCAGCCCATTTAAGTCCCCACTGCTGGGGCACGGGCCTCCGTCAATCACATGAGGGGTAATTGCCATACTCACCACGCTTGGCAGACGGGTTGGCGAGGGTTTTGATATAAATGCAGAGTTTTCCTTCTCTGGGTGCTGATGATCTTGCCAGCAGCTTTACCTTAGTCGCCTTTTACGACACCTCGGTAAGAGTGAGGGTGGCCTATTCTATTCTGCCGGGGACCACACGGCTCTCATAGATAGCATACTTAGTTATAATTATAATAAGGACTCTATCATTATTATTATTAATGATGGAGAATGGACTAGATTCAAATAAGAAAGACATTATTAAAGGATTTTCGCTCTTAAAAGGTATTGCTGTAAAGAAAATTGTTGTTTGTGACTTCCCATTTTCTAGGCACTATTTACCAGACAAAAAATAACAGTATTCACATATTGAATACTACATTATATAAATAAGTTTATAGTGACTGGCAAAACATTTTATTTGCCTTATAATGTAAAAAAAGAACTGGCTACTTTGTTAGCATTTAATATAAATAATATATTTAGTAAGACTTTGGAAAATATTCCAAGCAATTTAAATTTAGGACAATAGTGAGAGAGCAATGAGTGAATAGTGAGTGCCTCTAGCAATTTATTGACCAGGCAGGATCTTAATATCTTAAATCTTATCCACCAGTATATACAGGGGTTTCCTGGTAAAAAATAAGAGCTAGAATTATTTTTACAAGAAATGAATATTGATATACTATGTCTCACGGAACATTGGTTAAATCCACATCAATTAATTGTTAGTATTAATAATTACAAAGTTATCAGTTCGTCCACGAGAGACTCGGCAATAAAAGGAGGGTCACTCAATTTGTTAAAAAAATCTCTTAAATGTAAACAAAGTAAAGATTTTGAGTCACTATCTATAGAACGAACTATTGAAATTTCGTGTGCAGAGCTGGAGCAGCATATCATTGTCTGCGTGTACAGACCCCCTTCTGCAATTTATGACTCATTTGAGACTAGCATGGAAGAAGTTTTGAGAAAAGTTTGTGCAAAAAGTAAAAAAGTTATTGTGTACGGTGAATTTAATATTAACATCCTAGAGGATTCACAGAACTCTATTCGGATTCTGAATCTTTTTAAGTCTTTCAATTTACACCACCTTTTCAATGAACCTACAAGAGGCACCTCCACTTCAGCTACGTGTTTGGACAACATAATCTGTGATTGTAATTTAGGGGAAAAATCAGTGGTCAGTTGGCTGTTATCGACTGTCACGGAAATGATCCGTCTACTAGTTTCACATGTAGCCCCATTACTAAGGGGCGTTTAAAAAATTTAAGGATATATATAGTGTTGATCAATTATATGAAAGCCCTTTCGAAATTGTTGAAAAGGAATTTAATGGCATCTTCACAAAGCAGACCATTAAAAATAATTCTAAAATTCAATTTAGTGACTGGGCCACTAAAGGTATATACATAAGCAGAAGAAAATTGTTTGAATTATATGACATTAAGGCTAATTCATGTGATCCTACAGTAATAGAATATGTAAAAAAACTATTCTAAATGCTTCAAGAAAGTATGTGCTGTTGCTAAATCAAACTACATTAAAACAAAATAAGTAAAGCAACTAACAAAATTAAAATCACATGGAATATCATAAACAAAGAGACTTGTAAAAACAAAACACAAAAACACAAGGTCTCTCTAAAAATCAATGGCAAATAACGGACGCATATCGCACCCCATTTGGCAATTATATTCAACAGATGTGTTGACGAAGGCCAATTTCCTAACTTAATGAAGTATAGCAAAATTATTTATTCAAATCAGGTGATAAAAGTAATCCTTCTAACTTTAGGCCTATTTCTATATTACCAGCACTGAGTAAGATTTTTGAAAAAGTCATATTCGTTCAGTTGCTGTCTCATTTTAAAGTTAACGACCTGCTTCATAATAAACAATTTGGGTTCACTAAAGGTAAGTCAACAACTGATGCAGGAGTTGCACTTATCAAGCATATTTTTGATGCATGGGAATACAAGCAGGATGCTATTGGTGTATTTTGTGACCTATCGAAAGCATTTGATTGCGTTACGCACTAAACATTGTTGTTAAAATTAGCTCATTATGGTGTATCCAAGATTTCACAAGTTTGATAAATTCTTACTTTTCTGATAGAATTCGGAAAGTAAACATTAATGGGACATATTCTTCAGGCACTCCTCTATTGATGGGAGTGCCCCAAGGATCGATATTGGGACCTCTGCTTTTCCTGATATATATATATATATATAAATGACATTCCCTACTTTACACAAGATCTTTGTGAGGTAGTGCTATTTGGTGATGACACTTCGTTGATCTTTAATGTTGACCGACGAAATAATACGTGATCCGTCTGCTCTTCTGCCACCTATGACATCCATTGACCAATCATCGCTCTTATGTTAAAGCAGTATCTCTTCATTCTATTCCATACTTGTATCCAAGAAAATCTATTTCTCTTCCAGTTCTCTGGCACGTGGTACCAGATAGAGAGGTATCCGTACCCAGAGGTGTCGGCCAACAGCAGCTGCATCGCCAGTAGACTCACGTATAACGCGGCAGAGGGGGTCGTCAGCATCTCCAACTGGGAGGTCAATGAAGGTCAACTGAACATCATTGAAGGTCAAGCTACCGTCAACGCTAACACAGCTTCATTAGGAGTTACCATCAGTAAGTTTTATTTATGTGATAGGTGGAAGCGTTCCATGCCCGGTCTTTTCTTTTTTCTTACGGGACCGCGTACCCAACTAGGAAATCCGAAAGAGATGTAAGGTAGTAGACGTTGGCAAGCGAGTGTGTGAGCTAAAGAAGACACCTGGCAAGGCGTAAATATTATAGGTGGAATATAAAACTTACCGAACGGCAGCCAAGAATGGGGCGTCGACCTGTGCGTAGACCACCTGATCCGACAATATTGTTACGGACCGAATGGAGTGCCGTGATAAAGAAGAGGCCTATACTCAGCAGTGTGTGGATGTGGACTAATATGATGATAGGTGGCAGACGAGTGGACGGATTATCTGATGGCAAGCGATTGCCAGCGCCCATGGACACCTTCAACACCAGTGAAGGCACAAGTGCACCAACCAAACTTTCCCCTTATTCTTATTTTTTAGATATTTATTTTTTTGCCACGCACTTCCTCATTGTGGAATCAACTCCCTGCAGCGGTATTTCCGAACCGGTACGACATTGAGATCCTGCAGAAACGGGCCTATACCTTCGTAAAAGGCCGTCAACGCATCTCCACTCCCTCTGGTGTGGCTGATGTCCATGGGCGGCCGTGACCACTTACCATCAGGTGACTCGCTTGTTCGGTTGCCTCCATTTCTCTTAAAAAAAACATAGGTATATTTGGAACATTTTTTAATGAACATTGCCTTCTCCGTATAAAATAACCGAACGGAACCTTCAGATTTTGAAAAGTAGTTTTGTTTTATGAATTCAAATAAATATTTTAGACCGTTATCTATTGTAGAATAGTTCTAGGGTCGGCAGACTAAAGCATGAAGTCTCATACCAAGCATTATGAAACTTATGTGCGTTACATAGTCTGCCGAACTATTCCTTTTAAGATATTTGACCTCAATCACTATGCTTACCCGTGACTCACTCTTAAGTCAGGTACAGATTGCTGCAATGCAACATGTAATGCAACATGCAATGCAACAAATTCTCATGGTTTGGACGCCCCGCGCGCACGAACTGCGCCTGCGTCGCTCCGAACGTTCGTGAGCGGCGCGATCCGAGTTTTGTCGGTTTTTGGTACAAACACAAAGGGGCGCGCAGTGTGCGCAGAACTCAGCCGTGGACGTTTGTTCGTTTCCTCCGCATGGGCTAGCGTTTGCAACGAAATGCGGGAACAGATGTTCTCGAATAATTCGTAGTCAATGCGCTCACCACGCGCGCCACACGTCTGAGGCAGCAGAGAACATGCAATGTAAGGCAGGATGTTGCATTGCACCAATCTGTATCCACCTTAAGGCCCTGAGTATACTCGTAGTGTACAGAGGGCTTAGTACGAACATTCAAAGAATTGGTAGCGTGCCCACGCAATACTTTATCACCTTTTCATTCCAAGTTAGAGAGTAGATAGTTATGCTTACGTACGATAGAGGGAGCTCTTCAGTTTTCATACAAATTGTTTGACGATAGCCATACGCTGCGGTTTTTCCAAAAGAGTTTATTTTATGGGAAAGGCAGGAAAACGAGCAAGCAAGATACCTGATGGTAAGTTAAGTGGTCACCGACGCCCATGCACATCAGCCATACCAGAAGGAGTAGAAAGAGCTATTGTAAATACTTCGGCGAGTAACGAGTTTCACACCTTGGCTGTACAGATCATAGAAGAGTTCGCGTGGAATAATATTAATCATAATGCTGTTTTCTTTACAGATGAAACAAAAGCAAACCTGCTTGTATTGAAGACAGACTACACGTCTTATGCGCTGACTTACACTTGTGAGAACATTAACGATGAATACAGAGCAGGCAAGTGTTTCCGCTGGCGCGCTATTTGATTTTTCTTTTTATTCAATTTTGAACGATAGGTACCTAATCCAGTTCTGGTCCTCAGAATAGTTGTGTGCGGGATTTCTACCATGTAACTTAAATTATGAGTTTCCGATAATCCTGCGCTGTCGCAAGCGTCATGGTCACGGTGTAACTCAAGCTTCATGCGGATAAGTTGTTATTGGGAGACATATCGATCTATTCCATTAATTTCTAAGTTTCAAACCTCGCAAAAGACTAGAATCCGCGCCACAAAAGAAGTCCGGCGGAAAAACACGGAAAAAATTTAAAGCTCAAATTTGAATGTCGATTCACGAAAATGGACAACATTTCATATTTTTAACATGTCCATATTGTTTTTTTATATGAAAGTAGACATAAAATGAACAGACCCATATTTTTTCTTTTTTCAAAATTTGTCCATTTTCATGCATAAAATAATTATTGAAATTCTTTTTATTCTAAATAGACGTAAGCGCCAAATGACGTCATCGGACGGCTGAATACAGTGATATTCCTTTGCTTATCATTGTTTTAATAAAAAAGAGGTACTACTGTCAAAGGTAAATAATACTAGTGTCAACATTGTCAACGTCATTCATACATTCAACGTTGACAAGTTGTCTTTTTTTTTGACAGTTACATGTCATGAGTTTGGCATTACGTAAATTTAAAACTATAATGTGCTAAGCAAAGAAATATTTTACAGTCTGCCGTCCGATGACGTCATCTTACGTTTTTTAGTTTTTAATTTTTTTCTCAGTAAATAAGCAATATAAAAAATGAATAAATATATATTCGAGCAGCGGAAAAGTAAATAAAGAATTGGTATTTTTTGTTTCAGAGCTTAGCAATTTTGAAATGTTGTCCATTCTTTGGGGGCGCGGACTCCATCATAGCAATCAAAGAATGCCGCGGCCGTTAGCTCATTCTAGAAAAATACAATTAAATTCGTTTTTTTTTCAGTGGTTGCGTTCAAGCTCAGTCGAGAGAGGACTCTAAGAGAGGAAGCTTCTGCAGCGATCGATGAGTACATGGCCCATCCTAGTCGAGTGGAGCTGCACCAGCCTTTCTTCCTCCAGGTTGTGCAGAGCGAAGACTGCCTGGAACCCAACTCTTCATATCTCATCAGGAGCAGTATTATATTTATTTTCATGTCATACTTTATACATGTATTTGTTTAAATAATGTGGGAATAACAAAACAAATCAATCGTGTGATTTTAAAACAACACAAGTCCTTTCATTACAACTTTTGAGGAACAGGAAAAAACAACACACAGTTTGAAGAAGTATTATTTTAAGACCATACCATATTTTGACACTCTTTTTATGGTATTAGAGTGTAGAGACATGTAAAGTATTTTGACAACATTTAGCTTAACCCTTAGATAATAAAGTTAGTTCAGAAACCAAAATATCAAAAAAGTACGACATGTGTTATTTAAAAATCACACGATTCAAATATACATTCGAACATAGAACCTCCTTTTATGAAGTCGGTAAAAAAAGGCCGTCATCGCATCAGCAAACTCTCTGATCTCGCAGATGTTCAAAGGCGGCGGTTTTAATTTCTATAAGGTGACCCGTTTGCTCGTTTGTCGTCCCTAGTATAAAATAAAGTGTTAAAAGAACATGTGGGCAAAAGATTTTATTTGAAAAGTGAAAATGTTTAGTGGCACTTACATTATTTATATGTATTTTTTTATGTGACATGTGGCAGACGACCAGTCGGATCGCCTGATGATTAGCATTGCCGCCGTCCACATGCCAGCACATGTAAAGTAAAAATTAGAATTAAGTTAGTTACGATGTATTTAATGTTGCGAATATTTAATAAATTGTTTTTAAAAAATTACGAACATTGTATTTCTATTTTCTACTATCCCAGAATTCCATGATAATTATTTATATACCATAAGCCATTTTCAGTATACAATTTTTATGTTGATATTATACGCGTATTCTGGCACCTCAGCTTAATTAAAACTTCCAAAAATATCTAAGTATTTGACAAAAACACTCGATATAATATAAAGCGAAATTACCTCTTCTATAGTAAACGCAAAGACTCGCAACGACAGTAGAGTAAGTATTTCATCTATACTATTTATAAAGAGGTAAAGTATCAGCCTATATACTGTCCCACTGCAGGGAAAAAGCATCCATCATAGAAATCAAGTCATCGCATGGCTGGCACGCTGGCCGCGATTGGTGATCACAAACCCGAGCTATGTTAAAAAATTCAAAACATACACTTTTGCTCGACTCGGGAATTTAACCCAGTTATACAAGATCACGGCGCTGTACTTTTAACCACTAGACCAACAGGGCATTCTGTATAGAGAGGTATTATAGTCTGTGGAGAGGCAAGTCCAGGTTAATCCTTACAGACAGCGACAACGGTTATAGGTAATCCGAAAACACAAAACGCTTTCGCGATTTAATCGATACCTAACGCCATCTATTGGTATAAAGTGGAACTAATCCCGAAACGAAGTGAGGGCGGGTCAGTGAATGCTATATGACAGTTAAATTGTCCAAAATGGTCAGTAGGTATAAAAGGATGTTCTGACGCGCTATCGCTAGCGCGGCAGAACATCATTATTATACCATGTGTCATTATATTATTCATGATTAAATAATTAAATAATAAAATATTCTATCGTCTTCCACAAACCTTTGCGTGTAATAAATAATTGCTTTAATGCCGTCTTTTTCATTCTGCTAACAGCTGAGGTTTGCTGCGGGCGTTAGGTGTACTTTTATGGGTTGTTATTTATTCTCGACCAACAAATTCAACATTATATGACAGACCGTAGAAACTACAAGTGCGGCTATCTGTATCTAAGCTATATAAATAATAAAACTCTTTTTACTTTATATCGCACAAACGTCTGACCCCGGAGCCTTTTTTTGTGTCAGGGGAATGCGGCCAGCCCGTAGTGCAGTGGGCCGACGTGGCCTTATGCATGCCCGTCATGCAATTGGATCCCCGTCTCTCCAGACAATTCTTACATATTACGTTGAAGCCAAACCTCCGTTTAGTGACTAGTGCTCTAACAGGGGCATGGCAGTTTTAACAGACATCTGTTCAATATAGGTGTTACAGAAAGCCCTCTATGCAGAGCATGCATGGAGAAGGAAGAAACAGCCGCTCATGTACTTTTAGAGTGCATTTACCTGGGAAACCCAGGCAGTCTCCAGGAAATCTTCAGCAACACCAAGGCGCTGATAGGTTTCCTTGCAGAACTCGGCTGGTTGGAATGACACTGCCAGACTTCACCCTCCGCACGCGAAATGGGCACAACTGCTGCCTGTTTGAGGAAAAGCCCGCACGAAGAACAAGAAGATGCATGTCCGTCCACCGGGGGGCGGGCGAGTTATGTCGGGCTCTCCTCCGGTGAAGCCAGAGGCCTAACGACTAAACCCCCAACGGCACTGTCTCTTCGCCAGAGTGGGACACAACAACAAACCATAATGTACCTTGGTGTATACTGAAATACAGTTGTATTTTATCAAATGCTCAGATATCTTTGGTAGGTCGGAACGCTAACATCATTTGTAATATAAAATGATAGTACAAGCATACCCCGGGCTACAGAGCGATAGCTTTGGACGTAACCGGGAAATACCGCTAAGAAGGTCAGCAGCGCATTTATCACTCCTCTGGTGTAGTAGGCGTCCATGAGCGGTGATCGCTTAATATCAGGTGATCCGTCTGCTCGTTTGCCCCCTATCTCATAAAAAAAGATGAGGCTGTGGGTAAAATATCCCTTACTTTGATTTGAATGCTATGCAATCGATGGAGAATCAGTAAGGTTGCTTCGTCTAGATATCCGACCAATCGATGTTACAATCACCAATTTATGTCATTGATTAACGTGGATGGAGAAGTTTATCGATTGGTGCTAGGGGAGGCCTTGGAGGATATCATTTTCCACAGATACATACAGACAGATACTACAAAAATGACTGTCCTAGTTATATAGAATAAAAATTTTACGTGTATTATATTGTTTAAACTTTCATGGTCACTAATATTAGAATAGTTATTTACAAGATTTCTACCATAACGATATAAACAGAAATCAGCAATCGCAGAACATTTGTTGGAATCACTGGATAGATTTTCATAACCCTCAGATGATTTCGACACAAAGCCACCACACATCAAGATTAGTCAGGGTCTCAGGGAAGCGATTGAAATTACCAAGTTCAAACATTTCACGGGTGAGGATGGGTTTAAATTGTCAAATGTATGGAATTCGAAATGTTAAAACCGTAAAACTAAACAACATGTCATTTCGCGGCCAGACACTGTAAGTGTTGTGTGTCGAGATCAGGTGCGAGAAAATAGTGAGTTATTTAGTGAATAGTAAAGACTGCGAAGGAGGGTAGACTGATATGTCTGCCACAACAACTTATCTTACCCTTCCAGAGAAGTGCGTACTCTTTTTAAAAAGGCCGGCAACTACATTAGTCAATGTCATAGTCCCTCAATAAAACGCCGGTGTTTTACGTTTTATCGACCTATGGATCTATTAGATCCAAGCAAGTTGTCACGTGACAACTCACTCAACACTCAATGGGTCTGCTCTTGGGGTAGCTTAAAGTGTAGTATTTATTTAGAAATTTGTATATCTATGAACTAATGTTATAATGATAATGTATGAAATTACTTTTAACGTAACTGGTAGCTAATTACATATAAAGTAGTTCTGGCGAATTCACTAAAGGTGAAACATGAAAAAATGTCCACTGTGTCATGAAACGAGTTAATAATCTGGAACGCGTGAACATTTCGCGGATGTTCACGGATTACTTTCCATCAGGTGACTTCCTTGCTCTTTTGTCGCCTCTAGCATAAAAAACTCAAAACTAAAGTACATGGTAGACATCTATTTTACGTGTATTTGTAATGTCTAAACTATTTAGAATCACTGTAAAATGTTACCTAAGGTTGTAAACGAAATTGCATTTTATTACTATAAAAAATGAATCACCTTCAATTTTAAGCGCATGAGATCATAAATAGGCATGATAACATTTTATTAAATTATTGTGTATATTATTCTGATAAGACAATCATTTGAACTAAATCTATATCTAAATGAAAATAACGCTATATTATCTTTTAACGGAACCAAACTTGGTAACAATACATGTAAGAAAGAAAGAAAGAACTATTTATTGACCACAACACATAATACATAAAACAAATATTAAATAAAAACAAAGCATACAAGATGCGGCCAACAAGGCTCAGCCTCAGCATATGCTGCAACTGCCGCAAGCAAAAGCTGCACCTCTGGTTTTCAGGCTGGACCTTGAGTGACGCCTAAATATAAAATATACCTAAATATGTAATTGGTAATACGGGATATCCTAGTAGCACGTCTCCCACAATATAGTTAAATTATAGATCTGTTACCATTATTATTGAAATTGTATCATAAAGAATGTATATTGTGGAAGAGAAGAAATAAATTAAATTGAAAAATAAAACTTAAAAAAATATTTACATAGGTAAGTAAAGCGCTACCTATATCTATAAGGCTAGTAAGGAATTAAAACTTAACGCTTATCTCGTATTATTTCGCAATGAAAAAATAAATGACTCAAATGGTTTGGCTGCAGGAGTATTTCTCGTCGGCTACAAGGGACGAGGGACCTTCAGGAGAAGAGCGTATGTACTCTTTTTTAAAAAAAGGCCGATAACACTTCAGCGATCTCTCTCTGATTTCGCGGATGTTCATGGGCGGCGTTGATTACTTTCCATCAGATGATCCGTCTGCTCGTTTATCGCCTGCATAAAAATGTGTTTTTTTATAAAATCTGTAACTCGATTACGCAAAAATGTCTACTAAAAAATGAAAACAAATGTAGGTAAGTAGTAAAAAAAGTGTTAGTATTAGAGACATACATTTTGGTACAAAACCAAGAGAGAGCCACGCTTCGGTATGAATGGACTGGCTCGACCGGCGTGATACCACGACCTCATAGAAAACCAGCGTAAGTGAGAGCACGAGTAGGGAGATCCAATTCGGAAGGTTACAGGTTGACAGTGAACTAGTGACTCCACTGGTATTGCGAGTATTAATGGGCTGCAGCTGGTTTACCATCAGGCGATCGTCTACCACCTACCACATAAAAAACCCGGTCATGGAGACTGTTGAAGATGCCCGCATAAAGCCCCCTCCCCCCCCCTTAAGGGCCTCCCGCCCCTTAGGGCGCTGCAACACTGGCGGATTGGAGCGTTTTTAATGTAGAGCGACGATGCAGCGACGCGTCTTGGCTGCGCGGCGTTCACGCGCCGGCGTGTTTCTGCGTGACCGCCACAAAAAAAAAAAGCAATAGTATTCAGACGACGAATCTGTTAGGTAAGGTAATAATAGTCTAGTTAGGCTACTCCGTATGCCCGTGGTTACCGCACTACAAGTACCTACGGTACGGTGTAGCCGTGTGGTCCCCGGCAGAGTAGAATAGACCACCCTCACTCTTACCGAGGTGTCGTAAAAGGCGACTAAGGTAAAGCTGCTGGTATAATCATCAGCACCCAGAGAAGGAAAACTCTGCATTTATATCAAAACCCTCGCCAACCCGTCTGCCAAGCGTGGTGAGTATGGCAATTACCCCTCATGTGATTGAGGGAGGCCCGTGCCACAGTGGGGACTTAAGTAGCAGAATATATTAATTGTGACAAATTTCAAATCCAAGATGGCTGCCGTAGGGAGTTTTTTAAATTTTCAATTAATTTTCAATTTTATTAATGTTATGTGTCCGATCCCTGTAATTCTAATATGTGGCCAATAAATGTTTACTTACTATAATATCTTTACTCTGAACTAAAATAGCAAGACCACACCAAGAATCATAAAGCTATAAACGACAGTTGTATCTTATCACGATGTCAGATACCTACTTGGTACGAATTCCACAAACATTGCGATTATTTTTTTCGATAATTAATAAATCACAGCTTTAGTTTTACTTTCTTTATAATTGATTGGATAAGTATGTCGGCTAATCCATTGAATATAGAATTCTGCGAATGTACATGTAGAGATAGAATGCGAATAATACTTGCACTCTACCGCGGCTTCACAGAAAACCGGCGTGAAACAGCGTTCCTGCTGTGTTTCGCTGTGTGGGTGAGGGTACCTGGAAGCCCAGTCCATGGGCGGCGGTAATCGCTTACCATCAAGTGATCCGTCTGCTCGTCTGTCACCTACCGCACAAAAAATCTCTAAAGTTATCAGATGGTTGTTTAATAAATAGTATAAGTGTTTGCCGAGAGGTTGTAACCTCGAAATCGTTTTAAATAGATCCGGTTTCGTAGCTACAAATTGAAATCGATTGGCGTCGCTAGTGTGCCCTACCCGTCACCTTAATAGAGAATCACTGATTACAGCATTCAAATACCGCTCTGAACTCATCCCATTAAATACATTTGCCTATATGATGAACAAAGTAACCTCTCCGAATTGCACAATGTTCCGGAAGACGTATATCATATATTATTGGAATGTGTTCGGAACGAGGCACTGCGAGCACAAATTAGACATCAGTATAATTTTCAAACAATTGTGAACTGTAGTAGTTTAGCGTATCCAGAGTCTGTACCCTTACCATGAGTTTGAAAAACTGTTCTCGCTACCGAAAACTATGGCTTTATCCCTTTCATTGTGGTGTATGTAAAAGAGACAGAGCAATAGTTTTGGATAGCGAGGATAGTATTTTAAAACTCATGGTAATGCCTCTGATGTGGCAAAATTTATTTATAAGCTTGTTAAATTTGGCATCCATGCTCGTGCAGGGAGTGCTTTGTAATTTTGTATTTTTTGTAATCGTTCATAGAGCTACATGGTATATTAAGAGAAAGTTCTTTAAATAAATCTTCTTAAAATTTAATAAGATTTTTTTTATCTTTAAATAAAGATTAAAAAAACCCCCTTCCATTCTTCATTCGCTCCCATGGGCGATGGTGATGCTAATGAGGTTTTCGCTTGTGTTTTCAAAGAAACAAAAAGTAGCCTCTGTTACTTTTCGTCCAGTCAACTATCTCTACATTAATAATCACGTCGCTCCATTCAGCCGTGAAAAACGGACAAACAGACAGACGAACACACTTTCACATTTTATAATATTAGTATGCATATTTGTTTTTTTTATGTGATTGGTGGCAGAGGAGCATATGGATCACCTGATGGTAACCGATTGCCGCCGTCCATGGACACCCGCGACGGAGTGGAGGCACAAGTGCGCTGTCAGCCTTCAAAACTCACGTAGCGAAACAGCACAGTGCTGCTTCACGCTGGTTATCTGTGAGGCCGTGGTATCACTCCGGTCGAGCGAGCCCATTCATAGCCGAAGGGTGGCTGTCCAACGGCTTGCAATTTTATGCATATTTCCTCTGTCATCTACTCGTAGATGCCCCTGAAAACCAGCACCTCAGCATTATCTATGCCTTGGCATTATGCTGTAAGATTAAAATGTAATTAGTCATAAGTTTTTGTTTGCTGAATAAATATTTTCAATCTATCTATCAATTATTTAGAAACAATTTAAAAATGATCTATTAATGATTTATTACCTTTTAGGCAAACGCGTATCATCCTAGACCTCATCGTCGCTTTCCATCAGGTGCGATTGTGGCCAAGCGTTAACCTATTGACCAAAAAAAAAAAGTAAAACAATTTCTGAAAGAAATCTGAAGAATTACAATTTTTTCCCTGGTGTCGCGGTCGACCATGGGCGGCGGCATCGCATACCAGGTGATCCGTCTGTTTGTCTAAATCAAGTCTGTCGATACGAGCCGTTGTATTTTTTTTATAAATAAGTTATTACATTTTCAGCTCAAATAAAAATGACTCAGTTTTATAGGCACAATAGTATGATCAAGGCAATTAATATTACTAAGTATCTAAAACGTAATCCGATAAAATTGGTTTGATAAGATCTTCATATATAACGAAAAATTAGGCGATATGCGGTCATTTTGAGGACTTATCATCCCTGGCTATGGTGGCCAGTGATGATCCCAAAATGTTGAAAATAATACTAGTGGTTGTGTTGAATCTCATAGGATTATTACGTGTTGAAGGACAAATAGTTCAAAATGGACAGTGTGATCCTAATATCTCTTTAGAGGATAACTTCGACTTTTCAGAGGTAAGATATTTGGGAAACTAAAATACCATTACAAATTTACGAAGTGCCCTTTTTTGATGTCGGTTCAAAAATAATTGGCGGATTGTAAGATTTTGAAATCATTTTAAAAACAGAAGTAAAGAAATCAATTTAGTTCTACCTTTTTTATAGTATGGCTCTACCCGAAGATATCTTTCCAATGTCAAATAACTTGTTGATTAAAGGAGTAGTCAACGAATATAACGTGTCTCCCTAAACACTTGACATTGGCGGAATCACACATGCGGCCGTCACCGTGCGCGGGTATAGGCCCATAAAAAAAAGAGTAGTCAACAGTCGAAGTCAGTCAAAGTCATAGACCCTCAATAATAAGCCGGTGTTTTACGTTTTATCAACCTACGGATCTATTAGATCCAAGCGAGTTGTCACGTGACAAAAGCTAGTTAACGATTCTTATTATTAGATAACGATTATCACTTCGCGGCACTTCACTGCACAAATAAACACCAAATTTTTTCACTAAAAACCACTAGATATTAATTTAAAACCTTGGAATTGCATCAGCCCACGCGGAGTGTTTTAATCCTACCCCCAATTTAGCTCTATGTTCATCATGAATTAATAAGACAATTACGATACTGTAATTGTGGGCATCCACCACCTTAGGTTGCATGCTCTTGGGGTAGGCCCAGACTATTTTTACCTTAGGGTAGGCCTAACCCAAAAGCAACAGTGTCAGTCTAGAAACATATATTTTTTGCTGTCCCTGAGACAATTATCACGGCCATCGCATCATTGTAGTGTTTAGGACCCAACCCCTAACCAGAAACCCTGAGTTGATCATTTCTTAGCTGCGTAATCGGAAAACCGGGAAAGAGGACCTGATTCCGTACTAAAGCCCGATTTCATAAATTCAATTGTCAGCTAAAGTAAACAGATTAATGTGGAAGCCATTAGCCAATCATAAGTCATAATAATCATATCTTTGTACAGTCTCGATGGACCGTAACGCTTGTCGCACTCGCTGATTTACTCTCACCTGGTGACATGTTTCTGCACCGGACTGGTGCACCCTGGTGTGGTGATATAGCTCAAGTGGACACTAGACAGGCGGCGACGTTACATTCCAATTTTGAAAATTAGTTAGATGGCCCGGTACAGTTTTGTTTTTGAGGAATTAAAGTAATAAACTACGTAATAGGCTTGTGTCCTATTTTTTTCTCTTGTTGGTAATATAAAAACCCCTCAAAAGTGAAAACAACAGTTTATGACCGTGGGAGAGCCACGCTTCGGCATGAATGGGCCGGCTCGACCGGAGTGATACCACGGCCTCACAGAAAACCGGCGTGAAGCAGCATTGTGCTGTGTTTCACTGCGCGAGTGAGGGTACTGGAGGCCCAATCCGGGGGAGGGAGGGGTTTGGAGGTTGGCAGCGCACTCCACTGGTGTTGCGAGTGTCCATGGGCGGCGGCAATTGCTTATCATCAGGTGATCCGTCTGCTCGTCTGCCACCTACCACATAAAAAAAAACATCGGTGAAACAATGGATTTGTTAGCTTGGAAACTCTTCGAGTTAGGACAATTTGAAAATCACTTAAAATAGACTTGCCCAAAACGCTCCATACAAACAGCGACGCGAGGCGTGACGTCAGCCCTCACTAGTTTGTGCGCATCGCGAGATAGCTTTGTTCGATAGCTATATGAAATGCGTTTATGAAAATGGTTTCTTGACAAAAGTTGCTATAATTTGAATAAGATATCGATTACAATATAAATATTTCGTAAATTTAAGACTTAAAATTTACTTGCCTCTCTTTGCCTTTGAGGGCTCATAACAAAAATAATAGGTACATAAATTTTTAAGCTGAACTGTTGTACATAGCTCCTTTTGATTGTTATTTCTCAATGCTATTTAAAAAAATCTGCCAATCACTGACCTGACCTGAGTGCAGAAGCCTATTTATTGACTGTAAAAGTTATAATAGCCGCGCACGAGAATGCATTTTACAAAATCTCTAACTACAGTGTTAAACCAACTTGGAGCCCAATTCTCGGGATTTCCGATATGAAAAAACATGACGGATGTTGAATGAAAACCATACAAAAAAACGACGCTTTTGATATACCTATCGTATGAAGACAAAACATAAAGTCACGATAATTGGACTCCTGTAAATTCGATCACGTGCGTAAAAGTGTAATTTTAATGTTGTTAATCATGTAATTTTACTTACACAAAAGATTTCAAAGTCCAAATAAGTCACTCATAAAAAACACGCGGAGTGTTTTCCAATACACTCGTTCACGCACGTGCGTAGAACATACGTTACGAAGCCACGCGTTGCGAGGCGTGTGCGCAGCCGGTCGCCTCGAAAAGTGCGTAACTTTTGCAAGCTACGTCTACTAAACAAAAGACACGAAATTTTTAATATATATTTTTTTCATTCATGTGCCTATATTTTATCACCCAATACCCATGATTCTTTGGAACAGTTTGACTGTAGCGGTATTTCTAGATTCACTATCTAGAAATACCGCATTAATAAATTACAGATTGTCAGAACCTTTTTCGGGTTTTTGAATTTATTTATGCTTGTGAGACCTGGACAATCAAATCAGTGGACATGGACGGAATAAACGCCTTCAAAATGTAGTGCTGGCGTCGCTTGCTCAGGATACCTTGGACAAATGAATCGATAATAAGACAATTAGGAATCAAAGAACGCCACTCAGCTTTAATTATAAAACGACAACTAAGATACTTTGGGCATATAGTGCGGAAGCTACCAGATTGTATATAAAGAGTGTTCCTAACCGGGAAAAAACTAGCAAGAGACCACGTGGCAGTAGACCTGCCCGATGGTCCGACACTTTCATTGGGTCAGTAGACATGCCGTTCCGTGAGGCATGTAGAGCTGCGCAAGATTGAAAAGTAAGGGGTCACGTTCCTCAACACTTGAGGGACTGACTAAAAAAGAAGGATACCGAGACGCGGATATAACCTACATACATATCACGCAATGAATGTTATGTCGTAAATAGTTGATAACAATTATTTAGCATTACTTTTGATATCTTTATCGCCGTCTAATCATATGGGTTACTCATAGTTTTATCTGTGAAATGTAATAAACAAATTCACTATGTAACATTTAACACTTTATAGATTCCAATGTAGATATTATCTTACTTAATCTATCTAATACCGAATCGATAGCATCGATCAAGATAGATTTATCTAATAAAACTTATCCGGTCCGGTCCGGCGCTGAGTCTGCCGGACCGGTACGTGTCGGCGGCGACGCCCGCGCCTGCTGGCAGCGCCTGTGGCCAGGACAAATCTTAGCGAAAACACGACTTGTTCGCGCGTTCCAGATGGTTAACTCGGTTCATGACACAGTGGACATTTTTTCATGTACCTTTAGTGAATTCGCCTTTAGTGAATTCGAATTATATGTAATTAGCTACCAGTTTGGTTAAAAGTAATTTCATACATTATTATTATAACATTAGTTCATAGATATACAAATTGTAAATAAATACAACACTTTAAATTTTAATTTATAGAGAGGTAGATATATATGTCGCAGGGATATAATAAAACCAGGGATTTGATCAAATCACGGAGGATGTTAAAATAACAACACGATTTTATTATTTTCCTAAACAAATCGAGTGAATTGACTAAATTGGTTCCGTGAAATAACAAAAAACAGGTTTCCCATGATAATGAACCGAACGAATTTAAGGCGCCATAAGGCGACGGGTAGGCACACTAGCGACGCCAATCGGTTTTAATTTTTAGCTACTAAACCGGATCTATTTTAAACAATCTCGGGGTTACAACCTCTCGCCAAACACTTCTTACTATTTAATAAATTACCAGCAAAAATATAAGGTCCAACGCTTACGCGAAAAATTGATTCATTAGTTCCTTACTCTAAGTCCCCTAGAGGGCGCCGTAGTCAATTTAACGTGACGTCATGTCGTCTATAGCCAGAAGAAAATCAAGACACTTCTAACGACACCTCATTTGTTCAAATATTTTAACTAGTTTACAAGTTATGAGGGAACAGATGAACAACCATTCATACATACATACAGGTCAAAATCCCTTCTTTTTGCTTTGCCGTTAGTCAGGTAAAAAGTAAATGGCAATTTACTTAAACTACCTATTCTTATCATAGAAGGCCGTAGAATTGACGTGAAAGATAACCAAAGTCACATGGACTCACACGTTTTTTTCTAGACCACGTTTTATTGTTCATCGTCGAAAAGGGTGTTCCATTAGAAGGCTAATTCCATCAAGTTTGGGCTACAATCGATTAATTTATCTAATCACTCAGCATTCAGATTTTACGTATCGTAACAATTGTTATCGACGATTTAATAATAATGATAAGCTCGGATTTTGCTCAGTTAAAAAAAATACGGTATTTGACTATTTTTTTTTTATTTTTGTAATCAAAAAACCTCTCAGTGATAGATACATCGTTGAAAGAATTACTTGTATAAATATTATACATTTTTTACTTTTCTTTTGTAAATATATACTTATAATACCAAGAAAACACCCAGACCAATGCAAACGGACATGTTTATGCACACAAATGTTTGTACTGTGCGGGGATCGAACCCGCAACCCTTGCACCAGTTATGAGGCAGCGTTCATTACCACTGATCCAAAATAAATGTTATAAATAATCCATTCCTCTCTTATAGTCCTACTATACTAGTGGCCCGCCCTCACTTAGTTTCGGGACCCAGTTCCTTTATGTTATAATACCAAACTTTACTCAATAGATGGCACTGGGTGTCGATTGCATCGCGCAAGTGTTTTCGATTTGCCTATAAGCTTTTATAATGCAAATATTAACAGCTAATGGTCCCCAGCGAACATTGTTCCCCTCTCCGTTTTTTTACTCGATCGATCGATATTTCCATCATCATGATTGCGTTTTGTGTTATCTTCATCATCACCACGCCATGTCCCTGATAAATAGCTTAAATTCATTTATGTCATGGTAAAAACAAAATTTTTTAGACTCCACATCGAGTTTAAATTGACAATCTGTTACACAGGTACAAAGTTGTTACTTTTATGCATGGTCGATCAGGTATCGATTAACTGCGTTTCTTTGACTATGATGATTTTTTTGTGTATAGCAATTTTTTGCAAATTATTGCAAATTATTCTTAAGTAAATAATGCATTTTAAAAAAATCGATAGTCTTCGGCTCACGGCGAAACCAAAAGCACTTACAAAATTCGTCGGCATACCAAGGTCTCCGGTAGCTTAGTCGGTAAAGCAGTTGCCCGGTTAGCAAAAGATCGTGGATACGAGTCCCACCCGAAGACTGTCGAAACATTTTTAAGAGCATTTTTTTATTTAAGGTGACGGGTAGGGCACACTAGCGACGCCATTTAAAACAAATATATTTTAAATAACTACGGGACCGCAGTCTCTCGGCAAACACTTATACCTTCACCTTAATGGAAAACTTGAGTACAATGTAGGTATATGGTGCTGTCTGAATTTTATTTATTTTATTTACCACACACCAGGGTGGAGTTATTGTTATATATTGGATAATTTAATGATGTGTAGCCTATGTTTTGTTCTGTTAATAAAGCTATATTATTATGACGTTTCATTCAAATCCATTTGTGTGAAAGAGCGAAAAACATCCTTACATTTTCGCAAACTTTCGCGGTTATAATAAGTAGGTCTTTACTTTTGAATTTGCTATTTTTTCTAGACACAATAAGATGTATATAACTCCTTAAGTGGGCAAAAAGTCACCATACTAAAATTTTATTTTGATTTAAGACTATATTTTAAGGTTTATATTAAATTGAGATTAGATATTATTGTATTTCTGATACAAATAAAACTTGAAAATGACCCTTTTTTACATGGCACAATAGACGTTTTTTTATCAATAATAACTTTTTAATAAAAATATATTTTGTATTCTGAAAACTATTCCTACACGTTCCTTATCTTTTTTAAAAAAAGTTAGTATGACTAATACAACTTCTAAAAAAATCGCCATAAAAAAGGATAATTTCATAGGTAAAGACCTATAATTTTACCCGAGTTCATATTTCGGTCTTTTTTTAATGACAAATGACAGACGAGCAGATAGGTCACCCGATGGTAAGCGATTGCCGTCGCCCAATAACACCCGCAACACCAGTGGAGTCACAAGTGCGCTACTAGTATCCGCGCCAAAGCAGTCTCGTGAAGACCGCTCTTGAGTCGATATCAACATTCAAATTTCAGCTTTATTCACATAGGACCACAAGGAATCTCAACCCTCTAATCTCTAACCCCTAAACCCCCCTGTTCCCCGATTGGGCCTCCAGTACTCTCACTCACGCCGAAATACAGCACAGACGCTGCTACACGCTTTATTTCTGTGAAGTGGAATCGCTCCGCTCTAGCCGGCCCATTCATGCCGAAATCTATATCTTTACAGTTCCAAGGGACATGGTTCGAGATTTCAAGGTCGGCTGTGGGGGGCGCGGATTGCTCACAGTACAGCTTCATCCCTGGGGCGGAGATCCAAGTCCAGAATACGGGCGTAAACGCAAACTTCGGCGAGGAAAGGAATGGAGTAGCCACCCTGCAGCCTGGGACAGCCAAGCTTACTATAACATTCCCGTCTGAAAGTCGTAAGTTTTTTCTATTATGTAAAGCAAACAAGCAGGCGGTTTGTCTATTATTCCGGTAGATGGCACTATGCACTTTTGCATCGCGCAAGCAAAGTGTGTCACCAGAATAATGACCACAAACCGCCTACTTACATTAATTAGTTCAAATCAGTTTAAAATTATTTAAGTTGAAACTAGACGGAACTGGTATTTTATTACAACAGTCTTGCCTGATCTTTGAGGGTACTTTACATTTATGGACTCTACTCTTTACTTTCAAAACGTATCTCCTCTCCAATTCCAAGTAAGAAATAGGGAATGTACATTTGAATGATTAATTAAGAGCTACTGTGGTAGAACCACGCAATGATCTTTATCGTTGCATGAATGGGCCGGTTCGACCGATGAAATACCACAAACTCACAGAAAACCAGTGTGAAGTAGTTTCGGCTGCGTTTCACTGCGTGAGTGAGGTTCTCGGAGGCCCCTCCCCCCACACCACCATGATGGCGCAATTAAAAACTGTACTACCCCAGGGGGGTACCAGTTGTACTAGCGCTGGGAAATCCCCCGCTGAACATCTTCGTTCGTCACTAGCCGGAGGAAGGTGTTCAGGCTGCCCCTCGTATTCTGGGGAGGGCACTAATTGCACTAAGGTAGTTTTCGCTCGAGTCAAAAGTAAAAAGTCGGCTTCCTCCTCCACGCTTGCTGTGGATCTCTGTAACATAAGGGGGTTGCACTCAAACTTGTAGGCTGTTCATTACCACCTAGAAATGGCGAAACCGGCTTTGCTCTTTTTAACAGAAACGCAGATATCCTGTCCGACAGACACCTGCTACCTCTCTTACCCCGGGTATAAATTGGAACATTACTTCTTGCCCCGGGCTGGAGTGTGTGTATACGTCAGAGAGGATATCAGTTTTCGTCGCCTCGGCGATCTTGAAGACAAGGACCTGTCCATCTTATGGCTGCGTGTTGATTGCGACGACCATCCTCGCATCTATGCATGCCTTTACAGGTCCCACAGCGGTAATATAGTATCGGAACAACTCTTCGAGCGCTTTCAAGTTTCCACAGATGTAGTTTGGCAGCGGATACCTCTCACAGAAGTCGTGGTACTGGGAGACTTTAATGCCCACCATGCCGAATGGCTCGGCTCACTGATTACCGATCATGCGGGTGGTTCCGCTCACGGTTTCGCCTTGGCAAATGGTCTATCGCAATTGGTCACTGGGCCTACAGGTGTCCCTGATATCGCCGGCCATTTACCGTCTCTGCTTGCTCTTCTGCTGACCTCTCACCCGGAAAATTATCAAGTATCTGTTGATGCCCCTCTTGGGTCATCAGACCACTGCTTGATAAGGAGTACGGTGTCTCTTGTATCCCCACACCGACCGCCTTTTTCTGGTTCCCGTCGCGTGTGGCACTTCAGGTCAGCAGATTGGGACGAAATGCGTACCTTTTTCTCCTCCTTTCCGTGGGCGCAAGTCTGCTTTGCGTCAAACGATCCGAGTGCTGCTGCCGATTCTGTCACTGATGTGGTGCTGCAAGGAATGGAACTATTTGATCCATCCTCTAACGTACCCATTGGGGGCAGATCTCGGCCCTGGTTTGGTCGTGCCTGTAAATCTGCAAGGCGTCATAAGCAGATGGTCATCTGCAGAATTGGCACCGGTACTAACGCGTCTATTTCGGTGCTCTTACACCGAAGGCATTGTTCCGAAAAAGTGGAAGAGTGCTTTGCTGCACCCGATCCCAAATAAAGGAGACCGCTCAAATCCGTCCAATTACAGACCGATAGCCATCATTTCCCTTCTCTCCAAAATAATGGAATCCATTATAAACTGCCAGCTGTTAAAGTACCTGGAAGACCACCAGCTTATCAGTGATCGCCAATACGGCTTTCGTCGGGATCGCTCGACTGGCGACCTTCTAGTGTACTTAACTCACAGATGGGCTCGTGCAATTGAGAGCAAAGGAGAGGCGTTGGCGGTCAGCTTGGACGTAGCGAAGGCCTTTGATCGAGTATGGCACGATGGATCGAGCAGGGCTTTTGTCGAAACTTCCATCCTACGGGCTCTTGGAGAAACTGTGCAGTTGGGTCACCAGTTTTTTAACGGATCGTAGCATTAAAGTCGTGGTCGACGGTGCATGCTCCGACGTTAAATCCGTTAACACTGGTGTTTCCCAGGGCTGTGTCCTATCGCCCACGCTGTTTCTGCTACACATAAATGATATGCTCCATAATAGTGGCATCCATTGCTACGCAGATGACAGCACGGGCGATGCCTTATATAACGGCTCTGCAAATGTTTCCCGAGTAAATGTCGACGAGTACCGGAACAAGCTTGTGTCTGAAATCGAGACTATACTAGGAAAAGTTTCCGACTGGGGGCGACTAAATCTAGTGCAATTAACCCCTCGAAGACACAAGCATGCGCGTTTACCGCCGTAAAGTCACCATTTGTCGTATCGCCTCACTTAGATACAACTCCCCTATATCTCTCTGACAGAGTTGGGATCCTTCTGGTCGAAATATCTGACAGCGTTGAGTTCCGCGGTCATCTAGGGGAAAAAGTGAAATAGGCTTCCAAAAAACTTGGCGTGCTCAATAGGTCGAGGGCGTATTTCATGCCGAGGCATCTCTTGCAACTTTATAAGGCGCAGGTGCGTCCTCATATGGAATATTGCTCTCACCTCTGGTCTGGAACTTCCAAGTATCTAGACCGTTTCCAGCGAAGGGTAGTCAGAATTATCGAGGACCAGGCTCTTTCCGACACGCTTGATCCTTTGTCATTGCGTAGAGATGTAGCATCGCTATGTGTCTTCTATCGCATCTACAATGGGGAGTGTTCCGAGGAGCTGTTCGACCTTATACCAGCTGCAAAATTTCACCATCGTACATCACGCCAGAACTCCAAATTTCACCCACATCACTTGGATGGATTTTACTCCACCACAGTGCGCTTCTCACGCCACTTCCTACCGCGCTTAGTAAAACTATGGAATCAGCTACCAACGATGGTGTTTCCGAACAGATACGACCTTAAGAGCCGGCATCGCATCTGTGTTGCCCCGTGTGTCGCAGATGTCGATGGGCGGCGGTAATTCACTTACCATCAGGTGAGCCGTCTGCTCGTTTGTCTGCCATAATGTAAAAAAAAAACAAAAAAAAAGAGCTCTTTTACGGTCCAGTGGCGCCGCCAGCATACTTTTATTGATTATAATAAGAATCTATTGGACCGTAAAAGCCCTCTCAATACCACATTGTGGCACATATTCTTCAAGGGTGGTTACCCTTTAAGGTGACGGGTAGGGCACACTAGCGACGCCAATCGTTTTTGTACGCGAAAAATTGATTCACGCCAAAAGTGGCCGCTTTTGGCGTGAATCAATTTTTCACGTACGCGTTGGACCCAACATTTCTGCATGGTTATTTAATAAATAGTATAAGTGTTTGCCGAGAGGTTGTAACCCCGGAATTGTTTAAAATAGATCCGGTTTAGTAGCTAAAAATTAAAATCGGCGTCGCTAGTGTGCCTTACCCGTCACCTTAGAAGAAGTGCCTATACAGGGTGTTAGTGTGAACATTTACATCTCTTTAACCACGTGTTCTATTTTGAACAAGATTTGTTCTACGACTTTTCGTAATTCGTCGAAAACTGTTTCGACTCCCCGTACAGAATGACCAAGTTACCTACTTTGTATGAAAAGATTTTTTTATGCGAATTATCAAATGTTAGTTCAGAATGGTGGGCAAAACACGTGGCTAAAGGGATGTAAATGTTTACAGATCTAACCTTGTATACCCTATATAGTGTAGGCAATTTCTAAAACATCGCACATAACCTACCCTACCATAATTAACGCGACCTACGAACGGAAACATTATTTACACATATTTTTTTAGCGCAAGACTTCTGGATCTTAGCGACGATTTACAATATCTTCGCTATTGGCTACAAATGCGAGAACATTTCACCGACACAAAGAAGTAGTAAGTACTTTTTCTTATATAGATCATCATCATCTTAGCGTTTTGTCGTGCAATGTTTAGTGGTGTGTTTGAAGTAGGTATATGTGCATATGTGTGTCCGTGTGTATGTGTGTTTGAAGAGAGAGAGAGTGTGTGTGTGTTTGCATGCGTGCGTGTATATGTTATGTGTAGCATGAATATAATTATTCTAAGTTTTTAATAGTGCGGTCAACAGTAAATCATCATAAATATTGACAGTCCAATATAAATTTGCCTATGACATGAGGTCGATATAAAGTCCAAAGTGTTTTAATTTCTATACAAATATCACGTTACACCATAGATTTTATCCACGGATAAAGATTGGACGAATCCAGTCCTTAGTCATACTTTTTTTTTTAATATGGCTCTACCCAAAGATAATTCGCCAATGTCAAGTAACTTATTGAGAATAGTCAACAGTCGAAGTCAGTCAAAGTCACAGTGACTCTATAAAACGCCGGTGTTTTATGTTTTATCGACCTACGGATTCAGCGGATATCACTCTATATCACGGGTTTTAAGACTCTATTAGGTCCAGGCAAGTTGTCACAAGACAATCTCACTTGACACTTTTGTGCACTTCACTGCACAAATAAACACCAAATTTGTACACTAAAAATCACTAGACACTAATTTAAAACGTTTAAATTGCATCAGCCCACGCGGCTTGTTTTACCCGCCAAACAATATTTCGTAGTAAACAAATATATTTATTTATTATTTTCATAAACAATAATTCGTAATATTTTTTGTTATTATCTTACGCTATACGGTTACGGTTCACTTTTAAAAAGTAGTCACTAAAAACTTTAATCTTGCTAGAGATGACTGTGAAATAAATAGCGTGCGCAAAATAAACTTGAAAAGGCACAAACCCTTTCTTTAATTTGTTTTGTTAAATGTTTTAATCAATTTTTAATTTACTGTCGTGAATAAAAACTGATGGTGGCGCCACTGATCCTTCTAAGGGACTTAAAGTACGAAATCGATTCAATGTATGACATGTTGTATCTATTAAAAAATAAGGTCTGTTATTGTCTGAGAGAAAAAATAAATAACTCGAACTTCTCTATCCAGTCACTATCTGGAATCTGGGCAGAGGCAGGACTTACACCGACAACCTGGTGCCGACTTTTATCAACAACACGCTCGCTAGTTCCGTGGGCATCACCATCGATGATCTACATGACATCGATCTCTCAGACGATAACGGAACTTCTGTTATCATCTGAGAGAACAAAATAATTAATTTAAACTTCTCCATCCAGTCACTATCTGGAATCTGGGCAGAGGCAGGACTTACCCCAACAACCTGGTGCCGACTTTTATCAACAACACGCTCGCGAGTTCCGTGGGCATCACCATCGACGATCTCCATGAAATCGATCACTCTGAAGATGCCTGTTATGTCTTGCCCATCATCCAGCCGGGGAATCCCATCAACCTACCTGGACAGTGCAATGAGGATATCAATGTAGTTCAAGGTTTTGAAGCTGCTAGAGTAAGTAGCATAGTTATCAGTTTTCATCTTTTTTTATGTGATAGGTAGCAGACGAGCAGACGGTTCACCTAATGGTAAGGAATTGCCGCTGCCTATAGACACCCGCGACACCAGTAGAGTCACAAGTGCGCTTCTAACCTTTAAACCGGGGTCCAATCCGGAGGAAAGGGGCCCCCGGATTGGGCCTCCGGTCCCCTTACTCACGCAGTGAAAATCAGCACAGAGCTGCGTCACGCCGGTTATCTGCGAGGCCGTGGTATCACTCCCGTCGAGCCGGCCCATTGGCATGAGCCGAAGCGTGGTTCTCTCACGCTAAATATGTATGTATGGTAGGAATGGGTCTTAGCGTATAATTCCCAGTTGCGTCTAAATCTGTCGCTACGAAGTCCAGGGTACTCTTGGACCATGATCCTAGGTTCAGAAAGTCTGGTATTACAGTGAAACGACTGCCGTCTGACCTGCGCAATCCTTAGACAGGGTAACCACACCACGGATCACTGTTACGCGTTCAGAATCATTATCTCAAAAATTGTGTCCACAATTTTAAGAAACTAGATCCGTGACGTGGAGGTTTCCTTACGATGTTTTCGCTCACCACCAAGCTTTTGATAGAAATATATTTTATGGCGTAAAATCTGTTTAACGTGTTAAATTACCTTTGCAACTCTATAAGGCACAAGTTCCACATGGAATATGCTCCCATCTCTGGGATGGTGCACCTCAGTACCAACTTCTTCCGTTTGACCGCGTACAACTTAGGGCTGCTCGAATTGTCGGTGACTTGTCGACTTGATCCTCTAGCATTGCGGCGGGACGTAGCTTCCCTCAGCATTCTATACCGCATCTATCATGGGGAGTGCTCTGAAGAACTGTTTGATCTACTCCCTGCAGCCGAATTCTCACATCAAACCACTCGCAAGCGATTGTCATTTCATCCTCATCATCTCGATGGATGGCGGTCTAATACTGTGCGTTTTTCCCGGAACTTTCTACTACGTACCTCAGTTCGGTAGAACGGTTTGGCTGCAAGAGTATTTCCGGACGGCTACGACTTAGGAACCTTCAAGAGAAGAGCGTACTCTTTTTTCAAAAGGCCTGGGCGTGCAATGTCTATGACCTTAGTTCTCTGACGAATAACCTCGATACGAATTTTATCCGCCAGAGAGACTATATGCTTGGAGCATAGCACGCTCCATCGCCCGCTGAGCTGCTTTAAACTTGTGGATCAGCCCCGCAGTCAGTGTCCACGTTTCGGCGCCGTATGCCATTACTCTCAGTATGTCATTAGTCTGCCACCTATCACATCAAAAACCTGACTAAATATAGTATTTCTTGCATATGACTTCTTTGATTTTTTTGTAACCTAAGCATTTATTCTTCCAGTTCTAGCTGAGCTACTCTAAACTTGTGGAAAAGCCCCACAGTCAGTGTCCACGTTTCGGCTCCGTATGCCTTACACTCCGTATGTCATTAGTCTGCCACCTATCACATCAAATACCTGACTAAATATATTATTTCTAGCATGTGACTTCTTCGATTTTTTGTAAGCATTTATTCTTTCAGTTCCAAGGAGTCTGGCATGAGATAGCAGCATATCATTCAGAAAACTCTGTAAACTTGTGCTCCCGCGCTGAATACCGGCTTGACGGGTCTGAGATACTAGTGGAGAACAGCCAAGTCATCAACCAGACCCTAGACGTGATGACTGGACGAGCGAGGCTGGCCACCACTGACGGGTCTGCGAAGTTGTTAGTGACGCTGGACACGGGGAATAATAGTGAGTTATTCATTAAATGCTCATCATCTTAGCGTGTAAATTTTTTGGGCATAGCAATTTTTTGCAATTTATTCTTAAGTAAATAATGCACTGTTGGTCTAGTGGTTTAAGTACCGAGCCATGATCTTAGGGTCCTGGGTTCGAATTTTTCGGACATAGCTCGCGTTTGTGATCACCAATCCGCATTTGGCAAGCGTGGTGATTAAGCCTAATCCCAACATAGTAGCGATTTCTATGATGCAGGCCTTTGCCCTGCAGTGGGACAGTTTATAGGCTGATTTAAAAAAATGCACTTTAAAAATATCGACAGTCTTCGAGTGGGACTCAAACCCACGATCTTTTGCCAACCGGGCACCCGAAGACTGTCAATAATATGATAAGTGCATTATTTATTTATTTAAACCTAGGTTGCAACCAAAGCTGTCGCTCTAGAGCCCAGGGTACGCTTGATTCAGGATTAGGGAAGTCTGGTAATTACAACGAAGTAACTGCCGTCTGACCTTCGCAACCCTTTAACAGGGGAACCAGACCAACTGAATAATGGTTATGGTAGATACAAATGGCCGTGTGGTCCCCGGCAGAGTAGAATAGGCCACCCTCACTCTTACCGAGGTGTCGTAAAAGGCGACTAAGGTAAATCTGCTGGCATGATCATCAGCACCCAGAGAAGGAAAACTCTGAATTTATAACTTAACCCTCGCCAACCCGTCTGCCAAGCGTGGTGAGTATGGCAATTACCCCTCATGTGATTGAGGGAGGCCCGTGCCCCAGCAGTGGGGACTTAAATGGGCTGATGATGATGAGATAGAAATTTCAAATACTATCCAAAACGTGTAGGTTTCCTGGCGATGTCTTCCCTTACCAGCCAGCTAATACTAGAAATAGGCACATAGATTTGAAAAATCCAGAGGTTAGACCTGGCATAAACGTATCTTTTAAAAGATAGGAACATTTGCATCTGGATCAGTGCAAAGATGCGGAACAGTGAAACGCATCATTTGGAACATCTACTCTCAGTTAGATCCGTGATTTATTCCGCTCATTCGGATCATTCGGATCATTCTGCTCATTCGGATCATTCGGCTCACTCGGATCATCCAGCACATGCGGATCATTCGGCTCATCGGATCATTCCGCTCATTCGGATCATTCGACTCACTCGGAACTTTCCGCTCATTCGGATCACTCGGCTCACTCGGATCATCCAGCTCATGCGGATCATCCGGCTCATCGGATCATTCCGCTCATTCGGTTCATTCAGCTAATTCGGATCATTCGGCACATCGGATCATTCAGCTCATTCGGTTCACTCGAACTCGAGATCCATTTGAGTCGAATGATACATTCGGAGCGAAAACAGTGTATCATTTGGCTGAGTCAGGTCACTGAGTCGTTTCAGTAAAGAGTTTCACACGTCTACCAGAGGTGCATGCTCGGATTTGAACCACGATCCTCCGTATGGAAGGCGCGTACTGAACCACTGAGCTACCACCGCTATCTAAGATTAATTTAGATACGATAAATAAGACTTAATTGTCTCGCTTTGATTTGATGGATGATGCCTCCGGTTATCGTCAACTATACTTAACGCAAAGATTCTCGGCAGACCTTAGAGTATTTCATTCATTATCTAAATGACACCTACTACCAGAAGTCTATGGCTCAATAACAGCTACTTCCCTTTAAACTTTCTGAACCACCTCTGTCGTATTTATCATTCATTATTAATGAACGAAACACTTCCGTCTGCCGCGAGTTTTTGCGATTTGCATAGTACTCATACTAAAGGGAATGCCTTTGTTTGAGACTTTAAGTGATTAGTGTGGATGTTTGGTGGGGCATTAAAGATAAACGCCCTAGGCGTCCAATTGGATGGCTAATTCAACCAGATGGCTGCGACATATTCAATGTATCTGTTTTATATTTTTATTATACTTAGGGCCGATTTTTTGATCCGTAGTTAAACTGAACTAATGGTTTAAAAAAGTAACCAAGGGTCAAATATCGCCAAAATGTGTTTTTTGAACAATAGTTCGCTTAACCAATAATTATAATATTACAAGGAATTACGTCACTTTGACTATTGGTTAGACGGTTAACTATAGTTAATTTAACCAAAAGGTAACTACGGATCAAAAAATCGGCCCTAAGGGCTTAATGCATAAACGGTCAATAAACCCTAGTTATAACGGTGTAGAGCAGGTTTGACATTTGAAACAACAAAAAAAAATTTTTTTCGACAAAAGAATGAAAGCTGCTTTCTAACACCGTTTTAGTTAACAAAGTTTTCATCATCATCATCAGCAACCCACACTCGTCCAGTGCTGGACATAAGTCTCCCCTAATACACGCCATTGCTCCCGATTTTCGGCCACTCTCATCCAGGCCACACCAGCCAGCCAGCCATCCCATCTTGTCGCAGGGCGTCCTACACTACGCTTACCGAGTCGCGGTCTCCACTCATGGACTTTACGGCTCCAACGGCTGTCAGTTCTGCGGCTAATATGACCAGCCCACTGCCACTTCAGTTTGCTAATTCGGTGGGCTATGTCGGTGACTCTGGTTCTCTGTCGGATTACATCATTTCTGATGCGGTCCTTCAGAGATACTCCGAGCATGGCCCTTTCCATAGCTCTTTGAGCGACTTTGAACCGGTGGACTAGTCCAGCCGTGAGGTTTAACAACAAAGGTTTAACAAACATTTATGAATAAGATCTTATAATGTATATAGAATGTAGAATAATGAAATATTGATGTATTGTATGTGTACTTCCTGTATACCTAACGTTAATGATCCGCGTTTTACTAATCGTGATAAGATAGACAGTCATAATCGGCCTTGTATTTTCGATTATTTTGTTATCAAGCAATGTTTTTTTGGCGTTAAGTAGGTGAAGGGTTTATGCATTATCTTCGTTGACGGTATTTCCTAAAAATCCCTTTGTCATTCAATATCAATTTAGGCTACAGAAACTTTATTATTGACCAAGAAATCTTTATAATACTTACCTAAACTTGTCTTTGCCTCTAGGTATTTAACAGTTGTGACAAGTGAAGGTATTAGAAAATTTAAACAAATTAAATAACGCCCTTTTGGTCTAGTGGTTTAAGTACCGGGCCGTGATCTCATTGTCCTGGGTTCGATTCCCGGGTCGAGCGAAAAGTATGTTTGGAATTTTTTCGGACATAGCTCGGGTTTGTGATCACCAATCCGCATTTGGCAAGCATGGGGATTAAGCCTAATCCCATCATAGTAGCGATAACTTGATTTCTATGATGGAGGCCTTTGCCCTGCAGTGGGACAGTTTATTGGCTGATTAAAAAAGAGAACTCACTGGTCTCGGTAGTAGGGTTCACAGGATAGACACTCCACCGCTAAACTTAGGCCTTTCCAAATGTACTTTGATCTAACAAAAGATATACTTTGAGGACTGGGTGATGATTAGTTCACAAGGGACTTCTTGTGAACTAACATCACCCATTACATTGACACTTTTTACACTGTACCCGGTTCCATAGACACTTTTTATTTATTTTAATGTCTTATATCTTTCTTTTGTTGCAGTCGAAACATCTTTATATGTCCTAGCTACGGATTATGAGAACTATGCCGTCTCGTACACCTGCCAGAATCTTCCTAACAACGAGAAACGGGGTAAGTCATAAGTGTGATCCAAATATTATGTTTTTTTTTTCGCTCGCCATAGTCTGATGGTAAGCAAAAGGAGAGCCCACGTTGCGGTTACAACGGACGCGATGGCATGGGAACACATCCGTTGGCACTTCCTTACTAGGCCACAAGATGCTTTTTCGTTTGAACGAATGCATTTCTTATGACCAAAAATAATGGTGATTGTAATTTTCAAGACCTATTAATACCTCAAATCTTGCTCCCTTCTTTCAATTTATGTGATGTTACATACTACAGTTAGTAGGTATTATACCGGTACTTTTTTTATGGTGTTATCTCGCGCACGGTTACGGCCGCGCGTGTGATTCCGCCAATGTCAAGTGTAAGAGAGACACGTCGATTTAAAATTGATCGGTAATTTTGCCAAATGCTCGATATATATTGAGGTCTTCTCCAAGGTTAAAAAACGCCATATCAACAAACAAAAGCGGCACATGTAAACAGCACAGACGACAGAACCCAGAAGCACAGCGATAAAAGACAAAAACATAACACAAGTAGAGAATTATAATTTTATATCATATATACTTATATATTATTATATCGGTATACTTACTGCTCATGGAACTAGAAAAGTGACCTTTTCGGATAAAAAGTGACAGAGTGTGAAAGAGATCGAACCAGCCTCAGGGCTGGTTGGATCTTTTTACGGGTAGGGTAGAGAAAGAAATACGACCCGGCACGTCATCCGAGTACTAACAGGTTTGCGCGGTTTTTTAAATATAACTTTCTATGAATACTCGGTGGACAGTTTATTAGCCTAATAAAGTCATTGTTGAATATAAGAAAGTACTTTTAACAATACGGTATTAATAAAAACCCATATAAATGCATTTTTAAGAGAAATAATCGTTGCATGCATGATTGCCGAGTAAGATTTTTCAGAACAACCGTTTTTGTGTATAAAAATCAACCACGACCTCACAGAAAGCCAACGGGAAACAGCGTATGCGCTGTTTCCCTGATTGAGGACACTGGGAGGCCCAATCGGAAGAAGGGAAGTTCAAAGGTCAAAAAAGCACACTTGGACTCAACTGGTGTTGCTTACTTTTAAGTGATCCGTCTGCCCCTTATCACATACAAAATATGTTCATCAGTAGATTCATACGTTTTCTCTATTCAATAAAAATCAAGTCGTAGATTACCTCAACAACCATTATCAGCCAATAGATTCCTACTGCCAGTCCCAATGTTCTCCACACAGATCGTTCGTTCCTTTGCCACCCGCATCCTTGACAATCATCATGATTTCAGCCAATAGACTTCCACTGCTGGACATAGGCCTCCCCAATGTTCTCCGCCGCCCGCATCCAATGGATTCCCGTGACCTTCACCAGATCGTCGGTCCACCGGTCCACCTTGTGGAGGGCCTGCCACAGCTGCGACGTCCTGTACGTAGCCTCCACTCGAGGACCTTTCCACCCCAACGGCCGTCTGCTCTCCTCGCTATGTGCCCTGCTCATTGCCACTTGAGGCATGCAATCCTTTTGGCTATGTCCGTGACCTTAGTTCTCCTGCGGATGTCATCATTTCCGAGACGATCACGAAAGGACGCATCCTCGACAATTGTAACAGAAAATTTAACTTCTACAGTATACAGTTGGATCCTCGGCCGCTCCCGCAGTCTCTCCGCCGAGATACAAGCGGCCGTCGATGCCGTCGTCGCTTCCGAAGTTGTCCTCAACTACCGGTACTACAAGCAGACGGACCAGTCTGATGCAGCTTGCTTCTACTTTCCGGAGTTTAGGCCTAACACCCCAACCGTCTTCCGTGGACAGTGCGACTTAAACATGCCTGTTATTACTAATTTTGATCCGGAAAGAGTGAGTATACTTTGTACTACGACTTTTGTGTTTTGAGTCCAGTCTCACATTAACGTTAAATATTCGTTAAGCATTTCTAATTTAAAGAAGGAGTCTTCAAATCTGTACAAGGTGTATCTTTAAACATTTACATCCTTTTAACCACCTTCTTTACTAACTATTCTAAACAACATTTATCCAATTACTTTTGAATAAAGTTGCAAAGGAGATTCTTGGACTTACAAGTGGAGCCAAAATAACAGGCCACATTTGACGTTTCTCTCATAGACAGGTGACCCACTAAAACATCGATTAAAGTGAAAAATCAATAAGAACTTCAAACAAACGTGAATCGAATAAAATAATAATGGAAAAGAAGTTATTAGTACTTTTAGTTGGAGAAATGTGAATCGAAATTATTGAAAAGAAAGAAGATAGTAGGTACCGATCGTAGATTCATCTGCGGCCAGTTTATTTCTTTTTCCTCGAAATCGCAGCGCTTATATTGTGTGCTATATATAGATTTTCTGTTTACCAAGTTATAAATGTGTTTATATTCTTAAACAACAGAATAATACGTTTTATTTGATCCGAATGTGGCTTATCATTAATGGTTGAAAATTCCTCCTACACGAGTAAACATTGTATACGTTCGATTATTAGGGGAACATTCCTAGAGATTAAAAATAAAATGAGTTGACAGATACAACATAGTACCAACATTCAATTCTCTAGAAAAGTAAAATTTTAATAAGTTTATTTAAATAGTTTAACAGAGAAAGTAAATCGTGAAATTATCTTTTTAGTCTTTATTGCATCATAAATAAATGCAAACATAATTTTAAAACGCCAAGAAGGTGTGCTATTTTAACATTGAAAGATTGATAAATTCAATGCCCGTTGTTACAAGGTTACGTTGTCGAATTTTAATGAAGTGTCAAATGTGGCCTATTATTTTGGCCCTACTGTAATATAATTTTAGTCCAAATATGAAAGTGCAAACCAAAAAAATAGTTTAACTATTTTTGTGAGGACTTCATCCCCTGATGTACAAATTTCAATATTTGACATGACAAATAATTTTTTTGATGTTGAATTTTAAACTCAAATAAATCCAAGGATGTTGACCCTTCAGTTTTGGTGCCAAAGTAATAAATACTAAGAGGGACAATTCCTACAGGTTACACCAAAAATGGCCGACACTTGGTTCAAAAAATAGGATATCCTTTTTGATTGACCATTTCATTGTTATTGAATGTAGAGTAGGATTACGTTTTCGAACTAATTACATAGGTAAACCATAATCGACGGTAAATTCAACCTTAGATCTAATCGTTGCATATGATTGAGGTAAATAATGTTGGATATTAGGTATTTGATCCACAAGTGACAGAGCAGGCAGTGCAGCAGCAAGTAACTATTAAAAAACGAATCTCTAATAAAATTTTCTTGCTTTTAATATCTTTTTCTTCGTCGTTTTCTTCTTAACTGAAGTTCGTTCCTTTCTTGAAATGCCTTTACCGAGGTGGTAACAAGGACTTTCCATTCTTCCCTATCCTCGGCTTGTCTCAGGGCAGTCGGCAAAGTGAGTCCGGTTACGTCCCTTATTTGGTCTGACCAACGAAGAGTCTCTTCGTCTTTCACCATTGACCTTCCTCACAACAACCAACTTGTCCAAGTTGTCGGACTGTCTCCGGGAGATATGGCCAAAGTAACCTAGTACTCTTTGGTAACAGATAATATCACCTCTAACGATTCGCGCGTCCCTTCGGCATATGAGAGATAAAGAGATATAAGAGATAAAGGCAATAATAAAAAAAAAAAAAACCGGCCAAGTGCGAGTCGGGCTCGCGCACAAAGGGTTCCGTAGCAGCAAAGTCCAAAATTACAGTTAAATCAACCTATCTCAAAAACTATAAGAGATACTTTGATCAAACCAAAAATCGTTGAAAGAGTTAATTAGCATGCATCACCTCTATTTTTTTTAGAATTTTATACCCCGTAGTTATAAAAATAGAGGGGGGGGGACATACTTTTTACGACTTTGAGAGCTGATATCTCAAAAACCGTTCACTTTAAGAAAAATGTTTTTTAGAAAACTTTATATCATTTTAAAAGACCTTTCCATTGATACCCCACACGGGTATGTACATCGAAAAAAAAAATTTCATCCCTCAGTTACATGTATGGGGGGCCCCACCCCCAATTCTTTTTTTTACTATTTAGTGTCATATTTTTGTAGCGGTTCATACAACACATATTCCCATCAAATTTCATCACTGTAGTACTTATAGTTTCCGAGTAAATCGGCTGTGACAGACGGACAGACGGACAGACGAACAGACGGACAGACGGACATGACGAAACTATAAGGGTTCCGTTTTTGCCATTTTGGCTACGGAACCCTAAAAATGTGTCACCAAAAAGGTTTGCACTCAAAACCTTTTTGGTGACACATTTTTTTTTTTTTATTATTGCCTTTATCTCTTTTACTGTACATAATTTTATAGATGTAAAAATGTTTTGTAATTTTGTTACTTTATTTGTGTCACTAAATAAATATTATTTCTTTCTTTCTAACGAAATTACTATTATAGCTTGTATCTAAAATCGACTGACCGGATGGCGCAATTGGTAGTGACCCTGCCTCTGACGCCAAAGGTCATGGGTTCGATCCCCACCCTGGACAAACATTCGTGCGATGAACACTTGTGTTTGCTCAGAGTCTGGGTGTAATATATGTATTTAAGTATATATTTGTGTTCCTCTGTTGTCTGATATCTGTAACACAAGTACTTAAGCTACTTAGTACGGAATTAGGTCAACGTATGAGATGTTGCGAGAATTATTATTATAAAAAAAAATCTTGAATCTTCTTTCTTCAGTACACGGGCACGTGGCATGACATTGAATCCTACTTCGCTGTGTTCCAAGCCCACGAGTGCAGGAATGCCAACTACGAATTGGTCGATGGTGCCGTGAGGGTGGTGAACACGCAAGTGACCAACCAGACTCTACTCTCTATCGTCGGTGAGGCTGTCCCGGCTAGTGATGATGGAACTGGCGTATTGGTTGTCAATTTCCCTACTACCGAGACCAGTGAGTTTGATTTGCTTGTTTGTCAGCAAAGTTGGCAGTAGTTGATATTCTTTATATGCAATTTTTATACAATAGCGTGCTATTGCCACTTTATAATATTATGCAATTACGATTTATCTCCCTAATATGAATTATCGTGTTATTAGGAATTATAGTGTTCATTTAAAAATATATAAATGTTTTTGCAATCATAAAAATTAGAAACTTTAAATAATTTAGCTATTACTATTCATGACATAGCATGCTTTTTGATATGGCTAAATATTCCATTACTATTTGTGTTAAATTAATTGAACAAAAGTTTTAAGTAAAAATTATTTCCTTTAGGTTTTTCATTTATTTATGTACTTTTTAGTTACCATTACCCAAAATTATTGGATCATGGCTACGGACTATACGTCATACGCTCTGGTTTACTCCTGCGTTAATCTCAACGAAAATGAAAAACAAGGTAACATAATATCTAATAAATACTGCTTCATATTCATATTTTACTATTTCTTTTTAAGTTAGTATGTAGCGTCCCACTGCTGAGCAAGGGTATCCCCCATGTTCTTCCATTGATCCCTGACCAATGCCCTAACTTACCGATCATGGACATACTTTGAAAAAGCGTCACACCATCTATTTCTGGGCCTACCCCTTAGTCGCCGTCCATCGGTCGACCGCCATTGAGTGACGATTTTTGTCCATCTTTCGGGGCCCATCGTGCACACATGACCTGCCCAATCCCTTTTTAGTCTTGCAGCTTTTCAACCAACATCTGCGATTCCAGTCTTGGAGTTTTTATCAGAGTTACGCATTCTATCTGATGTTTTGATGTCTAGAATGATGCGCTCCATGGCTCTTTGGCAAATCTTGAGTTAATCTTGAGTTTTGAGTTGAGTTTTACTTTTACAAAATAAATCTCAAAATACTAACTTTAATGAACACTTGCAGTATTTTCATGGAAACTGAGTAGAACAAAACAGCTCACGCCTGAAGCTTCGGCCGCTATCGACAACGTCATCAGCCAACATCAAGTGTTGGACCAACGTTACTACCAGAAGGTGGACCAGAGCCCACAAGCCTGCTTCTACTTCCCCAAGCCCGAACCAAACACAGTTGTGGTCTTCCCAGGAGTTTGCAATAGCAACGTCCCTGTTGTACAGAATTTCGACTTGAGACTGGTAAGGGACCGTTCATTTATTACAAGTTTCAGGTGTGGTGGTTGTGGCCACAGTTTATCTGTGTGTAGGTACGAGTAGGTCTGAGCACTTCAAAAGTGCATATCTCTCCCGCCAGCTTATAAAGTAAAACTTGGTAGACCCCATAAACGAATATCTCCTAAAGTTGACTTATGGATTACAACACTACTCTCTTGTTTGATCTGGTACTTGTAATATTAAATGCTTGCACTACAGCAGTAGACTGTCTATATTTACATAATGTAAAAACTATGAACGAATTTCCTGTTTGCCTTACGGTTCAAAGACATTTTTGAAACTTTCAGTGTCTCTTTTGTAGCTGACATAAGTATATGAAAGATTTTATTTAACTAAGTAAATAACACACTTCAAAATTTCATCTCGTGTTCAGGCGGGACTCGAACCCACGCCTTCCATAATCCGGGTGAATGTTCTACCAATTAGACCACTGAAAGCGTTACTAAGTCGACGAAATTTGTAAGTGCTTGATTCGACATGAGCTGTCGACAGTCTCATCAATATTGTAGGTATATTTACAATATCCAGTTTTTAAGTGTGTTGTTTACTTAAGAATAAATTGCAAAAGATTACTATAAAATATGTCAACTATTCATTTACCTATTCTATACATAGAACTAGGAAACGCGGGCTTAAACATTTTCGGAAAAACATCAGTGTGAAATAGACCCAACCCCGGACCTGAAGGCCTAATTTAAAGCAGACGTTACGACCGAATCGGAGCCTCCCTCTCTTTCACACACGCTGTATGTCTCCTTTGTTTGGATGTGAGAGGTATATTCTCGTTCGTTACAGGACGGCTTTAAATTAAGCCACCTGATGCAGCTTTAATGCATCCTATAGGGGTGTGGATCTACCGCCCTAAAGAACGTCGCCCGGCACGTCACCCCAGTACAAATAGCTACGCGCAGTTTTTCAAGTATAGCTTTCGATGAAAAGGCTCAGTATGTTAAGGGTGCACGTCTATGATTCTATATACAAATTTATGTATGGTCAGTTTGATACGGTCTGTGGTAAATCTTATCAAAAAAGTCCTAAAAATGTATTTGACCCTTCACATCACAAGCAAAGACTCGAACAACCACCCTAATGCTTATAATTGTTGTCTTTCAGTTTGAGGGTACCTGGCACGAAATCGAAGCATACCCCAAGGAGCAACAACAAGGGCATTGCATCAATCACCAGTACTCGCAAGGCACTGGCAACACGCTCACCCTCAGGTCTTCTCAGGTCACGGACCAGTTCCTCGGGGTCAACAACGGAACCCTCAGCTTCTCCTCCACTGATGGCAGTGCGAAGATGAGCCTCAGTATGGTTGTTGAGGGACAGAGTAAGTTTTTTTTAGAATATAGGCTAGCGCTTGTCCCTAATCGCATCTGATTGGAAGCAAAGATGAGATCTGGATGATACCAGATGTGAAGATTATTAGTGGTGATGAAAAAAACAAACTTCGGAAAGGCATAGGATTTTTCTCTGACTTTTGCGAGCCATGGTAACTCGCCTTCTGATAACATCCCCGGTGTGTAAGTTGGACTTAGACCATGCAACTCAAAATTTTTCGTATTTCTACCATTCGCCCGTCAGTGAGGGAAACCATCGTGGAAAAATATGTACAGTCCGGGTAGATTAAGCAGTAGTTTTTCTATATCCACTCATCGTACTGTCGCGGCCTAAGATCGATGTCTACATAAATGTAACCCGAGCGCTTTGGTTAGGGATTTATTAGAAATCTGAACAGAATATTAGTGTGCATTGCACTTTTTCTACCTTACGGGTTAAATGTTCCGGCTTGGAAGCGCGCTAATCGGCCAAAGCGCTCCCCTGGGGCTGTTTGTCCAGTGGAAGACTGTACACCACAGACTAAGAAGAAGCAAAGATCACTATATATTATGTAGCAAGCTAGAAGATACTACGTCTATGCGTCTGTTCACGAATGATCTACCTAGCCATCACAAAATGATTCATGGAATCTGACGTCTATAGAGTTACACCACAGTTACACGGCCAGTAACGAAGGAGTTTCCATCGTCACAGTACCTACTTATGTAAGTATTCAAAACATTCACTTCTTTTTCTTTTCAGCAATCAATATCCCCTTCTGGGTCTTAGACACTGACTACAGAGATTACGCGATGGCCTACGCCTGTGTCCAACAGAGTAATGACTTCAGATCAGGTGAGAAGTAATTTTGCGTAAAATTGCGCAGGACCATTTTATTTGAAATGAAACTACGAATACCTTCTTTTGAATACTATCCTCTGTTTACCAGCTTAACTTTCTACTGAATCATAATAACATAAAATGCATTAATTTATTAAAAAAATTACAAAAAAAGTCGTAAACATAGTTTCTCAACCTTTCCTTGACCACGACAAAATGAAAATTCACAAAATGTGTTACTTAATTCTGATTCTGTTTTATTATACTCAGTATACAGTTGGGTATTAAGCAGAACAAAGGTACTGTCACAGCCAGCTCGAGAGAAAATCAACAACGTCATAGAGCAGGTGGAAGTTTTGGGTCCACAATACTACCATCCCATCGACCAGACCGACGAAGCCTGCTTCCACTTGCCAGAATTAGCTCCAGGAGAGCCTGTCCTACTACCCGGACAATGTGACCCTAACGTTCCTACCATTGCTGATTTCGATGCGAGCAGGGTAAGAAAACAATTGGATTTTTTTTCACAATCATCATCATCATCATTTCAGCCAATAGACGTCTACTGCTGGGCATAGGCGGTCGCCGGTCCACGTTGTGGGGAGGCTGCCACGGTTGCGACTTTCCTGTACGTGGCCTCCATCGAGGCCTCTACTTTTTCACAATATTTAAGGATAAATAGAGGTTAGCTGAGATCCTGTCCCGACTATGGGGTATCCGATCGCGATTGCGTTGAGATGGATACCCTTGGGGTTTTGGTTAGGGTTAGAGTCCCACACACCACCTTATTCGTAATATTTTCACATATGAGGAACATGTGAGAAGATTCCGGATAAACTCACATTTATCATCACAATATTGGCATGAGTGTCTTCTACGTGAGAATGTTTCTAAAATTTTATTTGAACATGAATTCATTGAATTAGTTATTATAGTTGACATGGTTCATTCAAATTCGGTGTCCATGTTTCGATAATTTCGATATTCGGGTTGATAAGTAATAAAAACTCTTTGCTCAGTATATTTACACACCAATAGACTTTTTTAAGCAATCGTCTGTACACCTTTACCTTATCTTTACAGTACTTAGGAGAATGGAGGTTGATAGAAAGTTACCCGACCGAGTTCCAAACTGGCTCTTGCAATCGAGCTACTTACTCGCTCGGTGACAACGGGATAGTAAATGTGTTTAACACGGAAGTCGTGAACCAAGAACTGAGCACAATCAACGGGACAGCTGCCCTTACTGATGAAAGTGGAAAACTGCTTGTCAAATTCCCTGACAGTAAGTATTTTTAAAATTACGTATATGCGTCAAAAAAGTCATGACGAGGGATGTGTAAGGAGCTATGCCGATGCTTTGGGAATTCCCTATTCAAAGTGCAGATGCCATGCCATATCAATGGGTTTATTATAACCCCATTGGTATAGCATGGCATATAAACCCTATGACTAAAGCGGCTGTAGCATCATCATTTATTTTCCAGTTTTTTTTTATAAGTTATGAGATCAGAGCGTAGCATAGCGTTTATTAGCGAGCTAAGTGAGTAGACGCTATGGCTTTATAAAATAGTGTGCGGTCACGCCATAGCACGTCTTGGTCTAGCGAGCTACGCAATATGTATTTATTACAAAAATCTACAGCTCTTATTGATATTATTTAACAAGATCTAGTGTGCTACTATTTCTAGCGTACTAGGTGATCTAGAACACTACGAAATATTGCGTGCTACGAGATCTAGTGTACTGCGTAATCTAGCGTGCTACGATTTCTAGCGTGCTAGGAGATCTAGAATGCTACACAATATTGCGTGCTACGAGATCTAGCATGCTACGCAATATTGCGTGCATCAAGATCTAATGTGCTACGCAATATTGCGAGCATCGAGATCTACCAGGCTACGTAACATTGCGTGCTACGAGATCTAGTGTGTTACGTGAGCTATCATGCTACGATTTCTAGCGTGCTAGGAGATCTAGAATGCTACGCAGTATTGCGTGCTACGAAATCTAGCATGCTACGCAATATTGCATGCTACGAGATCTAGCATGCTACGTGATATAGCGTGCTTTAGAGATCTATGCTTCACCACGTCTTGCATCATATCGTCACGTCATCTCTTAACACACTATCGCACGCTCATAGAGTGCCTGCTGACAATCTACTTACACGCTTCATAATTTTCGTATTATTTTATTGCGGTTTTAAGATTAAAATAATGAAAAATAAACATTTATTCATAGACTAAAATAATTGGCCGATGTTCTATTGATAATATGACTTTATTCGTTAATTTTACAGCAACACAAGAATCGGAATACTGGGTCCTTGACACCGACTACGATTCGTATGCCTTGGTTTACTCCTGCCGAAACATCAACAGTGAACAAAGAAGAGGTACTTAATGAATTAAAAAAAAATGGACAAATCAGTTTTGGATTTATCATACCGAACCTTACGTCCTGTATTGGTATTTCGTACAGTCCATCACTAATATTTATGATATTCTTTATTTCTTTCCAAATAAAAGATGTTTACTTGATAATTTAGCATGATCACGCTTTACTCGAAATTGGTTAAGCAATAAATACTTGAAATGTCCCTATTTTTTTTTAACACAAATTTTTGTTTAATTAATAAAACAACCATTTTCCTCACAATTCTCTAGTTTGGAGTTGGAAAATGAGCCGCACCAACTCTCTGACGCCTGAAGCAACGACCAAAATCAACGCGATCGTGGACCAAGTCAATGTGTTGAACAACCGCTTCTACGAAACCATCGACAATAGCGAGACGGGATGCTTTTACTTCCCTCAACCAAATGCCCTGCAGCAAGTCCGATTCAGGGGCAAGTGCGACCAGGCCATCGGTGTCGTGCAGAATTTTGATGCTGCAAGAGTGAGTACAATATTCACGGTCAGTCTACATTTGTGTGGATGAACAAATGTGTTTGTATTGGTCTGGGAGTTTTTTATGTATTATAAGTATGTATTTAAGTATTATTTGTAATTCCACTGTTGTTTCTGATATCCGTAACACAGGTGTTTGAGCTACCTATCTCGCAGTCAGATCAATGTATGTGATGTTTTGAAATATTTATTTATTTATTATTAGTCATGAAACCTAATTCTGCTGAAAATACCGACTGGTTGGCATTACACAAACAATAACCAAATATTGCACAATATCCATAATAAGTACCTACGTTTTTTTTTAATAAAACCGTTGTCCACAGTACCTTGGCTTATGGCACCTCATCGAGTCATATCCGTCCACCTTCCAAAGCGGCACCTGCAACAACGCGCTGTACTCGCTCGGAGCCAACGCCGTGGACGTGTTCAACACGCAGGTCATCAACCAGACCCTGGACACCATGAGCGGCTTGGCCGTGGCGGCGCCCGACGGCAGCGGCAAGCTCACCGTCTCCTTCCCCATCGCCGGCACGGATCGTACGTAGTCACTCAGATTGCGAGCACTGATAAATCTTTATGTGATGTATCCAATAATATTCTTTATTGAAAGTCGTCCCCATCTTAGCGTGTAATTCCTAGTTGTGTCAAAGCTTCGAAGCCCGGGATACGCTTGGACCACGATCCAATATGTCTTATCAATACAAAGAGCGGTTGCCGTATGACCTTGGCAATTCTTAGACAGGAGAACCAGACCAACTGAATCACGATTAAACGTTCAGAAGTGATAGAAAGTGGGTTACTAAATTGTTGCAAATATGTATAAAATATTTTTTTTCTTTCTTATTTAGGTGTCTTTACTTATTTAGGTTTATATATTTTTTCTAGAGTTTACACAAACCCCTTACTGGATACTCGCTACTGACTACAGCTCCTACTCATTGGTGTATACTTGCGTGGAGATAGACGATGAATACAAGCAAGGTAAATAAAAATGTCTATGATTTTATTTATAAGTGTCCAAGCCAGGTCTCCCACCGTATATGTACGAAATGAACGAGCAGCGAGTAAAGCTAGAACCTATAAAGGAGGTGGCATGAGGCCCGAAGAAATTTTCTCACTGTGGCTATGGGCGACCAAGGCTAAAACTTATTGCAGATTGGTCCTTTGGCGAAAATTAATATTATCGCCTAGCGATCATCGCTGACCTTGATAGATCTTGTCACTCAATGACCAACTATTGGATAAAGACCTGACTACCGATGTGAACACTTAGCTCTTTTTTTTAAGACCAAAAAAATACTAAACTATCAATCAAGAACCAAAAGCTTTCCAGTCTTGCAACTTAAACACTTAAAGGTCTTTGGCAACTTCGTCTTTCTACCGATATCATTTTTCAATGTAGTGTTCAGCTGGAAGTTAAGTAGGACCAAACAGCTGTCCCCTCCCGCCGAGGCCGTGATCAACAGCGTCACCAGCGGCATCCAGGTCCTGGACGAACGCTACTACCAGTCTATCGACCAGAGCCGCGAAGGCTGCTTCCACTACCCCGAGCACCAGCCTGGCAAGGTGGTGAGGTACCCGGGACAGTGTGAGGACATCGACGTGGAGCAGAACTTCAACTTGACTAGGGTAAGTCTCAGTAAAGATAAATGAAACGAGACCAGGGAGGGGATGTTTAGTTAATGACATTGGCAATGATGAAAATCTTGAAAATGATATTACAAGTTTGTTTCATATGGGTACAACTTTCATATTCCTGGTCAGTCTATACTCGGGCTTCATAGCTGCCAACTACTTCTTTAATAACTACTTCTTTAACTAAATTATGTAAATGCAGGCTCTACATTTCTACAGAGATATCTGGATGCTGCAGACCACTTATCATCACCGTATAAACCAAAACAATGTACTTACAAATTTAGCTAGTTCTTATGAAAAACAAGGGCAAATTAATTTTACCTAAAGACTGAAGCTTCATTTTTAATTCCAGTTCGAAGGCATTTGGCATGAGGTCGAGGCGTACCCCAAGGAGCAGCAACAGGGCCATTGCGTCAACCACGAGTTCCTGTCCGGCGCCGGCGACAGCCGCGGGCTGCTGTCGGAGAGCGTCATCGACCAGACCCTTGTCGTGACGCAGGCAACCTTTGCCTTCACTTCCACTGATGGCAGCGCCAAGATGAGCATCACTGTCGCTGGCAGCAACCCACCTGGTAAATAGCTTTGGTTCGTCATAGGTACTCTTCCTTCTTTCTGAACTATCAAAGATCAAGATAAACTCAAGGGTACTATAGAAGCTAGTATTTGTCTTGGTCATGCAAAATTGAAAACTAACTCCCAATCAAACTAACTCTCAGGGTTGAAATTTTAAACGTGGTTTAAAATGTATTTATTTATTCAAAGTTATCTTTTTTTTAGTGGTGATTCCATTCTGGATCCTGAAAACTGACTATACAGATCATGCGTTAGCATACAGCTGTGTCAACGTAAACGAAGACTACAGACATGGTAAGTTAGCTAGCCACTAATTCCATATTAGGACATCTTCAAGCAAAGTACTCTTAACTTTCTGTAACGTAATTTTTCAAGGACACTGTCTTTTTTTCATCGTTTACATGCACAAAACCTCATAATAGGTATCGTGAATAAAATCCATGTCCATGAAAAAGCAACACCTGTTCTATGGATATTCTATTTTGTATGGAACAGCAATTTTTTAACTTTTAATTTTTTTGATGTAACATGCTTAATAGACTTTATTCGCGATATCTATAATTGTGTTTTCGGGATGTAAGCGACACAAAAATGACGGTGTATATTAAGCATCGATATCCTATAATAGGGTATATGACTAAGCTCAAGATTTTACAAAATATGAATATATTATCAAAATATAGGTCAATCTGTGCCAATGGCAAAAATTCTCAATTTAAATATAACGTCTAGCCGGTTTTATGGTCATGCAAAGATTCATGGGCAAGTCCATTTTAAAACTATGAAATTATTAAAAAATAATTACACCATTGAATAACCCATACAATTTGCACCAATTATTATAATAAAAACATTGACCTAAACGAAACATTTGATATAGCTACCATACAAAATTCAAATGAAATGCATACAAAATACTTAGGTGTGACGTCACATCTAAGTAGCCATTTGTATCGAGCGTTTTGAGGTTGCCCAAAATAATGTGATTTTAAAGTTGTGATATCTCAGGTAGTTAAAATGAGAATCAAGTGATTCTTTCAACGATGTTTCTATCATTGAGAGGTCTTTTGATTGCAAAAATAAAAAAATAGTCATATACCCTATACTCAAGTAGCTTTCGAAAAACAAAATGGAGACTTCGACGAAAACCAAATATTTTTTATGAATTTTTCTTTCGCTTTTCATACTATTTCGTTCTTGTTTCTGTCTGTTTGAAAAAAATGGTTTATGATGCTATTTTCCCCTCAACCTGACAGTATTCAGCTGGAAGCTCAGTCGGACCAAGACCCTGTCCCCTGCCGGCGAGGCGGCCGTCAACGCCGCCATGCAGGCCGTCGACGTGGTCGACCAGAGGTACTTCGAGCGCATCGACCAGTCGGACTCCGCCTGCTTCCACCTGCCCGCTCTGGCGCCAGACCAGGCGGCCGTTTTCCGAGGCCAGTGCGATATGAACATCCCTGTCGTGCAAAATTTCGACGCTGGAAGGGTGAGAACCAAATTATAACGACTTTGAATTTGGCATAAAATAAAACTGGTTACATACTAATATGAGCTATATTTTGAATTCTGTCAATGAAACCACGATCTTTCAAGCGATTTCTAATTTGTACTTGTTAGATCCAGAATATTTGATCTCCAAATACTTATGTCCTGTTGCATTCTTTGTTTTCTGCTAGTCTTCTATAATATTTTTACATGAAAATTGACACTTTTTTTCGCAGTATTTAAACCGTTGGCGACTGATAGAATCCTACGCTTCGGACTTCCAAAGTGGCGCCTGCAACGAGGCCACGTACACCCTCGGCACCGGCGGAACCGTCGATGTCTACAACACTCAGGTCATCAACCAGACCCTGGACACGATGTCAGGCGTAGCTGAGGTCGCCAGTACTGATGGCAGTGGGAAACTGAAAGTCCAATTCCCTAACGGTAAGACATCCTGCTTAACGAGTTACAACTTTGAACATAGGAAAATAACGAGCGAGTGATTTAAAATTGGACTAACAAAGGCACTTTCTTTTTGCAGCTCCTGAACCATCGGATTATTGGATCTTGGACACTGACTATGACACATATTCCTTGGTCTACAGCTGTAGGAACATAAGCCCCGACACAAGAAGAGGTAGGAAATTTCTAAGAAACAATGTTTCAGCTCAGATCCATGTAGTCCCACGATTTTGTTGATGTCATCGACCCCTCCATCCATCCATCCATCGTGGGGAAAACATGGATCCGAGCAGCTCAGGATTGGGTCACATTGGCAAAGGAGGCCTATACTCAGCTGTGGGCACTACCGGGCTGATGATGATAATGAATGTTTCAGCTAGGAAGTGCACGTAGGCTAGGAATTACACAGTAGAGTAGCTCGAGTGGTTACTGCTCTCTTTTAGTCGGGAAACATGAAGGTAAATTTTTAATGTTGGGAATTGGTTATTAACTCGAGTTGGTGTTCATCAAACCACATTAGGTAAGCCTTATGCCATCATGAGAGCGATGACTTGATTTCTATGATGAGGGCCTGGTGCTCTGCATTGCTTTTTACTTCAATGTAATTGCGCTTTGATTCCTATAGTGTGGGCATGGAAACTCAGCCGGGACAGGACCCTTTCGCCGGCTGCCAACGAGAAGATCAACGAAATCATGCAGAGCATCAACGTGCTCGACCAGCGCTACTTCCAGGCCATCCAGCACTCTGACGCGGCTTGCTTCTACTTCCCTCAACCGAATCCTCTCCAGCAAGTTCGTTTCAGGGGCAAGTGCGACCAAAGCATTGGGGTCGTGCAGAACTTCGATGCTGCAAGAGTGAGTAGATTTATTGACCACAACATTCTAAGGCCATTAAATTTGACGACCCGTTTGGAACAGTGGTAGTGAACGCTGCCTTTGGCCCAAGGATTGCGGGTTCGATCCCCGCACAGTACAAACATTTGATGAACATGTCTATTTGTATTGGTCTGGGTGTTTCTTATATTTTCAAAAGAAAAGAATTATATGTATATATTTGTAAATCTGCTGTTGGTTCTGATATCCGTACCACAGGTGCTTAAGCTACTTATCTCGGAGTCAGATCAATGTATGTGATGTTTTGAAATATTTATTTATTTATTATTAGTCATGAAACCTAATTCTGCTGAAAATACCGACTAGTTGGCATTACACAAACAATAACCAAATATTTCACAATGTGACGTATAAAAAGCAGATGATAGGTACCTACGTTTGTTTTTAATAAAACCGTTGTCCACAGTACCTAGGCTTATGGCACCTCATCGAGTCATATCCGTCCACCTTCCAAAGCGGCACCTGCAACAACGCGCTGTACTCGCTCGGAGCCAACGCCGTGGACGTGTTCAACACGCAGGTCATCAACCAGACCCTGGACACCATGAGCGGCTTGGCCGTGGCGGCGCCCGACGGCAGCGGCAAGCTCACCGTCTCCTTCCCCATCGCCGGCACGGATCGTACGTAGTCACTCAGATTGCGAGCACTGATAAATCTTTATGTGATGTATCCAATAATATTCTTTATAGAAAGTCCTCCCCATCTTAGCGTGTAATTCCTAGTTGTGTCAAAGCTTCGAAGCCCGGGATACGCTTGGACCATGATCCAATATGTCTTGTCATTACAAAGAGCGGTTGCCGTATGACCTTCGCAATTTTTAGACAGGAGAACCAGACCAACTGAATCACGATTAAACGTTCAGAAAAGATAGAAAGTGGGTAACTAAATTGTTGCAAATATGTATAAAATATTTTTTTTTTAATTTTTACTCTTTACTTATTTAGGTTTATATATTTTTTCTAGAGTTTACACAAACCCCCTACTGGATACTCGCTACTGACTACAGCTCCTACTCATTGGTGTATACTTGCGTGGAGATAGACGATGAATACAAGCAAGGTAAATAAAAATGTCTATGATTTTATTTATTAGTGCCCAAGCCAGGTCTCCCACCGTATATGTACGAAATGAACGAGCAGCGAGTAAAGCTAGAACCTATAAAGGACCGGAAGGAAGGCTTTGGGTGACCAAGGCTAAAACTTATTGCAGATTGGTCCTTTGGCGAAAATTAATATTATCGCCTAGCGAGCATCGCTGACCTTGATAGATCTTGTCACTCAATGACCAACTATTGGATAAAGACCTGACTACCGATGTGAACAGTTAGCTCTTTTTTTTTTAAGACCAAAAAAAATACTAAACTATCAATCAAGAACCAAAAGCTTTCCAGTCTTGCAACTTAAACACTTAAAGGTCTTTGGCAACTTCGTCTTTCTACCGATATCATTTTTCAATGTAGTGTTCAGCTGGAAGTTAAGTAGGACCAAACAGCTGTCCCCTCCCGCCGAGGCCGTGATCAACAGCGTCACCAGCGGCATCCAGGTCCTGGACGAACGCTACTACCAGTCTATCGACCAGAGCCGCGAAGGCTGCTTCCACTACCCCGAGCACCAGCCGGGCAAGGTGGTGAGGTACCCGGGACAGTGTGAGGACATCGACGTGGAGCAGAACTTCAACTTGGCTAGGGTAAGTCCCAGTAAAGAAAAATCAAACGAGACCAGAGTTGAGTAAATATCCCTTATTTAGTTACTTTGACTTTGGCAATGATGAAAATCTTAAAAATGTTATTAAAAGTTTGTTTCATATGGGTAGAATTTTCATATTCCTGCTCGAGCTTCTTAGCTGCAAACTACTTCTTTAATAACTCTTCTCTGCTCTTTAATACTTCTTTAACTAAATTATGTAAATGCAGGCTCTACATTTTTACAAAGATATCTAGATGCTGCAGACCACTTATCATCACCATATAAACCAAAACAATATACACATTTTGCTAGTTCTTTTGAAAAACAAGGGCAAATTAATAAAATGATCTACCTGTTTTACCGCAAGACTAAACCTTCATTATTAATTTCAGTTCGAAGGCATTTGGCATGAGATCGAGGCGTACCCCAAGGAGCAGCAGCAGGGCCATTGCGTCAACCACGAGTTCCTGTCCGGCGCCGGCGACAGCCGCGGGCTGCTGTCGGAGAGCGTCATCGACCAGACCCTTGTCGTGACGCAGGCAACCTTTGCCTTCACTTCCACTGATGGCAGCGCCAAGATGAGCATCACTGTCGCTGGCAGCAACCCACCAGGTAAATAGTTTTGGTTCGTCATAGGTACTCTTCCTTCTTTCTGAACTATCAAAGATCAAGACAAACTCAAGAGTATAGAAGTGAGTATTTGTCTTGGTCTTGCAAAATTTAAAACTAACTCCTATTAAACTAACTCAGAGTTGAATTCTAAAAGTGTTGTCAAATGTGTTTATCTAATTCAAAATCATCTTTTTTAGTGGTGATTCCATTCTGGATCCTGAAAACTGACTATACAGATCATGCGTTAGCATACAGCTGTGTTAACGTAAACGAAGACTACAGACATGGTAAGTTAGCTAGCCACTAATTATTTTCATATAAGGACATCTTAAAGCGAAGTACTCTTTACTTTCTATAGCAGAATTCTTCCAGGACAACGTAATTTTTTTAACGTTTATAAGCCGTAAACCTGAGGTAACGTGAATAAAGTCCATTTAGCACATCAACAAAATAAGAGAAAAAGAAACACTTGTTCCATACAATTGACAGGTGGATATTCTATTTTGTATGGAACAGCTTTTTTTTCTTTTTTAGCTTTCGAAAACCAACATGGAGACTTTGACGAAAACAAAATATTTTTATGAGTTATCTTTCGCTTTGCATACTATTTTGTTTGTTTGAAAAATTGGGTATGTGATGTTTTTTTCCTTTCAACCTGACAGTATTCAGCTGGAAGCTCAGTCGGGCCAAGACCCTGTCCCCTGCCGGCGAGGCGGCCGTCACCGCCGCCATGCAGGCCGTCGACGTCATCGACCAGAGATACTTCGAGCGCATTGACCAGTCGGACTCCGCCTGCTTCCATTTGCCCGCTCTGGCGCCAGACCAGGCAGTCGTTTTCCGTGGCCAGTGCGATATGAATATACCTGTCGTGCAAAATTTCGACGCTGGAAGGGTGAGAACCAATTTATAATGACTTTGAATTTGGCATAAAATAAAACTGGTAACAAATGAGAGCTATATTTTGAATACTCTCAATGTTCAAGGAATAAAAGTAGGGAAATGCTTTAAAACATATCCAATAACCATAGCTGAAGCATTTAATGATCACTTTGTGGACAAAATAACCTCAGTGCCTGGATCTGGTACAAATGTTTGATTGAATATTAAGATTCAACCAAACTCTATGTTTATGGCACCTTACTCTCCATTTAATATTTATAAAATTATTTGCGGTCTTAAAAATACCAATAGTGAAGGTTATGTTGGCATAACGACCAAAATAATTAAGGCTGTAGGTCTCACAATAATTAAGCACTTCAGTCATATTTTTAATTTATGCATCACTAATGGTAGTTTTCCAGGTTCTCTTAAAACTTCAATAGTCAAACTGTTGCATAAAAAAGGAAGTAAAAATTTGTTAGAAAATTACAGGCCCATTTCACTATTACCGATAATGTCCAAAATTTTTGAAAAATATATTTATGGAGAGCTATTCATACTCAGAAAAGCATAATATTCTTTGAAGAGAACCAAACGGTTTCAGACAAAATAAAAATATAAATATGGCCATCTACGGATTCCTAAATAACATAATACCCAATATTGACATAAAAATCCAGTTTGTAGTATACTATGTGACATGACCCAAGTATTCAACTATACATAGTCACATAGTCAACTATGTAAAACATGATATTTTATCAATTAAATAAACTTATGACTTATGGTATCCGCGGCAATGTAGCTAAATTAATTTCATCTTACTTGACCAATAGAAAACAATACACTTCGATCGCACAGATAAACACTAAAACTAAGCTTGTGGAGGAATACTCATCAAATAAGTGGAATATTCAGTATGGAGTAGGAAGCGTCCTAGGCCCACTTCTCTTCTCACTCTACATTAATGCTATGCCTAGAGTAACAAAGCACCCTATGACTCTTTTGCGGTCTAACTATAGCATGTAAACAATTTGAAATTTATAAAATTGTCATTTATAATTCTCTAGCCTCAATAATTGCTTGGTTAAATAATTTAAAGGAAAATCTATCCATGACACATATTATCAAATTCAAACAAAGAACATTAAATAATATTGATTTAAATGTAGCTTACCAGGACATCAAAATTTCTGAAGTTAATAGTGCTAAATTCATAGGACAGTTCAAAGACAAAAAAATTAACTTGAAAGGACATATTAAATTTCTTAGCAAAAAAGTTAGTAGTTCCGCCTATGTTCTTTATAAGTTGGCTCTAATAATGAATACCGATTCCTTGCTTCTGGCCTACCATGGCATAGTGGCGTCAAATTTGAGATACGGCATAATTTTCTGGGGTAACTCCACAGATAAAGAATTTGAATTCAAAGTACAAAAACGTTGCGTAAGACCAATGTTTAGATTAAAATAAAACGGTATTAATATAAAATAAATTTTGACGGAATCCTATGAATGTACGCAGTTTAATTTAATTTCGCTTGACTTTTCCAAATACCAAACTAAAAATATTTATAATACCTATGTAAAATTTATTTCAAAAATGTATAACAATAATAATATCTGTTTTTTAATTTATATTTAACACGCCAAATATTGGAAAAACAAGGTTAATTTGTGTTAACATTTATAATACTATAATAAAACTTTTATATAATACCTATGTAGTTGTAAGGTCTGCAGAAGATTTATTGTTCCTTTTCAGACATATTTTGTTGGAGTATAGTTTAGAACAGATTTTTATTATCTTCCTGTTTGTACACCAATAACTGTACTCTGTCATGTGTCATAATAAATAAAATTAAAAAGAAACATATTGAAACTCTAAATCTGTACCAACCCATGTTATGCTCTGTATTAATATGTTCTTACACATGTTTTCGCAAATAAATTTCTTTATCTTTGTAACCAAAATTTTTCAAGCGATTTCTAATAATATGTACCTACTTGTTAGATCCAGAATATTTGATCTCCAAATACTTATGTTCTGTTGCATTCTTTGTTTTCTGCTAGTCTTCTATAATATTTTTACATGAAAATTGACACTTTTTTCGCAGTATTTAAACCGTTGGCGACTGATAGAATCCTACGCTTCGGACTTCCAAAGTGGCGCCTGCAACGAGGCCACGTACACCCTCGGCACCGGCGGAACCGTCGATGTCTACAACACTCAGGTCATCAACCAGACCCTGGACACGATGTCAGGCGTAGCTGAGGTCGCCAGTACTGATGGCAGTGGGAAACTGAAAGTCCAATTCCCTAACGGTAAGACATCCTGCTTAACGAGTTACAACTTTGAACATAGAAAAATAACGAGCGATTTAAAATTGGACTAACAAAGGCACTTTCTTTTTGCAGCTCCTGAACCATCGGATTATTGGATCTTGGACACTGACTATGACACATATTCCTTGGTCTACAGCTGTAGGAACATAAGCCCCGACACAAGAAGAGGTAGGAAATTTCTAAGAAACAATGTTTCAACTCAGATCCATGTAGTCCCACGATTTTGTTGATGTCCGACCCCTCCATCCATCCATCCATCGTGGGGACTACATGGATCCGATCAGCTGAGGACCGGGTACATTGGCAAAGGAGGCCTTTACTTAGCTATGGGCACTACCGGGCTGATGATGATGATGAATTTTTCAGCTAGGAAGTGCACGTAGGCTAGGAATTACACAGTGGAACAGCTCGGGTGGCTACTGCCCCCTTTTAATTGGGAAACATGAAGCCAAATTTCTAATGTTAGGAATTGGTTATTAACTGGAGTTTGTATTCACAAATCGCATTAGGTAAGCCTTATCCCATCATGAGAGCGATGACTTGATTTCTATGATGTAGGGCCTGGTGCCCTGCATTGATTTTTACTTCAATGTAATTGCGCTTTGATTCCTATAGTGTGGGCATGGAAACTCAGCCGGGACAGAACCCTCTCGCCGGCTGCCAACGAGAAGATCAACGAAATCATGCAGAGCATCAACGTGCTCGACCAGCGCTACTTCCAGGCCATCCAGCACTCTGACGCGGCTTGCTTCTACTTCCCTCAACCGAATCCTCTCCAGCAAGTCCGCTTCAGGGGCAAGTGCGACCAAAGCATTGGGGTCGTGCAGAACTTCGATGCTGCAAGAGTGAGTAGATTTATTGACCACAACATTCTAAGGCCATTAAATTAGACGACCCGTTTGGAACAGTGGTAGTGAACGCTGCCTTTGGCCCAAGGATTGCGGGTTCGATCCCCGCACAGCGTCTGGGTGTTTCTTATATTTTCCAAAGAAAAGAATTATATGTATATATTTGTAAATCTGCTGTTGGTTCTGATATCCGTACCACAGGTGCTTAAGCTACTTATCTCGGAGTCAGATCAATGTATGTGATGTTTTGAAATATTTATTTATTTATTATTAGTCATGAAACCTAATTCTGCTGAAAATACCGACTAGTTGGCATTACACAAACAATAACCAATAACCGATGTGACGTATAAAAAGCAGATGATAAGTACCTACGTTTGTTTTTAATAAACCGTTGTCCACAGTACCTAGGCTTATGGCACCTCATCGAGTCATACCCGTCCACCTTCCAAAGCGGCACCTGCAACAACGCGCTGTACTCGCTCGGAGCCAACGCCGTGGACGTGTTCAACACGCAGGTCATCAACCAGACCCTGGACACCATGAGCGGCTTGGCCGTGGCGGCGCCCGACGGCAGCGGCAAGCTCACCGTCTCCTTCCCCATCGCCGGCACGGATCGTACGTAGTCACTCAGATTGCGAGCACTGATAAATCTTTATGTGATGTATCCAATAATATTCTTTATAGAAAGTCCTCCCCATCTTAGCGTGTAATTCCTAGATGTGTCAAAGCTATCGCTTCATTTTTAGCCAGCTTGCTCTTTTTACCGCACGCAAAGACTAATTATAGACGGAACGCATTTTCCATTAGAACATGTCATCTATTTAATAATTTGGCAAAAGTTAATGTCGACATTGACTTGTTCCACACTTCAGTTTCGAAATTGAAACGTGTACTGAATGATAACTTTTTCTCAAATGTTGTTTAATTTCTTTTTTCCTGATAATGTCAGATGACTTCATCAATTTCAATGTTTCTTCTTCTAAGAGTGGCAAATACGTTGTTCGTTTTGTTTGTAATTTAGTAAGTTTTTTCTTTTTAATATTACTTACTTGCATTTCTGTTAAACAACCAAGTGATTATCAGTGGAAGCTTGTAATTGGCCCTCAATGTTTTTTTTTCCTGTGACTGGATCCCTAAATCTAACTTCGAAATTCTTAGACAGGAGAACCAGACCAACTGGATCACGATTACACGTTCAGAAATGATAGAAAGTGTGTAACTAAATTGTTGCAAATATGTAAAAAATATATTTTTTTAACTTTTTGACTCTTTACTCTAATACTTACTCTAATTTAGGTTTGTATATTTTTTCTAGAGTTTACACAAACCCCCTACTGGATACTCGCTACTGACTACAGCTCCTACTCATTGGTGTATACTTGCGTGGAGATAGACGATGAATACAAGCAAGGTAAATAAAAATGTATTTGATTTTATTTACAAGTGCCCAAGCCAGGTCTCCCACCGTATATGTGCGAAATGAACGAGCAGCGAGTAAAGCTAGAACCTATAAAGGAGGTGGCATGAGGCCCGAATAAATTTTCTAACTGTGGCTATGGGTGACCAAGGCTAAAACTTATTGCAGATTGGTCCTTTGGCGAGAATTAATAATATCGCATAGCGAGCATCGCTGACCTTGATAGATCATGTCACTCAATGACCAACTAATGGTGCAAGAACTGACTACTGATGTGAACAGTTGGCGATATTAATAATTATCGCTTTTTATCTAAGACCAAAAATATTACTAAACTGGCAATCGAACCAAAACCAAGACTTTTGCTTTGTGCCTGTAAACTGCCAACCACCTACCTTCATGGACAGAAATCTAAATACTTACTTACTTCGCTACTCCGCATCCCAATGTGGTCATCATAGTGAACCATGCTTGCATCTCTGTCTTGTATCGAGCTTGACCACTCCTGCAACTTAAACACTAGAATGTCTTTGGCAACTTCGTCTTTCTACCGATATATTTTTTCAATGTAGTGTTCAGCTGGAAGTTAAGTAGGACCAAACTGCTGTCCCCTCCCGCCGAGGCTGTGATCAACAGCGTCACCAGCGGCATCCAGGTCCTAGACGAACGCTTCTACCAGTCTATCGACCAGAGCCGCGAAGGCTGCTTCCACTACCCCGAGCATCAGCCTGGCAAGGTGGTGAGGTACCCGGGACAGTGTGAGGACATCGACGTGGAGCAGAACTTCAACTTGACTAGGGTAAGTCCCAGTAAAGAAAAATCAAACGAGACCAGAGTAGGGATATTTAGTTACTTTATGACTTTGGCAATGATGAAAATCTTGAAAATGTTATTTAAAGTTTGTTTCATATGGGTACAATTTTCATATTCCTGGTTAGTCTATACTCGAGCTACTAAGCCACCAACTACTTCTTTACCTAAATTATACATTCCTTTGCAAAAAACGGACCCCTAAGCAAGTAATCAATTTTAAAGTAAAGTAAAGTAAAAAAAGTAAAAAGATCTTTACCTACTGTCAATAAAAAGATAGAAACCAACTAACAATAAATCTAAGGCTACAAAATAATATAAACGAAAACTATAAACTAAGTATGGCTGTAGTACAATTATTGACAAAAGGTACTAGTCTCAGCATTTGCTCGGCTAAATGCCCAAGCGCTGGTTTTCAGACTAGCCCTTACGGCGCGTCTCGGCCGTCAGAATTGACAAAGGAGAGGAAGAGAAAAAGAATAAAAAAAGAATAAAAAGAATTAGAAGAAAAATTAAAATTAAAATTTAAAAAAAAAAGATGTATGTAAAGCATGTATGTGTGAGTTTTATGTGTGAGTGTGCTTGTAAACGAGTGTGTGTTATAATCTTATGCTAGGTGGAGCAGTCCGTACTCCTGGTCACTGCTATCTGTTTGAAAGGAATGCGAGGAGGCTTCGTGTTTTGCTTTTTAAAGGTTTCAGCTTCTTTTCGCCTCTGTGTGTCAAGAAAATGCAATTTTACTTGTTGTTTAAACCTTAAAGGATGCATTTTGTAGTTATCATTACGTTGTTTGGTGATTTTAGGTAGTGATTGTTTCGTAAATTAGAACAGAACTGTTGTCCAAATCTCATTGAACACTTAGTAATGTCTTAGTAATGAACACTTAGTAATTTGAACATCAATAACGGATTACGTACAAAGCCATTGCGAGTGCCAGCGTGTACAATTATAATACGAGGTCCTTTACCAATGTTTTGCATAACCCCGCGTTCTGTATTAAACTGCCAGCATTTTTGTGTCATGTGATTTTGATTTACGTAGGTTTCATCTAGTAAAATTATTGACTTACCCTCTCGGCGGTATTTTTAATGTCTTTGATGTAATGCCACCGCAGGCGCATTATATCGTGCCGTTCAATTTATATTCTCCTCTTTGACTGGCATGTTAAATATTTGAAACCAAGCCTTTGTATTGTCTGTCTTAAGTATTCACGTGAGGAATCAAGTATATTTTCTTGTTTCAATTCCGCGTTCAACGACGGGATACATTTTTTACGGGATTTTGAGCAAAGTGAAGTCGGGCCGTATGGTCCCCGGCAGAGTAGAATAGTCCACCCTCACTCTTACCGAGGTGTCGTAAAAGGCGACTAAGATAAAACTGATGGCATGATCAGCAGCACCCAGAGAAGGAAAACTCTGCATTTATATCACAAACTAAGTAGAAGATACTACGTATCAGACAGGAATGTCCCATAGTGCTCCATTAGACCATTTTTAGAACGACTGAACGGAATCAGCATTGATTTTGACAGATTTGAATGAATTGTCATACAGCAGTTCGTTCATTCAATGAACGAATGATTAGCAATGACCAAATTAATCTAGATAAAATATTCAGATTTTTTTATGACGCCATTTAACAACAAAAATAAAATACAAGCTACTTATAACACGATTTATTATCAAAATATCACGAAACACACAATAGTATTCACTTTTGTTGCCTCATATACATCCCTTAGAAAATAGTAATTTAGACTAGGCCGCAGTTTATGACGGGAAATCCAGGACTGCGTGTGCCGCGCTGTGCTGCAGTGCAAGCATGCAAGTGGAAATCCTTGTGACATCTTCTTGGGTCCACAATCTTCGATAGGTGAAAAATATTGTTACCTACCAAGAATTTCATTGAGCGAACTTAGAACATATTTTAAATATCTTTACGCTTCTGCACATTGTTTAGTTTTCTTTAACGTAATAACAAATGTCCACAACGTATATTTGCACTTAATTTACAATTTTTTTAACAAAATTCTATAAATTTTTCTTCTTGACATAACTGCCATTTTGTTTTTCCGAGTGAATGAATGGTGGTGACAAGTAGGGATATTCCATATACATCGATGTATTGAAAACATCGATGTTTACAATGCGATACATCGAATAGATTCCGATGTTTTGAAAAGCTATCGTTATACTCAATGTATCATTGTTTTTTCATAAAATATTGAATTGATGATAACCGGTTTATATCAAAATACTCAAGTTTATGTAAATGATATGTTGTTATATCCAAGGCTTTTTTTTTCAAAATAAATGGCTTTGTATACATATCCTCCAACCTATTACGGTTATGGCGGCCAATATCCACGATCAGCCACGGATGGAGGATATATTATAGTGCTCAAGTGAATGCGCAAACACAAGTGCACTCGCTATTCCCTTGCCCCCATATTCCGATGGGACACCAGTCTGACTCGACCTGAAAGAAGTCGGGTGCAGGATCAACGACATAACGTGCTTTCCGAGGCACGGGGGTACATTACCGGCGACTTCCAGACTCTTCCAATTTTTTTTAAATATATTTTGGCGCAAACAGTCATTACAGTAACAAGTAATTAAATAATAAGTTATACATATTTTTAACAGACAACGAGTGCCGAAACATGTATTTATTTTAACATTAAATTAAAGTGTGCTTGTTATATGAACTACCTACAATAGTTGGTTCTTACAAATGTACTAGTACGAAATATGGAAAACAATAAAATCAAAACGAATAGTGTACAAAAATACTTTAAGGAATTTAAACTAAAACTAAAAGAAGTTTAGCAAAATATCAAACCCATTACCAAACCCCAAGAAATGCCTATCTTCCCTCAGTGTACGAGGGAAAAAATGTACATCCCACAGTTCAGCAAACAAACAATTTAGTAAGTATATATTATATATCTAAGTGAAAAGAGAGAGATAAACGGATACATATATAAGTAATCTTAGCTTTATGTATTATAGAACCAAGAGAAGAAATGCGATAGTCATTATGCATAACTCACAGGTTATAAAAATCAGGTTACATTAGGAATATTTACTAAGATAAATTTTAAAAATTGATCTTTTAATACTATACAAGGAGCAATTAAAAAGATCGCGATTCAGAAATTCTTTATTATATAAGTTAATTGATCGGGAAAGAAAACAATTCTATGTAAGTACATTTTTTTCGTAGAATAGGTGTTACGAATGTTTGAAATACACGTTAGGGGCGAACTGGGAGGCGGAATTTGCTTTTAAAGTTTATTTTAGCTAATAAAGAAGGACAATCGTTTACGGCGATCAAAGAGACTTAAGATGAGTGATAAGAACTCAAGAGACTTTAAAACAAAATTATTGACCTATTGCGCAGCCGTCGCTTTAAAGCGCGACCCAATAACCACTACGCCACCGAAGCAGTGAATGGAGGTGGGGTAGGGGGCGGTTGTAGTATACACAGATTCACAGAGACAACGAAGGAAGTTAGATCTATTATTTTATGAAAAAATAAAATCTAAACTATAATAAGATACTGGATTTAGCTTTTTTCATAACCGTCAAATACAAACATTTTCACTTTGAAATGATGACCTGTTCTGACACGCTTTTTTTGACATGACTTTAGCTTTGCAATATACCTACATTAGAAAAAGTACTCAATGTTTTCATCCGATACATCGCAAGACATCGATGTACAGTTTTGATGTATCGAATCGATAAAAATATCAATGTTTTTTCAAAGTGGACACCCCTAGTGACAAGTCAAAAAGCTCATCAATCATGAAATGAACCAATGAGATGATGGCTTTCAAACATTCATTCGAGATTCTGAACATCTACCTGAAAGATGATAGCATAGACAACGTGACTAATTTCTTTTCAAGAGGATTCAGAGCCATGATTTATATCAAAACCCTCGCCAACCCGTCTGCCAAGCGTGGTGAGTATGGCAATTACCCCTCATGTGATGGAGGGAGGCACGTGCCCCATCAGTGGGGACTTAAATGGGCTGACGATGAAGTCTGGCAACACGGTGCTCACGGAGTAAAATTAGCTAATTCAACGAAACCAATAAAAATAGCCTAAAACTTTTTAAAGACAACTTATGCACACTTTCGTTGATTCCCGCCAGAAATTGTACAAAAATATGGTATTCTTTTTAAAATAACATCAGTCAAAAATTTGAATTTCGAATGTACATTTTTGATATCACGACATTTACATCAAGACATTTACGACCGGCCAGCAATATGTTAAGAAGACTTCAAACCTTTTTTGTACCATATTGTTTTCAGGAAAGAAAAAAAATCAAAACAGCCGAATTTGCGAAAATTAAATAAATAAATAAAATAAATAAATTTAGCTAGGACTTATGAAAAACAAGGGCAAATTAATGTTGCCTAAAGACTGAATCTTCAATATTAATTCCAGTTCGAAGGCATTTGGCATGAGGTCGAGGCGTACCCCAAGGAGCAGCAACAGGGCCATTGCGTCAACCACGAGTTCCTGTCCGGCGCCGGCGACAGCCGCGGGCTGCTGTCGGAGAGCGTCATCGACCAGACCCTTGTCGTGACGCAGGCAACCTTTGCCTTCACTTCCACTGATGGCAGCGCCAAGATGAGCATCACTGTCGCTGGCAGCAACCCACCAGGTAAATACTTTTGGTTCGTCATAGGTACTCTTCCTTCTTTCTGAACTATCAAAGATCAAGATAAACTCAAGGGTACTATAGAAGCTAGTATTTGTCTTGGTCTTGCAAAATTGAAAAATAACTCCTAATCAAACTAACTCTCAGGGTTGAAATTTTAAACGTGGTTTAAAATGTATTTATTTTATTCAAAGTTATCTTTTTTTAGTGGTGATTCCATTCTGGATCCTGAAAACTGACTATACAGATCATGCGTTAGCATACAGCTGTGTCAACGTAAACGAAGACTACAGACATGGTAAGTTAGCTAGCCACTAATTCCATATTAAGACATCTTCAAGCAAAGTACTCTAACTTTCTGTAACGTAATTTTTCAAGGACACTGTCTTTTTTTCATCGTTTACATGCACAAAACCTCATAATAGATATCGTGAATAAAATCCATGTCCATGAAAAAGCAACACCTGTTCTATGGATATTCTATTTTGTATGGAACAGCAATTTTTTAACTTTTAATTTTTTTGATGTAACATGCTTAATAGACTTTATTCGCGATATCTATAATTGTGTTTTCGGGATGCAAGCGACACAAAAATGACGGTGTATATTAAGCATCGATATCCTATAATAGGGTATATGACTAAGCTCAAGATTTTACAAAATATGAATATATTATCAAAATATAGGTCAATCTGTGCCAATGGCAAAAATTCTCAATTTAAATATAACGTCTAGCCGGTTTTATGGTCATGCAAAGATTCATGGGCAAGTCCATTTTAAAACTATGAAATTATTAAAAAATAATTACACCATTGAATAACCCATACAATTTGCACCAATTATTATAATAGAAACATTGACCTAAACGAAACATTTGATATAGCTACCATACAAAATTCAAATGAAATGCATACAAAATACTTAGGTGTGACGTCACATCTAAGTAGCCATTTGTATCGAGCGTTTTGGGTTTGCCCAAAATAATGTGATTTTAAAGTTGTGATATCTAGTTAAAATGAGAATCAAGTGATTCTTTCAACGATGTTTCTATCATTGAGAGGTCTTTTGATTGCAAAAATAAAAAAATAGTCATATACCGTATACTCAAGTAGCTTTCGAAAAACAAAATGGAGACTTCGACGAAAACCAAATATTTTTTATGAATTTTTCTTTCGCTTTTCATACCATTTCGTTCTTGCTTCTGTCTGTTTGAAAAATTTGCTTTATGGTGCTATTTTCCTCTTAACCTGACAGTATTCAGCTGGAAGCTCAGTCGGACCAAGACCCTGTCCCCTGCCGGCGAGGCAGCCGTCAACGCCGCCATGCAGGCCGTCGACGTGATCGACCAGAGGTACTTCGAGCGCATCGACCAGTCGGACTCCGCCTGCTTCCACCTGCCCGCTCTGGCGCCAGACCAGGCGGCCGTTTTCCGTGGCCAGTGTGATATGAACATCCCTGTCGTGCAAAATTTCGACGCTGGAAGGGTGAGAACCAATTTATAATCACTTTGAATTTGGCATAAAATTAAACTGGTTAATATTATGAGCTATCTATATTTTAGATTCAGTTAATGTAACACACAGTCATCCAAGAGATTTCTGATATGTACTTATTGGATCCAGAATATTTGATCTCCAAATGCTTATTTTCTGTTGCATTCTTTGTTTTCTGCTGGTCTTCTTTAATATTCCAAAACAAAAATAGTCGCTTGATGACCCGTTTGGATCAGTGGTAGTGAACGCTGCCTCAGGTGCAAGGGTTGCGTATTCGATTCCCGCACAGTACAAATATTTATGTGCATGAACATTTCTGTTTGTATTGGTCTGGGTGTTTTCTATGTATTATAAGTATGTATTTACAAAAGAAAAGTATTTATTAAATGTATATATTTGTAATTCCGCTGTTTGATTCTGATATCCGAAACACAGGTGCTTGAGCTACCTATCTCGGAGTCAGATCAATGTATGTGATATTGTGATATATTAATTTACTTTTTTTGCAGTATTTGAACCGTTGGCGACTGATAGAATCCTACGCTTCGGACTTCCAAAGTGGCGCCTGCAACGAGGCCACGTACACCCTCGGCACCGGTGGAACCGTCGATGTCTACAACACTCAGGTCATCAACCAGACCCTGGACACGATGTCAGGCGTAGCTGAGGTCGCCAGTACTGATGGCAGTGGGAAACTGAAAGTCCAATTCCCTAACGGTAAGACATCCTGCTTAACGAGTTACAACTTTGTACAAAGGGAAATAACGAGCGAGTGACTTAAAATTGGACTAACAAAGGCACTTTCTTTTTGCAGCTCCTGAACCATCGGATTATTGGATCTTGGACACAGACTATGATACATTTTCCTTTGTCTACAGCTGTAGGAACATAAGCCCTGACACAAGAAGAGGTATGAGTGAAAATCTTAATAATGTTACAGCTAGGAAGTAATTTATGCTTGCATTATGAGGGATAAAATCTAAATCTTAATCGCCTTTGCCTTTATTGATTTCTTAAATTCTAGAACACAAAAAGGGGGCTACTCGTAACTCTGTGGTGTAATATGACCATGCACATTTGCGTTTTTTTTTTTGGTATAATAAAAGTCTAATAGTCCAAATAGTCTAACGCTTGACCACAATCGATGAGGTCTAGGACGATACACGTTTTCCTAAAAGATGCCCGTTCACTCTTGCCTTAAAGATGTCCAAATTATAGTGGTATGCATATGTATTATATGCAATTTAACTTAATGTAACTTTTCATTACCGTAGTATGGGCATGGAAACTTAGCCGGGACAGAACACTCTCGCCAGCTGCCAACGAGAAAATTAACGAAATCATGCAGAGCATCAACGTGCTCGACCAGCGCTACTTCCAGGCCATCCAGCACTCTGACGCGGCTTGCTTCTACCACCCTGAGGCTGACGGCAACCCTGTCACCTACAGAGGCCAGTGCGATCCGGACATCGCTGTAGTTAATGACTTCAACCCAAACCTAGTAAGTTATGTCTTCTATATTTCTCATTAAAGTTTTAAGCTATATATAGCTATATTAAAATAATAGTAAGCTCGGATTATATGTTTTAAGTCTACGTTTTCTCCACATATCTTTGCTGATGATGATCGCAGTTTTACAGTTGAACATTAAATAATCCATATACTAACTTTAATAGAGGTTATTACGAGCATATTCAATTATTGATTGTATATCACACGTCATGTATGTAGCATATTTTTTGACAAGATACTATCGATCGACATTCCGAAGAGCGGTAGCCAACACCTACATATTTGACAAAATGTTCTGTATGGACATAATCTGAATAAAGAATCATCGTCAGCCCATTTAAGTCCCCACTGCTGGGGCACGGGCCTCCCTCAACCACATGAGGGGTAATTGCCATACTCACCACGCTTGGCAGACGGGTTGGCGAGGGTTTTGATATAAATGCAGAGTTTTCCTTCTTAGGGTGCTAATGATCATGCCAGCAGCTTTACCTTAGTCGCCTTTTACGACACCTCGGTAAGAGTGAGGGTGGCCTATTCTACTCTGCCGGGGACCACACGGCTGGAATAAAGAATATTTCAATTTTAATCATAAGCCAGGGCCTTTTTGTAATACTTTGGACAACACAAAATCTTCTCTATCACGAAGTCAATTTCTAACCTTATTGAATTTCGTGCAGATAAGAACTCATTCATCAAACACTAATCCAGAAGCTAATTTCTATATTCCATTTCCAGTACCAAGGCATCTGGTACGACATGGAGAGCTACCCGCAGGAGTTCCAGGACGGCACGTGCCCGACCGCCCAGTACACGCTGAACGGAGGCGTAGTGAATGTACTCAACACGCAAGTCCGCGACCAGGTGCTGGACACCATTGAAGCAACAGCTGTGTTGGCAGGAAACGCTTCGGAAGCCAAACTGATCGTCACCTTCCCAGTGGCTGGAACTGACTGTAAGAAAGAACTTCTGTATTCTCTTCGTATCGCGTAATACCAAAGTGAACGCTAAGCGGCAGCTTGGTAGAAGTACTGAATACGCAACTCCGCGATCATCAGCTTGACTCAGTGGAACTGGAACCAACAGCTGTGCTGGTAGGAAAGCTTTGGAAGCCAAGCTGATTGTTACTCTTTCTATGATATTTCAGGTCGATTCGTGATGTTTTTCATTACCCACCAAGATAGATCTTTAGTAAATGTCGTATCTGTCTGTCACTCTCTCTTTTTCTTTACCAAATGTATGATTACTATAATTCTCTTGTGACCTTGAATTTTTGGTGAAAAGACTAGAAAGCGTTCTTTGTGTGAAAATCGGAATTAACTTTGAGATTATTTTTGCAGTGACTGTGGACATGCCATACTGGGTACTTGCTACAGATTACACCAACTACGCTCTGGTTTATTCTTGTCAGAATATTAACGCGGAATACCGTCGTGGTACGTATTAGAAATAATCACATTGTAACTGTTATGCTTAAGTAAGGGTACTTTGTTTAAAGCTAAAGCTTATATTGAATCTTATCCATCACTACCTTTTTCATTCTTCAGTTACTAGCTGGAAGCTTAGCAGAACACAAACCCTCACCTCTGATTCAACCACCGCCATCAATGCTGTCATGGAGCAAATCCCAGTGCTTCGTCAAGAGTTCTACGTGTCCAGAGGTCATAGCGAAGTAGACTGCTTCTTCTACCCTGACAACAACGGCGGACCAGTCTACTTGGACGGACAGTGTGCCCCTGATAATGAAGTCAATTTCGTTACCGACTTTGACGCCGCAAAGGTAAGTCATAGCAGTGGTTTTACATACGAGCACCTATAGTTCTGGAGCCACTTTGCATTAATGTCATTATATTACTAACTAAATTGAATAACCTTCGTTACAGTTCGCTGGCACCTGGCACGAGATAGCTAGATTCCCATCTCAACTACAAGTCGGAGAGTGCGCCGCCAGTCAGTACGAGTACACTACCCAGAATAACTTCAACGTCATCATGACTATCGTGAACCAAGAACTGCAAACCACCTTCTCAGGGTCTGGCACAGTCCCTGCCGGCAATAGCGGAATCATAAACCTGAACCTTGAAGGCAATGGCTGTAAGTTAAAAAAAAACATTTCATTATAGTCACTAGCTTTCAGCTCGTAGTTTTCCTCGCGTGGACTGAACGACGTTCTCCCGTAAGAAATACGTGTTTCCGTTGTAAAATTTAAACTGTATCTCCAAGAAATAACTTAGTTTCTTACTGGTGGAATATATTCAAAACCAACTCATATCTTATAATATCACTCAATGAACTGAAGTACGAATCTCGGATGGAAAGAATTCGACTAGTTCTTCGTATTTCTTGATGTGTAGTAGTAGAAACCTTCAATATTCGAATATAACTTTTATTATTTAAGTGTTTAAAGTTATGCTTGCTTCTACAGTGAACGTCGTTGGAAACCTCTACTGCCTGGATGTGGATTATGATGACTTCGCTTTGATGTACAGCTGTAGGAACATCGACAGCAATAGAATGCAAGGTTTGTTGTATAAAGTATCTTTGTACATTATATGTATAAGAATCCGTACTTAACTACTGTCTCCAGTTTATTAAGGTCATTCTTCTGTTATTTATGGTGTATTTCCTAGCAACCCTACCTGATGCTTCAATAATTGTAGTTTCGGTTACCAACCTGAATAAATACCTACAACCTGTGCGGATAAAGAATAGGATCAAAATTGGCGGCGCATCTATTCACTTCTCGCTCGCACACTATTTGCGTCTATACTCGCACTCGTGGGGTGCGAGTATACGCAACGAGACGCAAATAGTGAGCGAGCGAGAAGTGAATAGATGCGCCGCCATTTCTGATCCCATTCTTTATCCGCACGGGTTCTATTTGTGTGATGAAAACTAGTGTTTGTTTAGTGTCCTAGACACTGTTCTTAAGAATTGGTACACTGTGGCACACACCATCATTACACGTTTGGTAGCACTTTTGTGGATTCTGACACTGTCAGGTAGCGAAGGCACTTAGTCTGTATTTCTTGTGGCACATTCAGCATCATGTCCTTATCTCTGCAGTGTACAGTTGGAAGCTCAGCCGCAGCAAAACCGGCCTGTCCGAAGCAGCAACAAACAGGATAAACGAAATCGTCTCCAGAGAAGACAACCTGTTTGAAGGATACTTTGAAAATACGTCACAGGGCACCGACGTATGCTTCCACTACCCCGTGTTCGACGAACTGCCTGACGTCATCACGCTGCATGGACCTTGCAATACTTCCATTCGTGGTGTAGCTAACTTCGATGCTGGACGGGTTTGTAAAGTTTTCTTTGTCAGCATACTTATAACATGCCTGCGTAAGCAAAATATCCAACCTTTGTCTATTTACAGGTTGACATGGAATTTAAGGCTTGGTTTTATTCTTTTTTTTGACCCATTTGGATCAGTGGTAGTGAATGCTCCCTCTAGTGCCCCTTGCACTTCCCGGTTCGATACCCGCACAGTACAAACATTTGTGTGCATGAACATGTCCGTTAGTATTGGTCTGGATGTTTCTATGTATTATAAGTATGTATTTACAAAAGAAAAGTATTATATGTATATATTTGTAATCTCATTGTTGATTCTGATATCCGTAACACAGGTGCTTGAGCTACCTACCTCGGAGTCAGATCAATGTATGTGGTGTGTTTTTTTTATATATTCTTCGACTTCGCGTGACGAGATGGGAAATGAAAAAAGAATCTATAAATAAAACAAATATGTACTGTAGGGAATGGTGAGTAGAAGAAGTGGATAAAATGATGTAAATATTTTTCAAAGGGGTTTTGGATTATCAAAAGGAGCTCGTTGTATATAGGTAGGCCAGGCTGGCATAGTGGCTCGTTGATTAGTTAGTATTAACGAGTAATACTATAGCATTAAAGTATTAAAAGTGATACCAGTTCCTCAATAGTTGAGGATTGAGATTTAGGCTTACGAATTTTCAATGATGTAAGCTGAAGATGAAGGATGTTAGTTACTTAACTAATGTTACTAGTCCTTAGGACTAGTTATTTTGTTATATACTTCTCCTCATCTTAGCGTGTAGTTTCCAGTTGCGGACAAAGCTGTCGCTTTGGAGCCCGGGGTACCTACGCTTGATCACGATTCAAGATTTGGGGAGTATTGTTATTACAATTAATCTACTGCTGTCTGACCTTCGCAACCCTTTATCAGGGATACCAGACCAACTGAATCGTGGTTAAACATTTTAGAATTATCCGAAACGTGCAGGTTTCCTCACGGTATGAACATGTTGTTTACATAGGTAATCTTAGCTATTATTTTTTTCCAATGCAAAGGCACTCACGGTTCAGCCTGAAAACCAGCGCTGCAGCTGCTGTTTGTGGCAGTTGCAGCATATGCTGAGGCTGAGCCTTGTTGGCTGCAACTTTTGTCTCTGTACCTTGTTTTCTCTGTTTTGTTCTATGTATAATGAGTTGTGATCGATACATTATTTCTTATCTTATCTTACACTCTCCAATTATTTTCTCTTCCAGTATCTGGGCAAATGGATCGAAATCGAGAAATACCCGCAGCCCTTCCAAGAAGGCAAGTGCCACCGCGCCGAGTACAGCCTCGGCAGCGCAGGCGTCGATGTGTACAACACGCAAGTGGTAGACCAGACCCTACTCGTTCAGGCTGGGAATGCTGTCGTGGCCTCCACGGATGGTACTGGAGAGCTGCTGGTCACATTTGACGTTAACGGCGGTAAGCGTCAAATTCATTCATTTCGATTATAGGCATCGATACTCGTATATGATCAAAGGTTATGGCGGCCATTCTCAACCATCGACGAGTGTGACACGACTGAGAGAAATCATGCGCATGACTTCCGTGCTTGACACTAAGAGTCTCTTACCGAAAACGTACCTAAACGAGTACCTACTTATCTAATAATTATCAAGCCGGAATGTATTTTTTTTTTTATTAAAGAGTAAGCTAAACCCTTATTGTAATCACAATTTCTATTTGGATCAGATCAGATGACCCGTCTGGATCAGTGGTAGTGGATGCTGCCTCTGGTGCAATGGTTCGATCCCCGCACAGTACAAACATTTGTGTGCACGAACATGTCTGTTTGTATTGGTCTGGGTTTTCTGTGTATTATAAGTAATGTATTTCCAAAAGAAAAGAATTAAATGAAAGACATCCGCTATTGATTTTGATATCCGTAAGTTAACACAGGTGCTTGAGCTACCTATCTCGGAGTCAGATCAATGTATGTGATGTTGTAAAATATTTATTTATGTATTTATAATAATATATTTCGATGGGACACCACTGTGACACGACCGAAGAGGGATCAGACGCAGGACCAATGGCTTTCCAAAGCTCGGGGGTACAAGATCGCCAACTTTTAGACTCCGAGCTGACGCGTGCAAATTTTGGCCCGATCCGGAGATCGAACCCGGGACCCCAAGCGCAGCCCTCGCTTTAAAGTGCGACCCACTTACCACTGCGCCGCCGAGGCAGTATTTATTTATACGTAGACTTTGATTGATTAGGTTTAGATTCTTACTTTCTCTTTTCTGATTTTGCAGTGATCAACCAAGCCAATTACTATATCCTCGCGACAGACTACGATAACTATGCACTTGTGTACAGCTGCCGTAATTTGGATAATGGAGACAGACAAGGTAAGATTATTTATCCATATTTGATCGTTTGAAATGAATACAGTACTTTCAATGTTCTGCAAAGGCAAATCTGCAATAGATTTACTTACAAACATCTTAAGGTTTACGGGTAAGGCACACTAGCGAGGCCAATCGATTTAAATTTTAGCTACTAAACCGGATCTATTTTAAACATTTTTGGGGTTACAACCTCTCGGCAAACACTTATACTATTTATTAAATAACCATGCACAAATGTTGGGTCCGTTTTTGTACGCGAAAAATTGATTCACGCCAAAAGTGGCCGCTTTTGGCGGTAATTCACATTTCGAGTACAAAAGCAGACCCAAAAGTTAAGTATAAGTATTTAATAAATAGTTAAAGTGTTTGCCGAGAGGTTTTTGCCGACATTGTTAAAAATAGATCCGATTTAGTAGCTCAAAATTAAAATCGATTGGCGTCGCTAGTTGACCCTACCCGTCGCCATAAGCGCGCAGTCTTCTAATTCTCTAGGGCTGGCATGATTATACCTCTGGTTTTTTCTCAAATAAAGGCACCCCCCACCATCATTCACGGGTATGCATAAGGTATATAGGTTTTCTGTGAAGCCGTGGTATCACTCCGGTCGAGCCGGCCCATCTTCTTCTTCTTCCGCAATCAGGCAGCAGTTGTGCTCATTACACGTGCGGGAGGGTGAAGTCGGCCGGTGTCACTCCATCCAGCCGAGTTCTGCAAGGAAACCTATCAGCACTTTAGTGTTGCTAAAGATTTTTCTGGAGACTGCATGGGTTTCCCAGATAGTGTGCCGGTTGTTGGCCACCCCAATGCACTCTAAAAGTACATGAGCCGGCCCATTCATGCCGCTACGTGAAGTGAAGTTTTCCTCAATTTTGCATAAATTTTACTATCCAGTCTCCAGTTGGAAGCTGAGCAGGAGCTTCACGCTCAGCGCCGAAGCGAACAGCGTCATGGCCGGCGTGATCAGCAGCACCCAGGGTCTGCTCCAGGACTACTACATGATCACCGACCAGTCGCTGGAGGCCTGCTTCTACGTCCCCGAAGCGGTGCCCAACCAGGAGATGCGGCTCAGGGGAACCTGCGACGGCGTTACTGGACAAGCCAACTTCGACTTACAGAGGGTAAGATTTTCTTTTCAGAATGAACTTTTCGTAGTGCCAATCCTTTTTTTATGTGATAGGTGGCAGACGAGCAGACGGATCCCCTGATGGTAAGCAATTGCCGCCGCCCATGGACACCCGCGACACCAGTGGAGTACTGCAGTCACAAGTGCGCTGCCAACCCTTAAACCTTCTTTCCCCCGGATTGTTCCTCAGGTATCTTCACTCACGCAGCGAAACACAGCATAGTGCTGCTTCACGCCGGTTTTCTGTGAGGCCGTGGTATCGCTTCGGTCGAACTGGCCCATTATTGCCGAAGCGTGGCTCTCCCACAGTTACCAATACTAACAATAGAATACTTTTCTACTGTCAACCACTGTGGGTTTTCTTTTTTTTTACTTCCTGCACACATATTTTAACTATCTACCTACCTACATATGTACATACATGATTTATTTACCTACTAAACTAAATTAAAAAAATGCACTAGTCTATTATACCGATCCTATTAGGTTATGAAGTCGTCTAGTAGGTCATCCCTATCTACAAATAATAATACCTTCTTACTCCGTAATATGAAAATTGCAGTCACCGCGGGTTCGCTTTCCAGAAGCAGTCGTTGCATTTGTAACCATCATCATCTTTTCTAATTAGGTATATTATGTGATAGGTGGCAGTCGAACAGACGAATTGTCATTAACATATGTTGCCTACAATACTACACTACACATACTACACTTACTTTCTACGCTGGCTCAGCGAACCGAAGTGGATCGTGGCCTCCGACACGAGAATTCGCCATTCTGTTCTGGTCTCAGCCACCTGTCGCCAATCCGGCCTTTGTAGGTGACCGAGGCTTTCTCAACCTGGTCTATCCAACGATATCTAGGGCGCCCTTCTGAGCGCCACATTGAGAGAATGGAGTCGGATCTGAAGAGAGCATACACACACTACTACAACGTTTTTTTATTATTTTAAACGATTGAGTAGGTATGTCTGAGAAAAGTCGAAGTAACAAAAACTTGGATTGGACTTTTCAGTACCTGGGCTGGTGGCACGAAATCAGCAGCTATCCTGTCAGCAAGGAAACAGCGGGCTCGTGCCTTAGCACGCAGTACCAGCAGGTCGGCAACCAGGTCCAGTTCGAAGACACCGAAGTGTTTGACCTGACGGCACAAATCACCAGGGGAACTGTGGTTGCAACCGCTGACGGCAAGCTGACGAGGACGTGGGAGAACGGCCAAACGCAAGGTGAGCTTAATATATTATTATATGTTTGTTAGGGAACTAAGAGTCCTTCGTACACACAAGGTTACTACTATCCACAGCTACTATCTGTTAAACCTCAATTGAAATCGGACCAAACGTGTCTATTAAGGAGAATCGATTGAAGAAATTGGACAGATCATACACTGATGTGTAGCCGTCGGTATGTATGTATCATGGCAACTGTGGCGTCACATGGTCTATGCAAAAAGTGACAAACGAGTAACCGGGTCAACTGATGATAAGTAGGTAATCACAGGTACAGCTACGAGGTCTGAGACATCGCTGATGCGTTGCCAGCCTTTTAGAAAGGAGTAGGTATGCTCTTCTCTTAAAAGCCCCTAAGTTGTAACTGTCGGGATGGTCGTAAGCGTCACTCGATAAACCAAGCAAAATTTTCGAGATAGCAGGCTCCGGAAAGTTCTGGAACAGCCTCATTCCATTTCTATTGTCTTATACCCATATAATCGGCATTCTAAGTCTATACGTATACCAATAGAATGAATAAGTGGATACTGGATACATCAATGTTTTATTTTTTCTAGAATACTGGGTTCTGGCCACTGACTACGACAACTATGCAATGGTGTTCTCCTGCGAGAAAATTGATGATGAATACGTCAGAGGTAAGTAGCCTCCTGCAGTCCGTACTATCTGACGATGATAAATTAAGGTACAGCCTAACACTGAAGCCGCCGAACGAAATGAAATGAAATGAAATGAAATGAAATGAAATGAAATGAAATGAAATGAAATATTTATTTGCTTGCTAAGTGTTACTTACAAATATTAGGTGTTTTTTAGTAAACAGGTACTTATAACTTAGCTACCTTGTTAGGTAATTGCAAATGTGAGGGCAGCTTTATCCTAATAACAATATTAATGTAAAAATCTTAAATAAGTAGATACTAAAATAATAATCTGGTTATGACATAGACATTTTTTCTTATTTCTAATATACATAGATTTATCTTTTTATTGTGTTAAATATTCATTTATAGTGTAGTAGCATTTTAAAATTAAGTGAGATCTAAGGTTTCTTGTAAATATTTTAAAGTTTTGTTCATTTTTAATATTGGGGGGTAATTTATTATAAATTTTTACTGCCATATAATAAGGGCTGGTATTTAACATTGTTAATCTTGATTTTGGCAGGTAAAGTCTGTTCTTATGCCTAGTATTTATATTATGGGTGTCTCTGACTCTAATGAAGTTTTCTATATTTTTAAATGTAAATATGCAAATATCATAAATATATAATGAGGGTAAAGTAAGTAAGTTAAATTTTATAAAGTATGGTTTACAACTCTGCGTATTGTTTATCTGGGCTATTATCCTTACACATTTTTTTTGCATTATAAATAGGTCGTTTGCATTTGTACTATTTCCCCATAACATTATTCCGTACCTGAGATGCGAGTAGGCATATGCGTAATAAGCTGATAAAGCAGCTTCCCTGTTTGTGCTGTGTACCAGTTCGAAAAGAGCATAAGTAATACGAGATACTTGATGTCGGGCTTTGATGATTATTGAAAAGCTATGTTCCCAGGCGACGTAATAATTACTTAATTGCGTACCTACGCAAATGTTGTCATTATTTTAATATATCTATGTATCTTTCCTTATAGGCCACCGGGTTGTATCAGCAGGTTTTAGTATTAAATGCACTTACTTCATTATTTACCATTCTTTCACTCATTGTTGAACGCACAATGAGTGAAAGACTAAGTGCAAGCGTTTAACACACGCCATTTTCCATCAGTTTGGAGCTCCAAGCAAAGCAAAGCCCGCAGCCTGCCCGCAGCGGCCGAGGAAGCGTTCGCGTCCGTTGTCGCCAGCAACCAGCTGGTGGTTGACAGCCTCTTCCTGCCGGTGGACCAGAGCGACGCCGCCTGCTTCCACTACCCCGAGATTAGAGGCCAGCGCGTGGTGCTGCCGGGCCAGTGCGACAAGGGCATACCGACTCAGGAGGGCTTTGAGCTCGATAAGGTAACTTGTTTTTGCGGTACATAGACAGTCTTTTCCTACCGCTAGACCAGGGCGACTCCAGCTACTTCCACTAGCACAAGCTGGCTAGCACGGCCAGCGCGTGGTACTGCTGGGCTAGTGCGGCGAGACTATATTAACTCAGGAGGACTTTGAGCTCGATAGGGTGAGTGCATTACAACCACAAAATAACTAGACACAGACGGACGGCTCTAGTTGACTTGATAACGAAGATTTCGCTGAGGTCGATGGCGATTGACAATGTGGTTTAGAATATTACATAATAGTAAATTAGGGGCGTATTAAAATAGTAACAACAAAATCTAAAATTGTATAAACCCACACAAAAGAATAACAGTTCTTCAAAATACTTGCTCAATCGTTTTTTATTTTCTTGCCCCCCAGTACACTGGCACGTGGTACCAGCTACAACGGTACCCGTACCCCGAGGTGCCGGACGCCAGCACCTGCATCGGCAGCAGGATCACGGCGCAGAACGGCGCCTCGGCCAGCGTGCTCAACTGGGAAGTTGTCGACGGCGAGCTCAACACAGCCGAGGCGCAAGCCACGGTCGCTGAGGGTTCGGCCACGCTGCAGATCACCATACCTGCAACTGATTCCACTAACGGTAAGTAAAAAAGCAATCATTAAATGTCCAACGTCATCAGCATCCTCATTGGTTGGGGACGGATTGAGGTCGATGCTCTACAGTCGCTGGAGGTTCGGCCATACTGCAGATCATCACCATTCCTGTACATGATTCCACTTAATACTTAAGGACTTGACTACGACAGCCAATGTACATTAGCAGCAGGATCAAAAACTCATACGCAGTCAAAAACTCCAATGCCATCAGCACCATCGGCGACGGTTGATCGCGGAGAAACCACATTCAATCCTCAGGCTGCGGTCATAAAGTCATAATGTTCAAATCAATCAAATAATTCTTTATTTGCATAGGCTTGTACACAGCACTTACAAATCGTCATACATTTGAATGACTTAAAACTATTTATAAGTACTTATGTATAATTTACATGTTAATAAATATATATGTTGATACATAAAATATACTAAAGAAATAAATAAACATAATGCGATTCTACCACCGGCTCGGAAAGTTGTTTCTGGTCGAGAAGATCCGGCAAGAAACTCGCCAGTTACTCTTTTTAATCGCCAAACTTTCATACAATGTTGTGTCATCATCATACCGAGCCATACAGTTTAATTGTTACGCAAAATAAAATAAAGGAAATAATAATAAAATAAATATTATGAGGTAAACGGAAGCAGACCAGTCCCAAAGGTGGCACCTGTTCACAAGTATGACGTACGTGCCAGCCATCATTTCACTCAACCATATTAGAGGGAATGTAATGACCCGCCACATAGCGCCACCACCTCAGAGACATTTGAGTGAGCATGACTACTTAGGTTCCCCTCATAGGTCACAAAGAATAGTAGTTACTTAATCCAGACTAATAAACTGCAGGACGAGGTGTACAATAGTAGGTGGTTAGCATCTTGTCAATTATTGAATAATCAATATAAATCAATGTTTATACAGTCAAAATCTAAAATGTCTTTATTCAATAAAGAACATTTATGAATGTCAAATATTATGTAATCTACCGCTGATTCGGAACGTCAATTTCTACCGAGAAGAATCAGCAAGAAACTCAGTAGTTACTCTTTCCAAATAATATGGTAATTACAACTTTCATTCTTATACAAATTATGATTACAGTGACAGTATGATATACATTGCTTATAATCAATATCGTTTAGATAAATCGTCAATGAAAAATTATGAAATGAATTATACATTAGAGGACAGGCGAAGAGATCAACATGTCCAGGAATCCTTATCATTCAAATAATCCTCTACTTTATAGTAGCCTTTCTGCATTAGGCAGTTTTTTACATGCAACTTAAACTTATGTACCGGTAAATCAATAATATTTTGGGGTAACTTATTAAACATTCTAATGCTCAATCCTACAAATGAACTTCCAATTTTATGAAGTCTTAGATTTGGGACAGCAAGCCTATGTTTATTTCGCGTGTTAAAGCTATGAAAATCTGATTTTTGCGAGTAAAGGTGCAAGTTCTTGCGTACAAACATAATACAATCAAAAATGTATTGTGATGATACGGTTAAAATATTGATTTCCTTGAATACTTCTCTGAGTGAGTCACGTGATCTAAGACCGTAGATGGCACGGATGGCCCTCTTCTGCAAAATGAAGATGGCTTGTAAGTCAGCACCGGATCCCCACAGTAGTAGACCATATGACATCAGACTGAAAATAGCTAAAATAAACCAGTCTCGCTGTCCCGATATCAGTCAGATTCCTTATCTTTCTAACTGCATATGCAGCTGAACTAAGTCTTCCTGCCAAGACCGCAATATGAGGGCTCCATTGCAATTTTGTATCCAGAGTGATACCTAGAAAAACTGTGGAGTTTATGACTTCGATAGGTTCGTTATTCATGACAATATTCATTTTGACCTGCCTTACATTAGGCATTGTGAACTTAACACATTTTGTTTTCTTTGAATTAAGAACTAAGTTATTATAAGTAAACCACTGTAGTACTTGAGAGAGTGTGTTATTTACTTCGTCAATATTTTTCTTTTGCCTATCAACCTCAAAAATCAAGGATGTATCGTCAGCAAATAACACTATCTCACATAGATCATTGGTATAGTAAGGAAGGTCATTTATATAGATTAAAAAGAGCAAGGGCCCCAATATAGAGCCCTGGGGCACACCCATGGTTAGAGGGGCGCCAGAAGAGTTAGTTCCATTGACATTGACCTTCTGAATCCTATCTGATAAGTAAGATTTGATTAGACTTAGTGAGGTGTCTATGACACCGTAATGCTGTAACTTCATTAGCAATGTTTCATGATTGACGCAATCGAATGCTTTAGACAAATCACAGAATATTCCAATAGCATCTCGCTTTTTCTCCCACGCATCAAATACATGTTTGATAAGCGCCACTCCAGCATCAGTAGTGGATTTCCCTTTTGTGAATCCAAATTGCTTACTGTGCAATATTTTATTCAGGTTTAAATGAGACAACAACTGAGTGAATATTACTTTTTCAAAAATTTTGCTGAGAGCAGGCAGTATAGAAATAGGTCTGAAGTTAGACGGGTCACTTTTCTCACCCGACTTGAATAACGGTATTATTTTACTGTATTTCATCATATCGGGAAATTGACCGTCGTCAACACATTTATTAAATATTATTGCTAAGTGGGGTGCGATAGAATGTATTATATTTTTGATTATATCTACCGAGATGCCCCATAAATCCTCAGTCGGTTTCATATTTAATTCTTTGAATGTTTTTAAAATTATATTAGAATTAACATGATTGAATCTAAAAGGCGTGTTGCACTTATCAACATGAGACCTGAGGAGAGAAGCAGCGAGATGTGGACTGGAATTCAATTGATTGGTTGTTGTGACTGGTATATTAGAAAAGAAAGACTGAAATGTTTCTGCTACTTCAGAGTCAGAAACAAGTGATTTGCCATCAATTTTAAGAGAGAGCTTGTTGTCTTTTGTTTTATTTTTACAAGTCTCTTTATTTATTATCTTCCATGAGATTTTACTTTTATTAGGGGCTTTTATTATTTTGTCTTTCAAATAATTTGATTTCGCCATTGCACATACTTTTTTGAATAATTTTGAGTATGTTCTGACATATTCAATTAAATTAGCGTTTTCAGAATTGGCTTTGATATCATATAATTCAAACAGCCTCTTTCTGCTTTTATAGATGCCTGTAGTGGCCCAGTCACTGAATTTAGTTTTAGAAGTATCTAATTTAATTGTTTTTTTAGTGAAAATCTGATTATATTCTTTTTCAACCACATTAAAAAGCATATTATAAAGCTGATTAGCATTTCCATCGTGACATGATAATGCAGGTACCTTTCTAGAAATATTTTCTTTAAATTTTTCTTTACGGTTTACAGTTATTGGCCTGCACACAAAGCTACATGAAGAGGGTGCATGACTGTATTCAAACATTACTAGTTGTCCACTATGATCTGAGTTTATGAAGTTTATTATGGACTTGTCTAATACATCACAGTTACAAAATATGTTATCTAAGCAAGTAGCTGTGGTGGGGGTTACTCGTGTGGGTTCGTTAAAAAGATGATATAAATTGAATGATCTGAAAAGATTCAGAAACCGCACTGAGTTCTGAGAATTATCTAAAATATTGATGTTAAAATCCCCGCACACAACCACTTTTTTATTAGATGAACATATTTTTCTTAATACTTCTTCCATAATGGATTCAAATGAAGTAAAATTCCCAGATGGAGGCCTGTACACACAAACAATGACATGTCGTTCAAGCTCCGCACATGCTAGCTCAATAGTTCGCTCAAGTGAAAGTGAAACGACATCTTTGCGTTCTTTATATTTAATGGAATTATTTAATAAAATTAGTGACCCGCCTCTGATTGCAGACTTTCTCGTGAACGAACTACCGACGCTATAGTTGTCAATATTAATAATTAATTCATACTGTCTTAACCAGTGTTCCGTAATACATAATACATGGACATTCATTTTATTTAAAAATAATTCCAATTCAAGTAATTTGCCAGACAAACCCTGTATATTCTGATGAATAAGGTTTAGATTTTTAGGGTTTCTTTTTGTCATTGGTTTGCAAGAGGATTCCTCTATTGTCTCACATTGTAATTTAAATCATTTGGAATAAAATTATTTTGGGTAATCAAATTATTAATATTAAATGCTAACAGAGTAGCTATTTCTTTTTTAATTTTATCAGGCAAATAAAAAGTTTTGCCAGTCAACAAAAACTTATTATCTATAAATTTATTTGTGTCAAGAAACACAAATTTGTCACTATGACTAAAGGTCAGGTTGTATAATAATGTATTCAATAAATGAATACTGTTATTTTGGCTAGGTGTGTAGTACCTAGAAAAAGGGAAGGCACACAAAAATATTTTTTTTTACATGAAGCTCACAAAGGGTTGAGAATCTCTGAAGAAAATCTCTTTTCCTTATTTCTAAGGAATTCCCAATCATTAGTATGATTATTGAATCCTTACTAAATGTACACTTACTCATCTTGCCAATAATTTGCTCTAATGAAGCGTTAGGCATACAATAATTTGTTACCATACATTTACATTTCTCATTTAGAAGAGGTCCACAACCAACTCCAATCCTATCAGAAAAAATTGTTACATTATTATTAGTATTGTTCATTACTGATGACAATAAGTTATATTTGGTAGTGAGGTCCAGAAGCGGAGCTTCATCTTCCACCTGCAGGTCAGTGAGGCCGGGCCCTGTACCATGCTGACAGTTACACTGTTCTATAAATCGGGTTACTTAGGTATACTACTGGTTAAATCAAAATCAAACAAAACAAACATCACTGATCGCAGGATTAGAGGTCCGTGGTTGTTATTAGGATTTAAATTCGCATAGCTACGTGCAATCATTTGATTGAATAAGGTTTTGCATGGGTACAAAGTAAAAGGAGACTTTGTACACACGCAAAATCAGAGATGTTTTATGGTAAACACACGAAACGAGGAAAACATTTACACAGTGATTTTAATATTTTGTTTCAGTAACATCAGTAGCAGACTTGCACATATTGAAGACAGACTACACAACCTATTCCTTAGCGTATACATGTGAAAATATCGACCCGTTCCAGAGAGTTGGTAAGTTGTCGTCAATGAGGAACTTGCATAATTTTTTTATTTGTATACGTTCTATCTTATACATTTAATGATAACAGAAAGATACCAAAAAGAAAAAGGTTAAAATATGCACAAATAATTATTTTGACGGAAAGCAAACGTTGACATTTCAATGTAGGGGCGAAAACGCTCACTGGCTTGATGTGACGTCACTCCCCACGGGCGCCGCGGCGCTGCACACACATGCATGACATTTGCATAAAAGAACTACTTCTTTTTCGTTTACTTGGTAGCCATTTTCACGAACTTTATGTTCCGGAGTTTTTTTTATGTGACAGGTGGCAAACGAGCGGATCACCACATGGACAATGGCAATGGCAAAATCATTGGTGTCTCAAGTGCGGTGCCAACCTTTAAATACCCCTTTACACCGGGTTGAGCCACCGGTATTCTCACTCACGCAGCAAAACACAGCACAGTGCTGCTTCACGCCGGTTTTCAGTGAGGCCGAGATATCACTCCCATCCATGTCGAAGCGTGGCTCCGCCACGCCATCTCAAGCCATCCCGTTCCAACATGTTATGTTCAAAGGGGCTGGAATGACTTTTGTTCCGGAACTACCTATTCTTAGATCACGGTTTATAATAAGGGGAAATAAGACTAAGAAATCACGGAGGACATGTATTAAGTATGAGTCTAAAGAAGATTCTGACGTTTTTTTCAATTGTAAATAACAATGGCGAAATGATTGCTGACTTCAATCCTAATCCTTAATAACGCCTATGAGAAAAGAAGGAATATCACCCTGGCCAGGCATACCCTGTCCTCTAGGAGAAAACAGCCTAGCGAATCGTTGTCTGAATACTCTAGAGCGCTGACGTTACTAGCTCGGGACTGCGACTACAAGGCTGTTACTGCGACTGAACACCAGGACGAAATAGAACGTTTCACTTTCATTGATGGAATATTATCGCAGAAAATAAGAGAAAGGCTGCTCGAGAAATCTATTACGTCTCTAGATGAAACATTAAATTTAGCAATCACGTTAGAAACTGCCGAGAATACTTCTCAACTACTTGCTGGGTCTGCGGCACCTGCTCCTGTCAAACTGATCTCGGAGAATAAAGGAACAATATCAGGACCCAGTTTAGCAGCTACTCAAAACAAATTCAGGCCCAATAATCTCAATCAAAGCAAATAGCGTTGCTTTTTCTGTAGCGAAAACATCTATCCAAGAATAAAATGTCCTACCTACTAACAATGCTGAATGTCAGCTATGCCATAAGAAAGGTCACTTCGCTGATGTCTGCCGTAGCTCTGGACCGAATCAACGCAGCGCCAATGCTTTTGCTACTGATAATGAACGCCTTCCATCTCAAAGTACTGACTTAGCGTATCCACTATTTCTGCCGCTGCCCTATCAAGCCTAAGAAAAGCGACTATTCCTATTACTGTCAACGACCACCGCGCAGTCGCGCTCCTTGACACCGGCAGCTCCGTTAGCTTTATCGATAAGAATCTACGCGACGATCCAAATGGGAGAGCACAAGTATCAACGCCAACCTCATTGGACATGACATTCTAGAGAAACACTCCTCGCTTGTGCTTCAACTTGGAGGCGAGATACAGCCCTTCAAAATTTGTCACGTGTCAGAGGCGTGTGTTCCGCCAGCATCAATTTTCACCAATCTCTCGCCAAACCTAAGACCCATAGCTATTCGCTCTAGGCGCCAATCTCAGGAAGATCAAGAATTTATATCCGATGAAATAAATAGTCTACTAAAGGATAAAGTAATCGAACCTAGTATTTCACCATGGAAAGCGCAAGTGCTCGTAGCCGGCGGTGGTCATCATCGTAAACGCCTTGTTATCGACTATTCGCCAACCATCAACAGATTCACAGATTTGGATGCATATCCTCTGCCAAGCCTCGATTCTATCATAGCGGAAGTCGCTAAATACAATGTTTTCAGTCAAATCGATCTTAAAAGCGCTTACCACCAAGTACCTATACTTCAAAAGGAAAAGATATACACTGCATTCGAAGCACGGTAGGTATCCTTTACCAATTCATAAGAATTCCATTCGGCGTTACAAACAGAGTGTCTGCTTTTTAAAGGACTTTACAATATGTAATCGATACTGAGAAACTCATAGGTACCTACGCCTATCTTGACGACGTGACCATATGCGGTAAAAATAAGACAGATCACGATAACAGTCTCCAAAAATTTATGAAAGCCGCCGAAAAATACAAACTAACTTTGAATATTAATAAGTGCACGTTTGAGTCGGAATCAATTAATCTACTTGGCTATACAATTGAAAACAACTCTATCAAACCCGACAAGTCTCGATTAGAACCTGTAATGAATCTCCCAACCCCCGCTTACACTGCTTCCCTGAAGCGATCTCTCGGGTTCTTTGCCCACTACCCATAATGGGTTGACAACTTTTCCTTTAAAATAAAGCCATTGGTCGGAGCTACTTTACCCCTCTCACAAGAAGCTGTGCCGCCTTAAAACTGAAATTTCCAAGTCAACCTTAGCTGGAATAGACGACTAAGAGATGTTTTCAGTCGAAACTGATACTTGACCTTGCTATCGCAGCGACGCTATCACGAAAGGGGAGCCCTGTCGCATTTTTCTCCCACTTAATGACTCCGAGAAGAGGCATTACGAAAATGGAGGAATTTCTTGTTAGGACGACATTTTCTTCTAACCACTGATCAGCAGTCCGATGCATTCATGTTCAACCAAAATCATTCCAACAAGATAAAGAACGAGAAGATAGAGAGATGGCGCTTGGAACTGTCTTGCTTCAAGTTTGACATTGTTTATCGCCCTGGAAAACAGAACGTCGTCGCTGATACACTCTCCCGAGTATGTATGCATATAAATTGTTCCAACTCTAAATTAGTCGAGCTGCATCGATCCCTCGGTCACCCAGGGATCACGTGGATGGTTCACTGGATTAAATCTAAGAATCTGCCCTACTCAGTCGAAAAGATAAGAAGAATGACGGCCGCCTGTACGATTTGCGCAGAAATCAAGCGACGGTATATCAAAAACAAAGGTCATCTTATTAAATTAATCAATGCCGCCCATGAACATCCGCGAAATCAGAGAGATCGCTAATGTGTTGACGGCTTTTTTAAAAAAGAGTACCTACCTACGCTCTTTTCTTGAAGGTAAGATATGATGCTTATGATGTACTCATTGTGTTTTCGCGGCTTCTTCGCACGCAACACGCAGACTAAGAGTGAAGCAGGCTTTTGAGGTTTCACAGGTGATATAACTTGGTCAAAGAAAACCCCTGTGTTCTTGGAAATGTGTTTAATGTACCTATCTGTAGATTTATGGACATAAAAATACGTACTGTTAATGTTTTGCTTTTTATTCAACTACATCTTATTTTATTCAAACAACCTTAAAACTTCAATATAATTATTAATAAATATCGTAACATATATATTTTAATTTCCAGACTTACGTCAATCGTGTACCTAACGTCAATCTCTTGAGGAACTCAAAATGTATTAATATACTTACAATAATGTTGTATGGAAGTTCGCCATTGTTTTTTTCCGCATTCCAGAAAACGGGGTGAAACAGCACTGTGCTGTGTTTCGCTACGTGAGTGAGGTTACCGGTGGTCCAATCCGAGGGAAAGGTGGATTTAAAGGTTGGCGCACCTTTGACTCCAATGGTGTTATGGGTGTCCATAGGCGGTGGCAATCACTTACCATCAGGTGATCCGTCTGCTCATCTGCCACGTATCAAATAAATTATAACTCCGGAACATAAAGTTCGTGAAAAGGGCTACCAAGTAGACGAAAAATAAGTAGTTCTTTTATGCAAATGTCATGCATGTGTGTGCAGCGCCGCGGCGCCCGTGGGGAGTGACGTCACATCAAGCCAGTGAGCGTTTTCGCCCCTACTTTGAAATGTCAATTTTTGATTTGCGTTAAAACAGTTATTTGTGCATATTTTAACTTTTTTCTTTTTGGCATCTTTAAGTTATCCAAAATGTTTAAGACAGATTAAAATAAAAAAATGATGCAAGTTCCCCATTGACATCACACGATATTTAATAACAACTTAATGTTTGCTTGTTAAGTTTAGAGATCATTCTCAATGTTGTTATTGTTTTCTAGTGGTCGCCTTCCAGCTCAGTCGAACCAGGAATATGCCTGACTCTGGTACTGAAGCCATCGAGGCGTACATGGCTGAGAGAGAGGAGTTCCGCCAGGAGTACTTCATCACAGTGGCACAGAGTGACGACTGTGAGGAACCCAGCTCTTCTTACTTGGTGAAGAGCAGCATAGCACTCATTTTCCTCTGTTATGCTTTGCAGATGCTGATGTGAATATCTTAAACGTGGTTTATTAAGATGAGATTGTGTGAGTGAAACAAAATAGCAGCTGTTTAGGTACATTCAAACTTATGCTAACCCATTAGCATTACAGATTCTGAGTGGACGGTTTTATAATTCACTACCTACCTACTTACTCTCAACAACTCTTAATTTTCTTGGAAGCAGCTGCCAATGTCTATGTGTACCTAATACTTTTAATAATTGTTTTTGTACTATGTTATAAATAGCTGTTAAAATGGAATCGGAAAAAGGAATTGTTGCATTTGTGTGTTTCAAGCACAAATGCAACAATTCCTTTTAGTATAATACATGTAGATTAGATATGAAATTATTTTGTTAGGTGTTCAAATATAATTAAATTTTACGCGATGTGCTTCTAATTCCATTGTAAATGATGGCTGCTGTAATTTATTGTAAATAAACTTTTACATTATTTCTTTTTTACACATTTATGCGTTTCGTTTAATTTTCAAAATACCCAGTTATATTTCCAAGCTAACCAAAATAGCGAGAATAAAGTCTGTGAACAAAATCTCAATAGAACTAAGCTAAGTAGTGAAAATGATCACAAACGAGTTTCAACTTGCATAGGCATACGTAATACTGGTAGCAGCACAAAATGTAGGGTGACTACTTATTTGATACAAGAGAAGTATTTTATTTCAAAGCATGGTCTTCACGCCCAACTGGTTTAAGTCGTCCACCATACTGGCCGTGCGTGCTGCCTCGAGCGGTGCCTGCGGACTGCGCGGTGCGCCTACGCATATCCCCGTCACAAGCGCCATAGCTACCTTCATGCTTGGCCCAAATTCTCCTGTAAAACAGACAAAAGAGTTGAAACTTATTGTTGACGATCGACGGCTGGGCCAGCCTCTGTTAAATTGCTTTTATTTATATATTTGGGAAATATAATGAAACACATGACTTAAAGTTAAAACAAATAACACAGAAATCAGCAAAGTTTCCACAGTTCAGTCACAGTAGGCTCAGTAGTAAAACATGCATAAATTGAGCATAAGTACTTGTGAGGCAAACAAAGTGAAACAAATTAGACAAGTAGGAAAGTAAGTAATCAAATTTATTAAAATGTTTATTTTATGTCCTTTTTTACTGATTTTGATATATTATTGTTTTGTTTTTTAATTGTCTTTATGTCTTCGGTGAGACCCCCACCTTGAAGTAGAAAATAATATATAGTATGTGTCATTATGTACCAGAATTTTATTCTCATCCCTTACCAATACACTAACTAAATTGTACATTGTATCTCTGTATACCTAGCTTTTAAGTTTTGTATGTTGTGCAATAAAGAGTATCTATCTATCTATCTATCTACCAGCGTGATACCTACCTATACAGTCCATTTGCTACTCTTGTTTTGATTACAAATAACTCGACTTTATGATCTGAGTCAAAAATAATTCGAACCAAAAAAGCTGGCTATATCTACAGGCCGCGGCACGTAAGTGAAGTGCTGGCCGTTAGTTTGCGCACTTATAAAATGGCGCACTGTTTACGCTAAAAATGGTTTCTGCACATACAAAGTCACCTAACAATTAACAGGCACAGCCTGTACACCTACAGGCTGTGCCTGTTAATAGTAACTCTGGGAAGGAAAGAACTAGGAATTAACGTTATGATGATGATAATAATGAGGTGCAATCGATCAATCGATGAACAAAGATATAAACGAAAGTACCCTTAGAAGCGATAGCCGTGACCAGTCTATTCAGCTTCATCTGCAGCTCTTTCGTTCTTGCGACATCGCCGCTCTTCGTAGAAACCACCAGGTCTCGAACCAACGCAGGGAACAAGTTGGTCACCGTAGCGATGCTCGACTCATGACCAAGCAGGGCCGATGGAGCGAGTAACTGAAATAACATTATTTTAAGTGATAGGTGGCAGACGAGCAGATTTGATGTCATAAATGCGCTGACAACCTTGAAACCCCCCTCTCCCCCGGATTAGGCCTCCGGTACCCTCACTCACGCAACAAAACACAGCACAGACGCTGCTCCACGCCGGTTTTCAGGAGGCCGTTGTATCACTCTGGTCGAGCTGACCCATTCATGCCGAAGCGTGGCTCTCCCACGTTCTCCCAATTTCAAGGCGGCATAAAATAGAGGCGCAAATCCACCGTTGTGGGTACTGAGTGGGCATTTTCACAACATTAAAAAATACTTGTGATGTCACACATTCACGGTCTATGAAATTCTATTTAAAAATACCTACATAATAAAAAAATGCAATAATTAATCATTTTCTTACATGATTTGCTATGAATATCCTCTGGTCTGGTCTTAGCAGGTCAGCGACTTGGACCGCGACACCCAAATCTGCTTTCATGCCCTTGAAGTTTGGAATACAAGACGAAGCTTGCTTGAAGAACTCTGGCATATTGGCTGTAATAGGTCGAAAAGATTTAATATGGATTTTGTTAATTGCTGCTTCGAATTTAACAACAAAATATAAAGCAAGACTGTGGAGGCAGCCTCCTCGCATATCTTCTACTTAGTTTGAGCCTTCTCGCGGCATTAGCCACTTACTTTTTAGAAGTTTTTTTGGGGGCGGCATCCTATAATTCGCTCCACCAAAGAAGTCCCGTGATAGACGCCACTAAAGCGTAGTGATTATATAATCTTTGAATGCCACTCCACTTCTGTTACGTCAACATTAAAATTTGAGCTTTTCAGTTATAGACACAAGGCATGGCATCTCAAATTTTAGTTTCGTGTTTTGCCACGAGAATTCCTTTGTGACGCGGAGTCTCTACTTAGTTTGTGACCTTGCTACGTATATAGTGATCTGTGGTTTGTGAGCCACACTCAAGGAACTTAGGTAAGTTCCTTGGCCACACTCGCAATAAATTGTCTAAGCTAATAAGCCACATTTGATGTTTCTAAATATTAGCTTCATAGAGAGGTGACCAGTATTCTATGGAGGTGACATATTAAGTGAATCATCGATATGTACTTCAAACAAACACGTTGTGATTACATTCTCTTTGAAACAAACGTTGAACTGCCAGGGTTCCAATTTATTCAAAAAGTCAACACGAGACCCGTCAATTGCCTAAAACGGTCATGGCGTACATGTAGCTTTCGGGTTATAAAATAAAATTTCCTGTTCAGTGTCAATAGTTATGAATAACTTGAAATAGGACAGGGCCGATATAACAAGACTCCGTAAGTCGTTTTTTAAATAATTTGTCCATATCAACTCAAACATATAGGTGGGTCGACCAATGTTTAATACACAGTGACACCTAAAGTCTCCTTCTACTTAGTTTTTGCGCGGAGTCTATGCGTGGAATCAAAAAAATAATAATTCTAAAATTAAATTGAATTCAATTCACGTTATTCAGATAATAATTTTACACAAATAACAGATAATGTAAATGTTTTGGGCGATTCCCAAATTTGTACTGGTACAACTACTATTGAGGAATGTAAATAGATAAAACCTCAATGTAGCCTGATCTAAGTAGGTATATTATAAAATATTCATGACTCCTCTTATGGTTACAAAAAAACCTAATACTTGTGCGATGTAAATTTGAACAACAACGCCATCTATTAACAATACTTGTAACTAAATCTTATTATACTGGTCTTATAGAATGAGAAAAACGTAATGGTAGCGCGATGTAAAAAGGCACAGCGCCATCTATTTGCAATTGTGGGAAATATTTATGTAAAGGGTTTTTATATTGATTATTGAGGAGATTAATTATGAAACTGAGGTAATAAATTATTATAACTATGGGGTTTGAACAGTAAAACTATTATAATAAAGTCAGAAATAAACACAAATGCCTGAACTAGGCGAACCTTAAGAGCCGGCAACGCATCTGTGATGCTCCGTGTGTCGCTGACGTCCATGGGTGGCGGTAATTCACTTACCATCACGTGAGCCGTCTGCTCGTTTGTCTGCCATAATGTAAAAAAACTTGTTTTTTCAGGCTCAAAATATTACTCAATATTTTTCAGCTCAAATAAGTACTCATAAACAATATTATTATCATAGAATTGTAATACTGTATTTTATTTCAAGAGCGGTGGATTTTGTGAAGTAAATAAATAAATAAATCACAAAAATATTTACCTAAGAGACAATTTTAACCGCAGAAAAACAACAACTTATATAAGTTACCTACTTCAACACAATAAGCATTTTCTCTGTATCATCATATGTCATGTTAACAACATAAAGTTCTCTCATAGGCCTACCCTGTAATGTAATCTTAAACATCTTTAATGTTTTGTGTTTTAAGCGAATATTACTTCCATTTCGCAAGGGTCGCAGGTGCGATTCCCGCACCAACACTAATGTTTGTTGATGAAACAGATATTTGGGTTTTATGAAACAGATACTTAATAGGTATGGCTAGTAGGAGTTATAACTGGACAATACCCACCGGACTCGTGTCCACACCAAGTTTATTACACTGGTGTGACTACGAGTAATTTCTATTATTCGTGGTCACACCGCTTCGCGCTTTGCTGAAATACATTTAGTGTCGTGAAGTACTTGATAAATAAATAAATTTCAGTCATCTAGCGTGCCTGATCCTGAGTAAATTTTATGAAATTAACTTATTATTCCTGTTTATTTCCAATGCTTTAAGCGTGGTTCCATAGAATTGTATGCGTGGCCCATAGGATTCTGACAACAGTGTGCAATCAAACCAGATTCAGTTAGTTCGGCATATGTTTTGCGCTTAGTAAACTTAACGTTTTACAGGATTTAGTGTTAGTAAATGACGTTGGAACCAATTATTTAGTGTCGAAACCTCTTTGAGCATACTCAAAGACTTTTTATCTGACGTTGCGGAAAACAATACATAATACAGTGTCATCAGCCATTGAACTATGAATTATAGTAATAACTCACTGTCATCAACATGCAAAATGTAAGTGGCCAGGGCCTGCGAGAAGGCCGCATAGCGCCTCTACAAGGTAATAATAATAGAACAGAAAACCAGTTAAAATTAATAAATTTTAGTTACCATCCACTCCAGTCATCATAGGAAAGTGATAATACACCAGCGGTAACGAAGGCGCGGCCTTTGAAACTGCTTCCAGGTACCCAACCAGCTGGTCCACCGTCTTTGGCTTAAAGTACAGCTCCGGAAGTGTCATGATGGCGTCCGCTTCTATTTGCTCCGCGTGTTTTGCCTGTGGAACAAAAAAGTACCAACTTTGTGAAATGATGTGTGATAACACAGGCTATTAGTAATAATATCCTCCAATCGATTACGGCTATATTAATCAGATCAGCCACGTATTCAAGATATATATAATTAAAAGTGCTCACAAGGGCACTATCTATTTTCATAAAACGATGGGACACCAGTGTGACACGACCAGAGAAGTATCGGGAACAATCTGTATTTTCCATAAACGTGACCTTTGCTAGCACTGGCTAGCTCAACTTATAGGCTTTCTTTTCTCACATAGTTTCCTGGATAATAACTCCTGATATTAACTCTAAAACTAGTCACTTACCAGGATACTTATGTTACAAGTTTAGAGGAAAACTACTTAGAGAAACACTATATTCCGAGCCACCAAAGAAGTCCCACATAACACAGAACTAGAATTTTAAATCCTTATAAACTATTTGATTCCATCATACTAAATCATCTCAACATTATATCCATCTATTCATCACCTTAGTATGGCGAAGTGTTTTTTTTTTTTTGAGAGTTTAACTACTTTATTACTATATTATGTTTATTGGGGAAAAATGATTGTTTTCATAAGTATAAGGCCCTTGAGAACTTACTTGGTCTTTCAAAAAGTCAAGGTGTAATGAAACTCTGAATGTTGGAGGTGTCTGTAGTGACACCTCTCAAGTGGCATCCTTGATGCGTCTACTCAAGTCAATTTTCAATATTTAAATGAATTATGACGGGTTAGTGATCACCAATCTGCATTAGGCAAGCGAGCCTAAGCCTAACCCCATCATAGTAGCGATGACTTGATTTCTATGATGGAGGCCTTTGCCCTGGGACAGTATAGGCTGATAATTTACTTTATACTTTACTTTAAATGAACTTCACTAACCAATTCTAGAACGTCCGGCATAGGCGCCCCTCCCACTTGCGCGATGACTCTCAAGCCAAGCGGCTTGGTCTCCAAGATCCAGGCTTCGAGGGTGCGCTTGCGTTCTTCGACGCTCAGGGATGTGGCTTCTCCTGTAGTGCCACCCACTGCAATGATGCAAAATATGTTTTAGTTCGTCAGGCGTTACTAGAACTAAAACAGTTAAATTGTCTAAGATTGAAACCATAGAAATACGGAAATACGAGCAAAACACAAACTGATGGTTATTACTAGGGCTCGGATTAAGATGTAAATAGATATTTTTAATTTGCACGATTTTCGCTCCCGAATATGTTCCTCTACACGGAATATCGTATATAGATTGTAAAAAACTAATTTTTATTTTCCATATTTTTCCATATTTCATGGTGGAAAAATATTAGGTACAATCATCCCTATTTTTGAACTTAAGCTAATGTTATGGCCAATTGAGATCGAACTCGACAGTTTTGATTTCGATAATTTAAAAAACATGGGATTCTACTGCATTTAAATTAATAAGATCGATAGACGATATGGTAGAGCTGTTCAAGAAGGAAACAGGATAATGCCGGAAGAGTAATATTTATTTTTTGAATATCTAACGCCACTGTTAGCATGTTCCTAGGCTTTCCTTTTTTCATAAACTTATAAGTGACAAAAGTGTTTCAGTTTTGGAGAAGTGTATACGAAGAAACGTTGTTTTTCTGTACTTTTAGTTCTCTGTCGCGCTCCTCGGGGAGAGGCTAAGGAGACGGTAAATAATACCTACGTGAAGTATACCGCCTGGAGCCCAATTCTCGTGTCGTGATAACATTTTGTCATCATACGACATTATCATCGTATTTTTTATGGTTTTCAGGCGACATCCGCAATGTTTTTATATCAAAAATCCCGAGAATTGGGCTATTCTCTTAAGGGGATGAATGAAACTTTTATTTTAACCTGAACATTATGCTACCTTTTATATTTTTTTAATGTAACTGTCACTGAAGTGATTTTTCACAATAAACAATGTTTAATATGAAGGATATTATTTTTTAAAACTCCATATTTTTTATATTTTAAAGTTTTTGGTCCATATTATATGTATGTACATATTTTGGATTTTTAGTACATAGGTATTTATCCGAGCCCAAGTTATAACTTATACCGTTTTTTTATTTATTGATAGGGATTTTTCAATTTTCATACACATGGTCTGTGTTTTTAAGGCTTTCAAATGCAAATTTAAGTTACAATCAAGTGTCGCCGCCTATGACAACTATAACATTTCGAGAAGGTATCATCGATCCGCACCAACAAAACCCTACATTGCGCGTGGCCCGAGACGCACTCCGCCGCCACATATCCACCATATCTTCGGCATATTGTATACTCACCTAGTATTCCATCGACCTGGTTGCTGCTTAGGTACCGAGCATAATCAGGGATGATGGATAAGTTGAGGGTGCCGTCATCGTGGACAGGAGTGAACACTGGAGCTAGGAGTAAGAGCTCGTTCACGTCTGCAAAGTCCTGCAGAAAAAAGATCTTTATCTAAAAACAGACACGGCTTCTTCTAAAAATGTTTGCCCTTAATTTTTTTTTTATATGTGATAGGTGTCAGACTAACAGACGGATCATCTGATTGCCATCGCCCATGTATACTTATACACGAAGACTTTTAATCGGTGATCAGGACCTACTGATTCCGACTAGGTGGATGATGGCCATTGCTATAGTAATAGTAGTTACATGTCAGCGTTCCATTTTTTTTCTTGTCTGGGACTTTAAGTTAATAACTATGAATATGGTCATCCTACTCCTCCTTATTACAAATAAAACCTCTTCATAAGTACAGGTACAGAGATGATAACAAACCTCATTAGAGATTTAAAGTTTTTCATGTTGTTGGTAGAAAACTGTTAAATGGCAGACAACGTCAAATAAAACAAATCAAAGAAAATTAAAAATAGCTTTCTACACTTCATAAAAATGTAGGAAGACCATACATTCCAATTAAATTTAGATATTTAATAAAATTTAAAATAAAACCTAAACAAAAAGAAAACATGTAACTACTATTCCTATACCAATGGCCATCATCCACCTAGTCGGAATCAGTAGGTCCTGATCACCGATTAAATGTCTTCGTGTATAACATCAATGGGGTCACAAGTGACTTGCCAAACTTCTAATTCCCCTTTGATTGCCCTCCGGTACGCAGCGAAACACATAGTAAGCTTAAGCTATAAATATATTGAGACAACGTCACATTAGGTAGCCTGTCCTTGTCCCAAACTAAGGTTTTCCCTTGTTCTATGGAAACCAGGAACAAGGAAGATACTAAAAACAAATTAATGGCTCTTTTTCAATTCAAACTCTGAGTAAGTAGTAGGTACCTACCTATTATTTTTATTTCAGATGACTTTGATCTATAACATTAATTAATAAATAATTAGTATTAGTACAGCTTAACCTAAAGTTTATTTATTTTATAAGTATGATTTTATTATTTACCATTTTCAAAGCTCGCTTCACTGAGTAATACTCGACGACTGGCGCAAGATAGAGAGCCGGGCGAAAACTGAGAGAAACTCCTTTAGCTTGAAACATTATAGGCTCTTCTCAAATTGCCTCCTAACCGAGCAAGCCCTAATGACTGCGGCCTAACTACGCAACGATAGTATGTACACATTATTATTTATATTTATATTATTTATTTTTATATATATATATATATATAGACTATAGGCAAACGCTTGACCACAGTCACGCCTAATGGAAAACGACGATGAAGTCCAGGATAATGTGTGCCTAAAAAGGTCGGATCAAGTGATCGGGTATAGGTATCGCGAATAAAGTCCATTTAGCATGTTAGGTCAACAAAAAAATATTTCATACATTATTGCTGGGTGGATATTCAATTTTGTACTTTATTCACGATACCGATTCGGGATGTAAGCTATTTCGTATTAATCTAAGGATGTAAACGATAAAATAATAACGGTGTATAGTTGTTAATGATAGGTGGCAGACGAGCAGACGGATCACCTGATGGTAAGCGATTGCCGCCGCCCATTTACACTCGCGACACCAGTGGAGTCACAAGTGCGCTGCAAACCTTTAAACCCTCTTTTCCCCTGGATTGGACCTCCGGTACCCTTACTAACGTTAAATAACTATTTTAAGATCAAAATTGTAACCTTGTTTTTCATACAGCATAAAGAACTTACTTATAGTGATACGCGTTTGCCTAAAAGATGTCTGTTCACTCAAAGATGTCCTTTAAGGACATTTTTTTCTTTCTTAATATTTATATTTTTTTACTTTTGCGTCAGTTGGCGCGAGAATTACTAAGCAGGTAGGTAGCTACGTTATAACGTATCTATTTTTATCATTTTTCACCTACATGGTAACTAATTTTAGAGGATCTTCTCTTCACTAAATCAGGACTATTTCGTTTTCAGTAAATTTATCTACTACTTAGTCAGTTAAGCTGAAGTGGCAGAAGGCTGGCCATATCTGCCCATATCAGAGAATGAGTTCTGGAACGGAGACCGCGTGTCCGTAAAAGTAAGTACCTGGTGTAGGACGCCCTCCGGTCAGATGGAGTGAAGATTCAAAGATAACAGGCCTGGACAGGACCTGTCTGAATATTAGCCATACTGGCAACCAGTATGGCTAATATTCAGACAGGTCTACAGTGTGAGTCTTAATAAAGTGCACACATCAAAATCAGGGAAAACACACCCCCTTTTATCAACGGAAAAAAAAATATGATTTTTTTTTAATTATGAGTTAGGTAAACTTGTTAACATAATTTTTAAACTTACTGCCACACTCAGAGTCGTTGATTAAGGTGACGGTTAGGGCACACTAGCGACGCCAATCGATTTTAATTTTTAGCTACTAAACCGGATCTATTTTAAAAAATTTCGGAGTTACAACCTCTCGGTAAATACTAATACTATTGTTAAATAACCATGCACAAATGTTGGGCCCGTTTTAGAACGCGAAAAATTTATTCACGCCAAAAGCGGCTACTTTTGGCGGTAATTCAAAATTCGAGTGCAAAAGCAAACCAAACAGTTAACTATAAGTATTAAATAAATAGTATAGGTGTTTTCCGAGAGGTTGTAACCCCGAAATTGTTTAAAATAGATCCGGATTAGTAGCTAAAAATTAAAATCGATTTGCGTCGCTAGTGTGCCCTACCCGTCACCTAAGAAAATATTAAAGACTACTATACTAAAGTTAATGAACATTAGCTTAAATGACGTCTCTGAGTACGGCCATAAATGTGTTATCGCAGTGGAATACATTTTTAATAATAATAATAATAATTCTCACAACATCTCATACGTTGACCTGATTCCATACTAAGTAGCTTAAGTACCTACTTGTGTTACAGATATCAGACAACAGAGGAACACAAATTATACCTAATATAATTATAATTTTTGATAGATATCAATCAATATCAAGTGCACATGCACTTTATGAAGACTCGCACTGTTTATCCAGCAGTGGACTGCAGAAAGCTGATGATTATGATGATGACTGCTTACCTTTTAACCCCCTTCTCCTGTATTTGGGCTCCGGTACCCTCACTCACGCAATGAAACACAGCGCATGCACTGCTTCACGTCGGTTTTCTGTGAGGACGTGGTATTTATAACTCACTGTATTCTGAATAATAAAACTCCTTTGACGTAGCAGGTGTCCATGGGCGGCGGCATAAAAAATAATTAAGATAATTATTTTAGTAACTTAAAAAAAATATAAAAGAACAAGTTACATAGTAAGGTCGCTCACATTGTGTTAACATAATATTTTGCCATTACATACTTACGTAACATTTTTTTGGGTTGGGCAATAGATTCCTCAATTCTTTAATTAATAATTAATTGCATTTTTAGAGCATTGTCCAACTCGTTTACTTTACGACGTAGGTATCTTTATTAAAAATTAAAACTTTAGTAGGTACTTAGTTTATCATTTCAGCCAATAGACGTCCACTGCTGTACATAGGCCTCCCGCAATGTTCTCCACACAGATCGGTCCTGTGTCGCCCGCATCCAATGGATTCCCGCGATCTTCACCAGATCGTCGGTCCACCTTGTGGGGGGTCTGCCACGGCTGCGACTTCCTGTACGTGGCCTCCACTCGAAGACCTTTCCGCCCCAACGGCCGTCTCTTCTCCTCCCTATGTACCCTGCCCGTTGCTACTTACTTGCATTATTATTTGATAGAAATGGGGTGAGCCCTGCGTCTCATATCCACTGCGACCAGTAGATGATCTATTGTGGCAGCCCTGTAACCTATTACAGCACCTCATGTAGCTCCAGTTCCAGGATAAACCCGAGAATTGAGCCGATGGGGGAGCTTTAGATCTCGTCTGCTGAGATCATGTGTGCTCCTAGGTGCCGGCTTCTGCAGCGGTGCAGTGCTATGCACTCGCCGAGGACGTGGATAATCGTTTCCTCGTCTTGCAGATTTTGGTATCTGAAAGGCCCATGTTGTGCAGGTGCTTGTTTAATTTGCCCGATATTGCACTGATGTAGACATCCTAGCGGTTTTGGTTAGGATTAGAGTCCCACATATCGCTTTGTTCCCTACATCATCACCTTAGCGTTTAGTCTCGGTTGGGTCCCAAGCTGTCGCTTTCGAGCCCGAAGTCAGTTTTCAACCGACTTCAAAAAAAGGAGGAGGTTCTCAATTCGACCCGTATGTTTTTTTTCTATGTTTGTTACCCGATAACTCCGCCCAATATTATCAAATCGGTATTTGAACAAATCTTTTTCGGCGTATCGGTAATACCTCGCGAACCCGTCTGCCAAGCGTGGTGAGTATGGTAATTACCCCTCATGTGATTGAGGGAGGCCCGTGCCCCAGCAGTGGGGACTTAAATGGGCTGACGATGAGGTAATACCTTAAGAGTGGTCCCATTTAAATTTAATAATAAAAAAACAACCCCCAAGGGTGGAAAATTGGGGATGAACGTTTTTATACGCATTATCTCCGCCGATGATTTTAAACCAATTTGAACGATTCTTTTTTTGTTGAATAGGTATTATCAAAAGGGTGGTTTTATGCGAATTTGAAGAAAATATTTCACCTCCAAGGGTAGAAATTTAGCAAAGTCTCTGCAAAATCTTCGCCAATTATGAACCGCTTTGAACGATTCTTTTTTTGTTGCGTAAATAATCACAAGGGCCCACCCATGTGAATTGGAAGAACTATTTTTAATTTTTTTATTGTGTTTACGCATTTGAAGTTGGTTTTATTTTTTTTATTCTACTTCGACTCCTTCTCTTCGCAAGGTCTTGTGTATCCGTAGTGATCAGTCACTATTGGCACGCTTGCCATCCTTTACGACTTCAAGCCACACATTATGGGTCTACCCCCTGAAGGGACCCGGTGGTGGTGGCATGGCCAGACATTTGTTTCCATTGCTTTGTTTCCCACATTTTTTATGTGATAGGTGGCAGACGAGCAGACGGATCACCTGATGGTAAGCGATTGCGACACGAGTAAAATCACAAGTGTGCTGTCAACCTTTAAACCCCACTTTCCCTTGGATTGGGCCTCCGGTGCCCTCACTCACGCAGCGAAACACAGCACACATTCCACATATTGGGATAACTGGATATTATTTATGATTCTACTGGGACGCCAAATGTTTATTCTAAACTCGAAGCTCTCAGAAAGTGTATACATGACAATGCCTCGGTGGTGCGTAATGGTTAGTGGGCCGCACTATAAAGCGACGGCTGCGCAAGAGTTCCCGGGTTCGATCCCCGGGTCGGGCCAAAAATTTGTACCCAATTTTTCGGTAAGAAATTCTTAGTGTCAGCCCGGAGTCTGTAAGTTGGCGGTCTTGTAACCCCGTGCCTCGGAAAGTACGTTAAGCCGTTGGCCCTGCGCCCAATCCCTCTCCGGTCGTGTCACACTGGTGTCCCATCGGAATATGAGGGTAAGGGAGTAGAGAGTGCACTTTTGTTAGCGCACACACTTGAACACTATAATATATTCTGCGTACTGATCTGCGGGCTGATCGTTGAGATTAGCCGCCGTAGCCCTAATCGGTTGGAGGATATTACATGACAATGCTTACAATTTTACCAAGCAGGGCATTCTAGAGCCATACAACAGAGGAGATAGATAGATATCTGACAACAGAGGAACACAAATATATACTTAAATACATATATTACACCCAGACACCGAACAAACACAAGTGTTCATCGCACGAATGTTTGTCCAGGGTGGGGACCGAACCCACGACCTTTGGCGCAAGAGGCAGGGTCACTACCAATTGCGCCATCCGGTCAGTCAAAATTCTTACTTAGTCTGTACCAGGAAGAGGAAGAAAGACTAGATGTGTACTTATTTGTTAAATTATTTATAACAAATGTTGATAAAATCTACGTTATACACTACTAAGTCAACAAATATGACGAGAAGCCTGATAAGTGATTACAATAATAATGTTTAATGAACGTATATACGAGTAACAGTGAACAACAGTTACGTAAAGACTTAAAAATATACAAATACTTCATCATCATCATCATCATCAGCCCATTTAAGTCCCCACTGCTAGGGCACGGGCCTCCCTCAATCACATGAGGGGTAATTGCCATACTCACCACGCTTGGCAGACGGGTTGGCGAGGGTTTTGATATAAATGCAGAGTTTTCCTTCTCTGGGTGCTGATGATCATGCCAGCAGCTTGGCCGTGTGGTCCCCGGCAGAGTAGAATAGGCCACCCTCACTCTTACCGAGGTGTCGTAAAAGGCGACTAAGGTACAAATACTTATTATTTGCTATTTTGGTCTATCCGTATAAAGATAAAACTGATCTATCTTTATCTGAAAGATAAATGTCACATATATTTAGGGTCGAGCTAAGAAAGTTATTTAGCCAAAAGATAAAAAAATGACACAAACCATCTATTGTCGGCAGCCACGTGCTTATATTTATTTTAGTTACGAGGAGGATAACAATTTAACACAATACAATCGCTACACGACCCATCCATTGACTGCTCACAATATTAACTGAAGTCGCTAATTACGTATACAGTAGTAATGTATGTCAATAGTTGATTGAGCACATTTCTTAATCAGTGACGCGTCTTTCGTAAGCCAAATACAGGTCAATGGTACAGCCGGCTTTAGTTTCACGTCCGACGCGGCACTAGACGATCGTCTGATCTTTCCCAAAAAAAAAGCGAAAAGCGAACTCAATTCTCGAAGTGAAAAGTTAAATAAAATTGTGATGCATCACTCCAATAGTGAAACGGCTCTGAGTGGAAACGGGGAAGTGTTGAAAGGTGCCCCTTCGTCAGCTAACCTCAACGGGAATGAGAAGTCCAGCACCAAGGTGGCTGCCAACGTGAGGAAGTCGAGGAGCTTCATGGAGCTGTCAGTGAACAGCTCTAACTCCGTGAAGAGCCTCGGCGGGAACGCGAGGAGGGTGCTGGTCATCTACACGGGCGGCACCATCGGCATGGTGAAGAATAGAGATGGAGGTGAGAATGCACGAGGATTTTAAACATGTATATATCTATGGAGAACTGTCGCTATAGATATATTCGATATTTAGGGCGACAGGGACCCGAAGGACCCGCTTTGGGTCGGAGGTCGGAATCCAAGACCCACTGCGGGTTACTTGGCCGTTGCCCGTAACTGAGTACAGTGGCGGACAGGTCAAGATATACAAAACTGTCAAATTTCCTCAATCGATTTCGAACTCAATGTGTAACAATATAAGGTTTATAATCGAATGAAGAAATTTGACAATTTTGTATAGCTTGATGTGTCCGCCACTGTACCTAAGGGTATATCAATAGATAGTTACACCACAAGAATGCAAAATAAATCCACGTTCCTTTAATATTAGAAATACCTTGTATTCTCGTAAATTAGAAAGAAATAGTTAATAAGACACCACTATGCGTAGTAATAGGTAACTCACTGTAAGAAATCGGAAGGTCATAACTTTAGGAATCCAGGAACCAAAAAGATCGATAAAATTACGTATTGACGACCCGTTTAGGTTTTAAGTTTACGACGAAATGCAAGAAGAGTCACGTCGTGGTTGAAATGCAGGGAGGGTTCATCAAGTCCCGCATAGAGATCGTGTAAAAAAAATGAGAAATAATACTTAAGGGTTCGAACCACTCGCAAGCGATTGTCATTCCATTCTCATCATCTCGATGGATGGTGGTTTAATACTGTGCGTTTCTCCCGGAACTTTCTACCACGTACCTCAGTTCTGTGGAACGGTTTGGCTGCAGGAGTATTTCCGGACGGCTACGACTTAGGGATCTTCAAGAGAAGAGCGTACTCTTTTTTAAAAAAAAAGGCCGGCAACACATTAGCGATCTCTCTGATTTCGCAGATGTTCATGGGCGGCGATGATTACTTTCCATCAGGTGACTCGCTTGCTCGTTTGTCCGCCTCTAGCATTGAAAAAAGGGTGTGAACAATACCGTGTAAAGACTTCACTGCCAAAATATGAGCATCATCAGAGCAAACAAAAAATCAGCTGTTTCATACATTATTGACGCGCGGATATTCTATTTAGTATGGAACAGCTGATTTTTTTTTGCTCAGATGATGCTAATATTTTGGCAATGAAGTCTTTACACGGTACATATACCTTTTATGATATGTAGCCTTTGAGTATTATGGCTCATTTTTTTTACACTTTGTATACATGTGTGTAATCAGGTTTGTTAGGAATAGATAACTATTGTGTTTTTGCTACCACATTGTTTTTATTTCATATAAAAAATGTAAAAATTTAGTTATAATGGTTTGTTTGGAAATGTACTTTATGTGATGTATCACTTCTATCCTGCCTAGTGTGATCTCTCTCAATTCCAATCACGTGGTCCCAATCATCAAGTACTTATATCATACGAAGTATGCAATGAACTACTTTTAGAAGAGTTAGGTAATAAATACTTTGTTGCTAATGACAAAAACAAAAATAATGCAAATCTATTGAAAGACAAGTATTTCCAGTCTGCTAAATGGAATTTATTTTTCTAAAATCGAATTATTATGGAGAACATAAGTTAGGTTTTAATAATGGAATTATTAGACATTTATGGCGAAACTCACTAACTCTGACCCTACTAGGCTAGTAGGATATAACACAGAAAACATTGGAGAAAATTGTCGTAGAAACATCTCATTAAGGTCTTATCTAAAGTCTTATCAGCTATCCAATATGTTGGTTTACAGTCAACCTGAGCGAAGTAAATGGTATCATGATTTCAAAAACATTAGAATTCGTAAGCGTAAGGCTGCGTTTCCACAGAAGTGGAGCTGCGCGGAGTTGAGCGGAGACTCATAAAAATTGACCAATCACATTGCTCAAAACAAGAGATGTGTATTTTAAGCAATGTGGTGGTCAATTTTTATAAGCGGAGTTGAGCGGAGTTCCGCTTAGATCCACTTCTGTGGAAACGCAGCCTTACTTTCATATCTAATAGTTGTGCCTGTGCTTGTGTTCAATTAATCTGATATGCATATTTATATTTTTTTACCACTTTTTGACTAGATTTCTCGGAACTCTTGGTATTTTTGTGATAGGATTTAGCCTTGTATTCGGAACTTATCAAAACCCTTATTTATCTATATTTTTCTTATTTTCTTATATTTATTTATCTAAGGAATTTTTGATAGATAATACTAATCTTAGGACCGATTCGACCAACCTTCATCCAATGTTAAATCTATGGTATAGGGCTGTCATTATATACAAATCTGACGTCATACCATAGATTTATCCACGGATTAAGATTGGTCGAATCGACCTGTATAACGTTTTTTGTGAACACAAAATTTACCTTCATCGATTTTCTTGACTCATTTTTATGTCATTGTTATACATAGTTATTTAGTTAACAATCTTATTATTAGCTACGCTTTAAGATAACAAGTAAAACAAACATGTTTTGAAAACTAAATTTATTTACCTTCTCAATTCAATTGCAACCATTGCTTATGTCTTTGCACGTTTTTTTATAAGATTTTTTTTCTTTATATGGATCCAATTTATTCAAAATACTAATTTTTCGTTCGTCTGTGCGTATTGGCGACGATAAGGGCCTGCGATCCGATCGTACCAGTGTAGGTCATAGACGTGCACCCTAACCAAACTGAGCCTTCTCATAGAAAGCCGTACCAGAATAACCTTGCGAAGCCATTAGTACTAGGGTGACGAGCTGGGCGACGTTCTGTCTCTACCGCACCCGTATAGAGAGAGAGAGAGAGATGCATTAAGGTGACGGGTAGGGCACACTAGCGACGCCAATCGATTTAATTTTTTAGCTACTAAACCGGATCTATTTTAAACAATTTCGGGATTACAACCTCTCGGCAAACACTTGTACAATTTATTAAATAACCATGCACAAATGTTGGGTCCGTTTTTGTTCGCAAAAAATTGATTCACGCCAAAAGTGGCCGCTTTTGGCGGTAATCATTTTTTTTTATATAAAAAACAGACCCAACATTTATGCATGGTTCATTAATAAATAGTATAAGTGTTTGCCGAGAGGTTGTAATCCCGAAATTGTTTAAAATAGATCCGGTTTAGTCTGATTGGCGTCGCTACTGTGCCCTACCCGTCACCTTAAAGCTGCGACAGGGTCGATTGGATCTCTTTCACGCTCTGTGAGGTTTATTTTTCGAAAATGGCACATTTCGTTTAAAGCGCGCGTATTCTCGTTCCATGGTGTACTCGTATAACTCCATTCGTCAGGAGACATTGATTACGACGCGACGTCAAGCTTGCTATTTCTGCCTTGTGAGTCAAATGCCGTGAGGCGTCTTTGTGTTATTTTTCAATTCCTCCTTACATGCAATAACTTAATTCACTATAACTAATTAATAGGAGTTAAGTAACTACCAAAGTTTCAACAGCACAATCACATCCACAGTTCTGATACCACAGAGGGGCGCCTTCGAGAACCTAATAAGGGGGTACCCACAACTCCACGACACCGCCTATTGGAGACAGCGACTCAGCGAGGCAGAATTCCCTACATCCTTCCTCGTCTTACCAGGTCAGCTAATATTTTCACACCTTTACATACATTTATCTCACTCCGAGATAGGTAACTCAAGCACCTGTGTTACGGATATCAGAACCAACAGCGGAATGACAAATATACATACCTCATCATCAGCCCATTTAAGTCGCCACTGCTGGGGCACGAGCCTCCCTCAATCACATGAGGGGTAATTGCCATACTCACCACGCTTGGCAGACGGGTTGGCGAGGGTTTTGATATAAATGCAGAGTTTTCCTTCTCTGGGTGCTGATGATCATGCCAGCAGCTTTACCTTAGTCGCCTTTTACGACACCTCAGTAAGAGTGAGGGTGGCCTATTCTACTCTGCCGGGGACCACACGGCCTACCAATATACATACCTATGCATTTAATACTTTTCTTTTGTAAATACATAGAAAACACCCAGACTATTATAAACAGACAATGTTCATGCACACAAATGTTTGTACTGTGCGAGGATCGAACCCGCAACCCTTGCATCAGAGGCAGCGTTCACTACCACTGCACACTGGTCCAAATTAGTCGTTTATCGAACTTATGATAAACAAAGAATCTATGGGTTGGGGAGCGATGGTAACTTAGTGGATCATAACGCGCCTTCGACACGAGGGACCGGGTTCGAATCCCAGCATGCACCTCTGGATTTTCCAAATCTATGTGCGAATTTCTACCATTAGCTCCGGCGGTGAGGGAGAACATCGTGAGAAAACTCGCACGTCTCGGATAGTTTCTGAAACGTGTAACCATGATTCAGTTGGTCTGGTTCCCCTGTTAAAGGGTTACGAAGGGCAGTCGCTTCATTGTAATTACCAGCCTCTCCAAAACAAGAATCATGCGTCCATGCGTACCCCGGGCTCCAGAGCGACAGCTTGGGATGCAACTGGGAACTACACACAATAAGAACCGTGGCAACCGTTTTGTACAGTGGGAGAGCCACGCTTCGGCATGAATGGGCCGGCCGAACCGCAGTGATACCACGGCCTCACAAAAACCGGCTTGAAGCAGCACTATGCTGTGTTTCGCTGCTTGAGTGAGGGCACTGGAGGCTCAATCCAGGGAAAGGGGGTTTAAAGGTTGGCAGCGCACTTGTGACTCCACTGGTGTCACGGGTGGCCATGGGCGACCGCAATGGCTTACCATCAGGTGATCTGTCTGATCCACTGCCACCTATCACATAAAAAAATGAAGCTGGTTTAATATAGTCTTCACCTATGAAAGCAGTCCCGTGAAAAGCGGGCTTCAGGCGCCATCAACATTCAAATTTGAGCTTTATGATTATGGATCCAAGGAATCTAAACTTTTAGTTCCGTGTTTAGCCGCGGAACTGCTTTCTTGGCGTGGACTCTAGCAGCTGCATACTTCATGGAGGCGTCTTATTAGGTAAACTATGATTTTTTGATAAACAAAGGTTCGAACTTATCTGATCGCCTGAGAGCCATTGACATGGCTCACCGTATTACTAAACTGAAGTGGCAGTGGACATAATATGACATTTTGGATACATGGTGAAACCACACCGTAAGCCGTGTGGTCCCCGGCAGAGTAGAATAGGCCACCCTCACTCTTACCGAGGTGTCGTAAAAGGTGACTAAGGTAAAGCTGCTGGCATGATCATCAGCACCCAGAGAAGGAAAACTCTGCATTTATATCAAAACCCTCGCCAACCCGTCTGCCAAACGGGGTGAGTATGGCAATTACCCCTCATGTGATTGAGGGAGGCCCGTGCCCCAGCAGTGGGGACTTAAATGGGCTGATGATGACGATGATGATGTGAAACCACAAGCTTTGTAGTAAGCGATTTCTAGAGCGGAAACAATGTACATAGATGTAGAATCAGACGTTATCAGGCCAAATAGAGTGACGAACCAAGGGTAAATCAAAGAATGATGATGATGATGATGATACTTACTTTCTTACTCCGTTGGCTCAACGACCCAAACAAGAGATCACCACACCAGAGCTCGCGCAGATCAGTCTCGACGACGTCATTCCAGCGATACCTAGGTCGGCCAACTGGGCGTTGGCCCACGGGTCGGCCCTGGTATGCTTTTTTGACGAGACGATCTTCATCCTACCTCTCGAGATGGGCAAGCCAGCGAAGACGGTGCGCCTTGTTCTCGCCGATGATGTTGGGTGTGTTCACAATCTCTTCTATCTCGGCATTTGTGCGGAAGAAAGATGAAGATGTTAATAAATTTAGCGGCACGATACCGTATTCTGAAGGTATAGCTTAGCGAACCTGGATTCCACATTGTTAAATTTTTGGTAAAAAAGTGCGGAGAGAAGTCGCATCTCTGTGTCTTTTACCGCCTTTACCATGGTAAGTGTTCCGAGGAGTAGTTTGAGTTAATACCCGCTGCTGAATTTCACCATCGTACTACATGCCGTAAACTAGGATTCCACTCGTACCATCTGGATGGGTGGAGATGCACCACCGTGCGCTTTACACGTCATTTTTCGCCACGCACCTCCTCATTGTGGAATCAACTTCCCGCAGCGGTATTTCTGAACCGGTACGACATTGAGATCTTCAAGAAACGAGCCTATACCTTCCTAAAAGGCCGGCAACGCATCTCCACTCCCTCTGGTGTGGCTGATGTCCTTGGGCGGCGGTGATCACTTACCATCAGGTGACTCACTTGCTCGTTTGCCTCCCTTTCTCATTAAAAAAAAAGTGTCAGCGGCACCTTTTCAACTAGCTATAGATAAGTTACTACATTATTGTATTTTTGTTCCAGAAACAAAGGACTTAGATCTGAGAGTGTTCTATAGTATACACGAATATCAGAATCTCTTGGACTCTTCCAACATGACTGAAAAAGAGTGGATTCAAATAGCTGAAGACATTATGGTATGTTGTAACATTGTTCACACTCATCAGAGAACGACATGAAAAATCATATTTAAGAGTGCTAGTGCTAAAAAAATTTCGACGAAGACCGCTTCGTGACCTTATTGAAACGAACTTAAAACAATATGTAGGTACCTATTAAACATTTACGTTGTTGTGTTGTAAGCATAATTCTGAAAAACATTTGATCCATGACTTTTGAAAAACCTACCAACATTTTAAATACAAAGATGTTGGTAGGTATTTTTTATGGAGAGTCGAAAAAAATTACGAATTTTCAAATGTCGTAGAACTAATGTTCAGAATGGTTCATCGAAAACGTGGTTAAGGGAGCATCCTACCCTCGGCACTTTAAACCCTAATTTCCCTACTTAAAAATTACTTAAAGATCGAACATACTATGTCCGATCTTTAAGTAGGTACAGTCAGAGAATAAAAAGGTTCGTCACCTTAAGGTAAAATTTTCGCTGACACGGCAAGAATCAGTTATACCAACATACTGCTTTAAAAAGATCTGACAACCTTTTAAAAATGTCATACTCGTAATACATTATGTCTTCTGATATGGCATAGACAGAGATTTTGACCTTTTAACCTATTATCCAAGCGATTCGCGAATGATACACGAGACAGCCAATAGTAAACATCCAAATTAAAAACGTCACCGACCATGAAAATAAATTTATTTTTTATTTTAAATTTAATTGCCACGTCAAACCAATGTAGGTTATTTTCTGTGCAACAGTTGTTACCTGGCCAATTTACGAAAGGTAATAAGTTCTCTTAGCATATCAAACGAATCAATTTGAAAACTGACGAAACTTTTCATTCTTTGAGTGTACTTTATCGAACCTTGAGAGTACTATTACACTGAGGCATGTATAATGTACCTATACTCTAAGTATTCGAAATAAGTCTATTTGTGTAGTATATACATTTACCTAATGTTTACTAGTCAGTAAACATTAGATAAATTGTACATACACTACCTTATTAGCACCTCACACACCACAGAAGTTATACATAGTTCTGTGTAACACACCTATGTCTTTCTACGTGGCAAGTAGCCCCGCCTGCTGTCAAGGCGAGGTCGCACTTAATGTCGATAATCGGGAATTATTGACTTGTTTTCTTATCGTGTGGTATAGATCTTCGAAGAAGTATTAATGCGTCAAGAAATTGGCGACAACGATTCTTTGAGTTCCCATGCCTCCTCCTCATCTAAGCGTGTAATTAGCAGTTGCAAAGCTGTCGCTTCAGAGCCCGGGGTACGCCTGGACGCATCCAGGATTTAGAAAGTCTAGTAAATTACAATAAAACGACTGCTTTCTGATCTTCGCAACCCTTAGACAGGGGGACCAGACCAACTGAATCGCTGTTACACGTTCAGAATGATTATCTCAAATATTGTAGGTGTGTACAATTTTGAGAAACCGCAGACGGATCGCCTAATGGTAAGCGATTGCTGCCGCCCATAGACAGCCACGACACCAGTGGACTCACAAGTGCGCTGCCTTTAAACCCCCTTTCCCTGGTTGAGCCTCCGGTACTCTCACTCAAGCAGCGAAACACAGCACAGTGCTGTTTCGTGCCAGTTTTCCGTGAGGCCGTGGTATCACTGCGGTCCGGCCGGCCCATTCACGCCGAAGCGTGGCTCTCCCACTGTACAAAACGGTTGCCACGGTTCTTATTGCATGTAGTTCCCAGTTGCATCCCCCGGATTGGGCCTCAGGTACGCTCACTCACGCAGCGATACACAGCACAGTGCTGCTTCGCGCCAGTTTTCCGTGAGGCTGTGGTATCACTCCGGTCGATCCGGCCCATTCATGCCGAAGCGTGGTTCCCCCACCGTTAAGTATGTATCCTATGTATGTAACTATGTATCCAAGACGTGCTGGCAGAAGGGAGATTTACTTACATGTTCACTGTTTCCGGTATATTTTTAACAGACAAACTGAAAGGAAGAGGTTATTGCACATTTCAAAGCCCCTTTTTATGAGGGTTCATGTTTAGAACTATTGTGAATAAATTAAGCTTAAACATTATTCATCATCATCATCATTTCAGCCAATAGATCTCCACTGCTGGACATAGGCCTCCCCCAAGGTTCTCCACACAGATCGGTCCTGCGCCGCCCCCATCCAATGGATTCCCGCGATTTTCACCAGATCGTCGGTCCACCTTGTGAGGGGCCTGCCACGGCTGCGACTTCCTGTACGTGGGCTCCACTCGAGGACCTTTCCGCCCCACCAAACAAACATTAAACATTATTAAATAATTATATATTTTCAGAAAAACTACGACCAGTATGACGGGTTTGTGGTGCTGCACGGGACCGATACGCTCTCATACACCGCTTCCGCCCTCTCCTTCATGTTCGAGAACATTGGCAAGTGCATCGTACTCACTGGATCTCAGGTGAGAACTCCCTGACTTCACTGCGTCAGCCACCTTAGCTTAGCCTTGGCTTCCAACAAGTGATACTTCTTGCCTGTTGTTCACCTGGATCTCTAGCAGATCTGCATACACAACGTCTGTCCATGGAAATTTACGACACACAATAACGACACAGAATTTCGGCTCTTCATCATCATCATCATCATCAGCCCATTTAAGTCCCCACTGCTGGGGCACGGGCCTCCCTCAATCACATGAGGGGTAATTGCCATATTTACCACGCTTGGTAGACGGGTTGGCGAGGGTTTAGATATAAATGCAGAGTTTTCCTTCTCTGGGTGCTGATGATCATGCCAGCAGCTTTACCTTAGTCGCCTTTTACGACACCTCGGCTCTTGCTGACATTAATATTCACGCGCAAATGTTGGATCATCCAATTCAATTCAATCCAAAGATGATTCAACTGTCTTGCAACGACCATACTCAAAGTCCAACGAAGGTACCTTCTGAGAATTTTTTGTAAATACTTTTGTTTTATTTGTTGTTTGCGAATACCTACTTTAGATACATATTTATGTGTACCGATAACCGGCGTGATGCAACGCTTGCTCGTATGTCGCTGACTGATTGAAGGTACCCGAGGCCAATTTAATCGTGATTTCTCCTTGTTAGATACCCATATTCGAACCTCGCAGCGACGGCGCCGACAACTTCGTCTCGTCCCTCTTGATTGCCGGGGGGCTGAACATCCCGGAAGTAACCCTGTTCTTCGGCAGCAAGCTCTTCAGGGGAAACAGGTAGAAATAAATCTATCATACTAACCATAGCCGTTGCTTTGGAGCCGGGGTACGCTTGTACAAGGAGTTGGAAAGTCTGGTGTTACGATGAAGCGATCCGTCTAATCATTGCAACTCTTAGACCGATAAACCAAGCAGACACAAATCAACAGAATCATTGTTTATCGTTCTGAATCATTAATCGCATAAATAATGAATGTTATTGACTCAGTAGACTAAACGCGATCCCTTATAGCATGGACTATTTTTTTATAATTATAATAATAATAATAATAACAATATCGATACCAAACACACATAATCTACATAAAACCATAACAGATAAAATACACAAATACACAGAGTTAAAAGAAGAAATAGTAAAAATTTGGAAAATGAATAAGGTATACATCGTGCCGCTGGTGCTCTCTAGCACTGGAGTAATCCCCAAGCATTTGTTGGCGTCCCTAAGAAATCTAGACTTACCTGAAAACACTTACATGACGATGCAGAAAGCCGCCATTCTCAATGCCTGCCGTATTGTTCGAAAGTTTCTTCAGGATGATAGCTAACCAATAAACCATTCTAAAGTGTAAACTGGGACTCACTTGGTCTAGGCCCGTGAGCCCAGTCAAAATACCGAAATATTTTGAACAATGTTTCGAGAAAGAAAAATTTTCAACAAAAATAATAATAATAATACAGCTTGAATCGGATTCTGACATCATAACAACATAATACTTTTCCTCTACAACTTTGCTTGGCCAAAAGCCCGCAATTTTGTTAGCGTACCCCAAAATGGGAGAATATATTTATATATTTCAAACACAATAATAATAATAATTCTCACAACATCTCATACATTGACCTGATTCCGTACTAAGTAGTGTAAGCACTTGTATTACAGATATCAGACAACAGAGGAACACAAATATATACTTAAATACATATATTACACCCAGACACTGAACAAACTCAAGTGTTCATCGCACGAATGTTTGTCCAGGGTGGGGATCGAACCCACGACCTTTGGCGTAAGAGGTAGGGTCACTACCAATTGCGCCATCCGGTCAGTCAATTAGTCCATGCTTATAGCTCAAGTAATAGCTTAGAGCTCAAGTTCCTAAGCCCCTACGTCATACTTAGGTCACGTCCAGTATCACTAACCTTATTAACAATAAAAACTGAATCGAATTTATCGTCACTGATTTTGCTGACGTTATCTCAGTGCTCATTCCCCCGTACATATTCGTCACTATGAATATAAAGTCAAAGGCTAAAAATATTTTTCTCTGAATAACAAAATATCTAATAATACTGTTCGCGGCAGTTAAAATATTGATACACTTCGACCTTCGTGCCTATCAGGGAAAAGAGTACCTGTTTACGAGCTGTTTTTATTTCATCATAGTGCATATGTTAAAATGTGACAAAAATTTTAATTTTCGAAAGTCTTTCGTCCTTAGAAACTTACAACAAATCCTGACAAAGAGTTAATTTAAAGATAAAGTCACTAGTTTATAGCCAGTTGTCTCGGGTCTGGGTGATTGTAGTACCATTGTGTTTTTCTGATTAGAAATGTTTGTTGTGTAAACATAAGAAAAAGGTTACTTTCTTATTAACTCTTCCCGTCTAGAGCCCGGAAGATATCAGCCAACAACCTATACGCTTTCGACTCACCGAACTGCGTGCCATTAGTGGAGGTGGGCCTGGACTTCGAAGTGCACAAGAAGGCAATCTTCAAGCCCAAGGTCATAGAAAAATGCCGGCTCCACGCCAAGATGTCGAAGAACGTCGGCCTTCTGAGGATATTCCCCAGCATCAGCTCTTCAGTTATAAAGGCTTTCTGTCAACCTCCCATTGAAGGTACTTTTTTATGTCATAGGTGGCAGACGAACAGACGGATCACCTGATGGTAAGCGATTGTCGCCGCCCGTGGACACCCGCGACACCAGTGGAGTCACAAGTGCGATGCCAACCTTTAAACCCTCCTTCCTCCGGATTCTCCTCCGGTACCCTCACTCACGCAGCGAAACACAGCATAATGCTACTTCACGCCGGTTTTCTGTGAGGCTGTGATATCACTCCGGTCGAGCCAGCCCATTCATGCCGAAGCGTGGCTCTCCCACGGTTTTTTTTACATTGGCTCAGATAACAATTTTATGACGCTAATTATTTCGTACCTACATACCTCGTACGTACTTAAACACGTTTACCTAGCAATACTTAAATTTACCTTACCAAGTCTATGATTACATAATAAGAACACAAGAATAGAACTGGAAAAAACTTAAAAAAATATCAGTTAAGAGGCCATGTAGGGCTAGTACTTATTCTAAATTCATCTCTACAGGAGTAGTCCTGGAAAGCTATGGCGCGGGGAACATACCGTCCAATAGGCAGGACTTGTTCGACGAGATCTCGGCAGCTGTCCAGAGAGGCGTCATAGTGGTGAACATCACACAGTGTACCACTGGAGCCGTGGCTTCACCCATTTACGAGACTGGACGAGTACGTTTTGGTTCTACCATTCATTCAACTTTTTTCACGAGAACAATATGAGGCCAGTTTTTTGAATTTCACCAGCAGCAGCAGTCCCACCCTTAAGTCGGAATAGTAAGTTTCATTAGCTGATAAATTGTAGTAGCAAAATGAAAACGAACTAACAAAACAAACTATTGCCTCTCTAGCTAACCTAATTTTCTTTTGTATGCTAGAGGCGACAAACGAGCAAACAAGTGATGGAAAACAATCATCGCCGCCCATTAACATCCGCGAAATCAGAGAGATAGCTAATGCGTTGCCAGACTTTTTAAAAAGGAGTACGCTCTTCTCTTGAAGGTCCCTAAGTCGTAGCCGTCGGGAAATACTCCCATAGGTAAACTGTTCCACAGAACTGAGGTACGTGGTAGAAAGTTCCACAAAAAACGCACAGTACTAGACCGCCATCCATCGAGATGATGGGGATGGAATGACAATCGCTTGCGTGTGGTGTGTGATGTAGACCGCGAATCGCGTAATGCAAAGTTAAACATGAAATTAATGTCTGGGATGCCTTAAATCATGCATTTGCTTTTCCAATCTTGCAGCTTATTAAGCTCTCGTGACTTATAAGCTCTCGTGTCTTATTGAGCTCAAGTATGGTCTGGGATTGGTCTTCTAAGTTTGAAATCAGATCCACTGCCTCAGTGATGTGGTATCCTTGCTTATTTTTTTTTAAATAAGTATACTTAAAATTCCACGGACACTGGTTCCGTGCCTTTTTTGTCCTTATTTTATTTTTAAAGAGTTGCAAAATTGGTCTCTAAGTCGTAGCCGTCGGGAAATACTCCCGTAGGTAAACTGTTTCACAGAACTGAGGTACGTATATTAGCCGTTAGACCATTATATAATCTGTGGTTATACTTTGACGATCCAGTGTTAATTAGCATAGAAATAGGCTAAACCTACCGGATTCTCGAAAGACCCTACACTCTAACAGTGAGTGTGTTATGTCCATAAAATTTTATAACAAATTGCAAAAGTTAAAGAAGAACGCTAAAAAATAATATTTAAGTGATAAAGTTGCATCATACCTGCTATAAAATATACCTAATTATACATTATACTTATACATTGTACCGTAATAAAAATATTCTTTCTCGAAATAGATTAAAATTAATTTATACATTCATATACAGGGTGTAAAAAGATCCTGAAGGAAGACGAAACCTTGCTGAATACATAGGTTTCGGCTTCGTCAACAGGACCATTATTTTACTTCTAAACCATACCTGGGAACTCAATACTTTCCAAGTTATTGAAGGTCAAAATCAAAAAAAATTTTTTAAACATTATTACCAAATTTTTGTCCAAAGCAACTTGTTCAATAATTTAAGTATTTCCTAGTGAAAAATGGATTCAAAACGTACAGCCCGCAATGTAATGTTTGAGAGCGGGGCGGAGGGGTGTGCGGGGGACCCGCCTCCGTGACCGAGGCGCGGGCGCGCATGCGGCGCGGTCCGGTGTACGGTGTTCATTGCGTTGTCCGTTTATTGGATTAAAATTGACACCAAAAATTCAACTTCTTTCCCAAATTTCAAATTTTTTGTTCTAAAACTTGTTTTAATGGTCTTAGTGCGTAGACGCCGGCTTCGTTAAGGGTCTTTTTACACCTTGTATACTTAAAACTTGCACAGCTACTTGTAATTATAACATATACTTACAAACTAAGGAATTTAAATAATAATATGTTTTATCTAAATACTATGTGAAAACCAAAGCCCTCTCTCATATTGCAGTGCCCTTACAGGGTCTATGGTAACGGTCGGCAAACACTGTTGCTGTTATGTTAACTTATATCACCTAACCGTACACTATGGTCGCAATAAAGATGTTGAATATTGAGCTAGACAAAATACCCTACTTAGAAAAAATCACAATTCCTACGTATGATTGGGCTAAGGTATCACCATACATAGGAAGGAAGATCTAAATAAATGATTATGTTCTGTTTCCAGATAATAGCAAAATGCGGAGTAGTGTCCGGCTTCGATATGACCCCAGAAGCTGCGCTGACTAAATTATCCTACGTCCTATCCAAGACGGAGCTGAGTTACCAAGAGAAAATAGAAGTGAGCCACTCAATAAATATGTAAATAAACATACACAACAATCATTTACCTACAGCTCTACCGCCACAAATTCGACCTTCGCATGGTTCGAGGGACGAGGGGACACGAAGTGCGCTTGTCCAATCAAAAAGTTTAGATTCTACTATTTGGGCCAATCAGTCAGTCGGGATGCATGGACTAGAGAAGTCAGCGGAATGTGCCATTTTCGGAAAAAACATCACAGAGTGTGAAAGAGATCCAACCGGCCCTGACGCAGATTCTATACGGGTGCGGCAGAGAAAGAACGTCGCCCAGCACGTCACCCCAGTACTAACGGCTTTGCGCAGTTTTTCAAGTATGGCTTTCTATGAAAAGGCACAGTATGTTTAGGGTGCATGTCTGTGGTCGGATGTCGACACAAAGTTACAGGCCAACAAGAAAGACGTTGGCAGATAATCGTGCGACTGCGCAAGTTCCAAAGAGAACTTCGATTACTCAAACGCACACCGCCCCCTACGTCACGCGCACCATGGGAAGGTTAGCTTTTAGCGGCAAAGCTAATGTTCCAAACTAGGACATACATGTACTATGCGTAGACAATTCCACAATATTTAAAAATATGTTGAAAGAGAAATGTGCTTTGGTCGTTTCAGATGATGGTGACAAATATAAGAGGAGAATTAACCACGACAAGTTCCATTGCTGTAGAGGTAAGCCTCATGTTTGAAATAACAATACCTAACCTAAGAATTTCAAAAATATAAGTAGATAAGAACCCAAACTATTATTACCTTACTCTATGAGCAGAATTTTCCTTCGAACGGCTCCCATTGGACGACCTGTTTGGAACAGTGGTAGTGAACGCTGCCTCTGGTGCAAGGGTTGCGGGTTGGAACCCCGCACAGTACAAACATTTGTGTGCATGAACATATCTGTTTGTATTGGTCTGGGCGTTATCTATGTATCATATGTATTTACAAAAGAAAAGTATTTTATGTATATATTTGTAATACCACAGTTGATTCTGATATCTGTAGCACAGGTGCTTGAGCTACCTATCTCGGAGTCAGATCAATGTATGTGATGTTGTGAAATATTTATTTATTTATTTATAGAGTAGTAGTTAATAAAGATAAAACATGATGTACGTGCACACGTATGTAATATGATTTTAAAAACATATTACAAGTACATTCACTGAATTGAAAAGCGTGACATTAAATCTCACTACCATGAAAGCAATTCTTACCATTGTATGAATTAAAGTAGAACTCCAGTACCAACCTTCACAAATGTAAAGAAAATGCATTACCATTTTCTATTCCTATAAAATTGATTTTGCTGCCTATGCACAGATCCGTCTTCTGCCGATTGAATTCATTCTTCTGGCTGATCCACATATTTCTTTTCTTGCCTGTCCTCGATACAGTCACTGCTAATTAAACTTTCATAATAATTTATAACATTACATAGTAATTAGCATCTATGCATGATGAGATTAATAGCAGCTCGTAACGAACATTTCTTCTAGGACAGCGCCCTGGTGGACGCCCTGGCGACCAGCCTCAACATCCAGTCCCCGAAGATGCTGATCGAGGTCACAGAGAAAGTGTTTGGGGCGCTGCTGCTGTACGCGATAGAGAGGCACGACGAGGTAGCCGTCAAGAAGATGCTGGGTAAGTTAATTCCTGACTCTTCATACTTGACTACGTGGGCGTGAGTTCAGTCGCAAACAACTTGGACTGATGGGTAAGCCGTCAAGAAGATGCTGGGTAAGTTAGTTCTTGACTTTTCATACTTGGCTGCGTGGGCATGAGTTGTCCGCGAACAATTTGGACTAATGGGTGAGCCGTCAAGAAGATTCTGGGTGAGTTGGTTCCTCACTCTACATACTTGACTGCGTGGGCATGAGTTGATCCGCGAATAACTTGGACTGATGGGTGAGCCGTCAAGAAGATTCTGGGTGAGTTGGTTCCTCACTCTACATACTTGACTGCGTGGGCATGAGTTATCCGCGAACAATTTGGACTGATGGGTGAGCCGTCAAGAAGATTCTGGGTGAGTTGGTTCCTCACTCTACATACTTGACTGCGTGGGCATGAGTTATCCGCGAACAATTTGGACTGATGGGTGATCCGTCAAGAAGATTCTGGGTGAGTTGGTTCCTCACTCTACATACTTGACTGCGTGGGCATGAGTTGATCCGCGAACAACTTGGACTGATAGGTGAGCCGTCAAGAAGAGGCTGGGTGAGTTAATTCCCCCTGACTCTTTATACTTGACTGCATGAGTGTAATCTGGGCCGCGGACAACTTGAACTAATGAGTGAACCTTCAAAAAGATGCTGGGTGAGTAGCTCCTAATTCTTCATACTTGACTGCGTGGGCGTTAGTTGAGCCGTGAATAACTTAGATTAATGGGTGAACCGTCCAGAAGATGCGAGGTGGCGTAGATCCTGACTTTTCATACTTCCTTGAAGAAGGAGGTTGCAGAGCGTGAGAGAGAATGAGATCCATTTTCTCTCCGACTGCCTCAAAATATACATATCTGTATATTTTGACTAGCCGGATGGCGCATTGGTAGTGACCCTGCGTCACTGCGCCGAAGGTCGTGGGTTGGTTCCCCACCCTGCACAAACATTCGTTTGATGAATACTTGTGTGTTCTGTGGTTGGGTGATATATAAAGGGTGTATCTGTAAACATTTACATTCGTTTAAACCACGTGTTCTACCAACCATCCTGAACAACAAATATTCTTCGACATTTCGATAATTCGTAAATATTTTTTTGGATACGATATGACTAAGTCATGTGCCCGACTAATATCCGTAACTAATTAAGTAGGTAGTGCAGAAATCAATGTATATATGAATTTATTTATTATTTATTTAAAAATAAACTCACACAATTAAATCATTATCCAGGTAGATATTTAATTAGAATTAGAGTTGGTCACTTTCTCACATCATTAATAATATGCCACCAATATACACTACTGGCTAAATGCTGGGAACAACATACCGCCACCTCTAAAACGTGTCAAGACATTGAATTACGTTTGCGAATTAATAACAAAAAAGTATCTTTTACATCTACAAAAAAATTAAGTACTTATATTGGTTTTTTATTACGAAGCAGCAACTTGTCATTAACAAATAAGCGTAATGTATGATGGATTGACTATTGGGTCAAATTGTATTGATAGGCATTTCAGCGTAACTTATATATTGTTAGGGTCCCGTAATTTTACCTTCAAATAAAATTAAACAGCGCTCTTTTTGAGGCTGCCACTTTCTGTTCGTACAGCAAGAAACGTTCAGAGAGAAGGGGGGATAGTTTGATCAATAGAGGTTAATTCATATAACTATGAAATATAAAGTATTTTCCATTAAAAAATAGGTTAACAACTTTCGCTAGCCAGTCTTTTTAGGAAGGCCGTTACCAAGCCCGCAAGTAATGTTTGGAGCGGGGCGGAGGGGTGTGCGGGGGACCCGCCTCCGTGACCGAGGCGCGGGGCGCGCATGCGGCGCGGTCCGGTTACGGTGTTCATTGCGTTGTCGTTTATTGGATTAAAATTGACACCAAAAATTCAACTTCTTTCCCAATTTCAAATTTTTTGTTCTAAAACTTGTTTTAATGGTCTTAGTGCGTAGACGCCGGCTTCGTTAAGGGTCTTTTACACCTTGTATACTTAAAAACTTGCACAGCTACTTGTAATTAAACATATACTTACAAACTAAGGAATTTAACTATTATGTATCTAAATACTATGTGAAAACCAAAGCCCTCTCTCATGTTGCAGTGCCCTTACAGGGTCTATGGTAACGGTCGGCAAACACTGTTGCTGTTATGTTAACTTATATCACCTAACCGTACACTATGGTCGCAATAAAGATGTTCAATATTGAACTAGACAAAATACCCTACTTAGAAAAAATCACAATTCCTACGTATGATTTGGCTAAGCTTCCTATGTATCACCATACATAGGAAGGCAGATCTTAATAAATGATTATGTTCTGTTTCCAGATAATAGCAAAATGCGGAGTAGTGTCCGGCTTCGATATGACCCCAGAAGCTGCGCTGACTAAATTATCCTACGTCCTATCCAAGACGGAGCTGAGTTACCAAGAGAAAATAGAAGTGAGCCACTCAATAAATATGTAAATAAACATACACAACAATTAGTTACCTACCGCTCTACCGCCACAAATTCGACCTTCGTATGGTTCGAGGGACGAGGGGACACGAAGTGCGCTTGTCCAATCCAAAAAGTTTAGATTCTACTATTTGGGCCAATCAGTCAGTCGGATGCATGGAACTAGAGAAGTCAGCGGAATGTGCCATTTTCGGAAAAAACATCACAGAGTGTGAAAGAGATCCAACCGGCCCTGACGCAGATTCTATACGGGTGCGGCAGAGAAAGAACGTCGCCCAGCACGTCACCCCAGTACTAACGGCTTTGCGCAGTTTTTCAAGTATGGCTTTCTATGAAAAGGCACAGTCTGTTTAGGGTGCATGTCTGTGGTCGGATGTCGACACAAAGTTACAGGCCAACAAGAAAGACGTTGGCAGATAATCGTGCGACTGCGCAAGTTCCAAAGAGAACTTCGATTGGTCAAGCGTACTCCACCCCCCACGTCCCGTGCACCATGGGAAGGTTGGCTTTTAGCGGCAAAGCTAAAGTTCCAAACTAGAACATACATGTACTAAGCGTAGACAATTCCACAATATTTAAAAATATGTTGAAAGAGAAATGTGCTTTGGTCGTTTCAGATGATGGTGACAAATATAAGAGGAGAATTAACCACGACAAGTTCCATTGCTGTAGAGGTAAGCCTCATGTTTGAAATAACAATACCTAACCTAACCTAACATTGAAAAACGTAGATACCCATACTATTATTACCTTACTCTACGAGCAGAATTTTCCTTCGAAAGGCTCCAATTGAGTAGTAGTTAATATTGATAAAACATGATATACGTACGTACACACGTATGTAATATGATTTTTAAAAACATATTACATGTACATTCACTAAATTGAAAAGCGTGACATTAAATCTCACTACCATGAAAGCAATTCTTACCCGTTGTATAAATGAAACTAGAACTCCAGTACCAACCTTCACCAATGTCATTATAAAGAAAATGCGTTACCGTTTTGTATTCCTATAAAATTGATTTTGCTGCCTATGCACAGATCCGTCTCCTGCCGATTGAATTCATTCTTCAGGCTGATCCACAGATTTCTTTTCTTGCCTGACCTCGATACAGTCACTGCTAATTAAACTTTCATAATAATTAATAACATTACATAGTAATTAGTTTTCTATGCATGATGAGATTAATAGCAGCTCGTAACGAACATTTCTTCTAGGACAGCGCCCTGGTGGACGCCCTGGCGACCAGCCTCAACATCCAGTCCCCGAAGATGCTGATCGAGGTCACAGAGAAAGTGTTTGGGGCGCTGCTGCTGTACGCGATAGAGAGGCACGACGAGGTAGCCGTCAAGAAGATGCTGGGTAAGTTAATTCCTGACTCTTCATACTTGACTACGTGGGCGTGAGTTCAGTCGCGAACAACTTGGACTGATGGGTAAGCCGTCAAGAAGATGCTGGGTATGTTAGTTCTTGACTTTTCATACTTGGCTGTGTGGGCATGAGTTGTCCGCGAACAATTTGGATTGATGGGTGAGCCGTCAAGAAGATGCTGGGTAAGTTAGTTCTTGACTTTTCATACTTGGCTGCGTGGGCATGAGTTATCCGCGAACAATTTGGACTGATGGGTGAGCCGTCAAGAAGATTCTGGGTGAGTTGGTTCCTCACTCTACATAATTGAATGCGTGGGAATGAGTTGATCCGCGAACAACTTGGACTGATGGATGAGCCGTCAAGAAGATTCTGGGTGAGTTGGTTCCTCACTCTGCATACTTGACTGCGTGGGCATGAGTTGATCCGCGAACAACTTGGACTAATAGGTGAGCCGTTAAGAAGAGGCTGGGTGAGTTAATTCCACCTGACGCTTTATACTTGACTTCATGAGTGTAATCTGGGCCGCGGACAACTTGAACTAATTGGTGAACCTTCAAAAAGATGCTGGGTGAGTAGCTCCTAATTCTTCATACTTGACTGCGTGGGCGTTAGTTGAGCCGTGAATAACTTAGACTAATGGGTGAACCGTCCAGAAGATGCGAGGTGGCGTAGATCCTGACTTTTCATACTTCCTTGAAGAAGGAGGTTGCAGAGCGTGAGAGAGAATGAGATCCATTTTCTCTCCGTCTGCCTCAAAATATACCTATCTGTATATTTTGACTAGCCGGATGGCGCATTTGGTAGTGACCCTGCGTCATGCGCCGAAGGTCGTGGGTTGGTTCCCCACCCTGCACAAACATTCGTGTGATGGACTACTTGTGTTTGTTCTGTGTTTGGGTGTAATATACAGGGTGTATCTGTAAACTTTAACCACGTGTTCTACCAACCATCCTGAACAACAAATATTCTTCGACTTTTCGATATTCGTAAATATTTTTTTGGACTCTCCATACGAAATGACTAAGTCATGTGACCGACTAATATCCGTAACTAATCTAAGTAGGTAGTGCAGAATCAATGAATATATGAATTTATTTATTGTTTATTTAAAAAATAACCTCACACAATGAAATCATTATCCAGGTAGATATTTAATAGAATGAGAGTTAGGTACACGTTCTCACATCTACTTATATTGGGTTTTATTTACGACCAAGCAACTTGTCAATTACAATAAGTGTAATAATGTATGATGGATTGACTATTGGGTCAATAATGTTATTGATAGGCATATCAGCGTATCTTATATATTGTTAGGGTTCGTATTTACCGTCAAATAAAATAAAACAGCGCTCTTTTTGAGCGCCACTTTTTGTTCGCACAGCAAGACACGTTTTCAAGAAATAGTTGATCAATAGAGGTTAATTTCATATAAGCTATTAAATATAAAGTATTTTCCATTAAAAAATAGGTAAACAACTTCTTAGCCAGTCTATTTAGGGTTCCGTACCTTAAAAGGAAAAAACGGAACCCTTATGGATCACTTTGTTGTCCGTCTATCTGTCTGTCTGTCAAGACCCTTTATCTCAAGAACGCGTAGACGTATCAAACTGAAATTCACATGAAATACTCAGGTCAATTGTCTCTTTAAGCATGTGAAAATATTAAACTTCTAAGCCAAACCAATCAAAAGATGCTGCCGATTATGTCAATATTTTCAACAAATTTTCGATACTCGCAAAGGAATCAAACCTACAGGGTACTTTCCGTAAACTCAGAATCTTGAAATTTGGCATGAAGCATTGTCATTTAATGCAAATATAGGAAATCACATTTTTAAGGTAATATAATAAAAATATTTTAATAAAATGAAATGTACGACGGAACCCTCGGTGCGGTAGTCAGACTCGCACTTGGTCGGTTTTTTTCACTTGTTTACCTAAAACTAAGCTGACGTAAAAACGTCTTTAAAGTCAGTATTCTACTAAATTTAACAACAGTAATAACAACCTTATCATTTATTTTTTAGTTCTGATCATACGGAACTCTCAGCATGAGAATCCGACTCGCACTGTCACAAAACAATATAACTTGCGCAGTTTTTATTATGTGACAATTTATTGGGCCAATGGAATATGCCAACGAGAGGAGCAATTGCTTGTGCAATAAACCGATCAATTACCAGAACGTGTATTTCAAGGCTTTAATGATCATTGGTAATCATTGACTTGGCAATTTGTCCAATAAAAAGTTGTCTCATTTCATCAGCTTCTTTGTATTTTGCCGTCCACGACATTTTAATGACACTAGGTGCGTTATAATGTACTCATTGTAAATACCTACTTATTAATATTTAACATTTGTGCATGGTTATTTAATAAATAGTATAAGTGTTTGCCGAGAAATTGTAAACCCAGATATTTTATAAAATATATCCGGATTAGTAGGTAGCTAAAAATTTAATCGATTGGCGTCGCTAGTGTGCCCTACTTGTCACCTTAACAGATTATCTTTGGTTTTGCTTAACTAGAAGATTACTTATGAGTCGATTCTATCTGAATCGTAAATTCTTTATAAAACACTCTCTCTTTTTCTGATAACGAGTATTGAGATAAGAGTTTGAAATGAATTAAAGTTACTAAATATAAAACGTGTGCGTAAGGGGATTTTCCTAATGAATGAGATAAGTATTATTAACATGCACACAATTCATATTATTAACATTGGCAACTTTAGCATTTATCTACAGCAATTATTATGGTTCATGACACAATGATTACCTACATTATTCGATTTAACAACGATCCCGTTTAGTTAGAGATAAAAATTAATCGTATTAAAATTGTTAGGTTTGTCATTGGGATTATTATTGTTAGGTATGTCATTGACCTTTTTATTGTAAATTTTATGTTGTTTATAAAATTAATGTACGATATTCGATAAAGTACGTACGTACATAATGCTGTGTTAGATTACCCATATTATGTGTACCTACGTAGCAGATTACGTAAATACAACCAATTTTTTTTAAAGCTAGAGTGAATAGGCTGTTTATTTGTACTACGGGTAAGATCGCTCTAACGTAGGTATCTTCTCAACTCTAGGGTTCAGTGTGAAGGCAAGAACAAACCCATCATCATTTTAGCCAATAGAGAAAAAGAGTAACTGGCGAGTTTCTTGCCGGATCTTCTCGTCAGAATCAACTTTCCGATTCCGGTGGTAGAATCACATTATATTTATTCATTTCTTAGTATATTTTTTGTATCGACATATATGTTTAATTACATTTATAATATACATAGATATAATTTATATTTTTCATGTATGACGATTTGTAAGAGCTGTATATAAGCCAATGCAAATAAAGTACTTTTGAATTTTGAATATTTTGAATTTTATCCAGGCATTCGAAATGTGGGCTTATCGACGGATGCTTGCCATTAGCTGGACTCAAAAAGTGACAAATTTTGATGTTCTGCGAGGAGTCCACCAGAAACACGAAATCTTATCGACCATCAAGCAGAGGAAATTTGCCTACTTAGGACATTTGTTAAGACACGATAGATACGAGTTGTTGCAACTTATTATGATGAAGAAAGTTACTGGTAAGAGGCGCGTGGGTCGAAGAAAAAACTCATTGCTGCGTAACATCCGGGAGTGGACGGGGATTGCGAGCGCCGCCGAGCTGTTTCGCCTCGCTGGAGACCGAGAAGAATATGCTAGATTGACAGCCAACCTTCGCTAGTCGGAGAGGCACTTTAAGAAGAAGAAGCTCGACATAGGCCTCCCCCAATGTTCTCCACACAAATCGGTCCTGTGCCGCCCGCATCCAATGGATTCCCGTGACCTTCACCAAATCGTCGGTCTACGCAGCCGGGCCTGCCACTGCTGCGACTTCCTGCACGTGGCCTCCACTCGAGGACCTTTCCGCCTCAATGGCCGTCTACTCTCCTCGCTATGTGCCCTGCCCAATGCCACTTGAGACATGCAAACCTTTGGACTATGTCTGTGACCTTATTTTCTCCTGCGGATTCATCATTTCTGATACGATCACGCAAGGTGACTCCGAGCATAGCAATCCCATTATCGATAAAAAAAGGTTCAATCAAAGTACCTAAGTATGATTGCGCCATCTTGCACGAAACCAACGTACAACGTACCTGGGTAGTACATACATCATTTAGTAGACAATACTTAAATGTTACCCAAACAGAATTATAATATCAGTGCATTTACTTTGCAATGTGTGTGGCGCAGTGTGTTCCACAAGCACGGAAGGTTAGGTTCCCGGTTCCCGGTCTCGACAAGACTCTGGTGTCGATGTCGGAAGACGCCCCCGGCTATCTACTACTTCTATTAGGAGTTAAAGTATGAAATTTGTATTGGGATTTTTCGAAAAGCTGTGTTTTCCATATTAATATGTTTTTTTTTATTTTCAAAATCATCATCATCATCAGCCCATTTAAGTCCCCACTGCTGGGGCACGGGCCTCCCTCAATCACATGAGGGGTAATTGCCATACTCACCACGCTTAGCAGACGGGCTGGCGAGGATTTTGATATAAATGCAGTTTTCCTTCTCTGAGTGCTGATGATCATGCACTTACAAATTTCGTCGGCTTACTAACGCGTTCAGTGGTTTAATTGGTAGAATTGGATTGTGGAAGGTGTGGGTTCGAGTGCCGCCTGAGCGCGAGATGATATTTTTAAGTGTGTTCTTTACTTAAGAATAAATTGCAAAAGATTGCTATAAAAAATAACACCTATTAATGGTACTGTTTCATATTTAACTGTGCTTTAATAGACCACGCAAAGGTACTTGTACATTTAGAAAAAAAAAACATTGTTTAATTAAGAAGTTATAAAAGCGTCAATTCTGCCTAACAAAAGAAGAGTCACTTTCAAGATTTTTTTCCTCTGCATCATGAATACAATTTATCTGATCTGCACGTGATGCACCTTAGAAATATGGTCTTTAATCAAAATAAAAATATACTTCAGTAACTTTTTGAATTTTTATAGGAATTATTAATATTGATGTGTCTAGAAAAAAAACGGCAATTTCATACTTTAACGCCTATTATTTAGAGTACAAGAAATGCCCATAAACACCCGCGACACCAGTGGAGTCACAAGTGCGCTGCCAACCCTTAAACCCCCTTTCATGCCGGTTTTCTGTGAGGCCGTGGTATCACTTCGGTCGAGCCGGCCCACTCATGCTAAAGCTTGGCTCTCCCACGATCATCCATTTACTCTTCCTGGTGTATCAAATAAACATGTATAAAAATAAATATTTCAGAACATCACATACATTGATCTGACTCCGAGATAGGTAGCTCAAGCACCTGTGTTACGGATATCAGAATCAACAGCGGAATCACAAATATATACGTATAATACTTTTCTTTTGTAAATACATACTTATAATACATACAAACACCCAAACCAATACAAACAGACATGTTCATGTACACAAATGTTTGTACTGTGCGGGGATCGAACCCGCAACCCTTGGACCAAAGGCACGTATATGCACGAGTATGTAACAAATTATATGAAATAAACTATTTGTATTTGTATTATATCTTTTTCTCAGACATGGGCGCGGATGTAAACTCAGAAAATTCGGAGGGCAAGACTCCACTACACGAGGCGATCCTCAGGGGGAATAAATCTATAGTGGAATACATGCTCAAGCATGGTGCTAATGTACATTTGAAGACAAGGTGAGTTAGCATTCAGAAACGACCATTTTTATCAATCACTCATTTAATACATTAGATCACGTCGTGCCTATAATTCTAAACGTTGAGATGATGCGAGAGGCTCATCGGTGATGACGCACTCTCCGAAGCTGGCCTGCAGAGCCTGGACCACAGTCGACGTGTGGCATGCCTCATCCAGTAGTAGAACTGGATTAATTTCGGGGAGCATACGGAGGTTCTACATAATTAGATCATTAGTTTGGTCTAACCATCTTTTTACGATTAGGCTACAACCTCTGGGTCTCCTTCCATCCACCTTACCAGGGACCATCAACTGATCTAGTTTATGTCCATCTTTTTTGGTAATGTCACCAAAGAACTCCAGGATTCTTCTCAGGTAACGTGGTGGAGAGCCTAATCTTAATGCGGAGGATGGAGAATAGGCATGTGCATTTTATATAAAAACAATTTATTATTCAAATCTATATGCATAGATGCGGGGAACCTCCGCTCTTAATGGCAGTCCACCAAGACGACCCGGCCATGATCGAGCTGCTGCTGAAGTGCGGAGCGCACCTCACCAACGTGGAGACCAAGACAGTGGCTGAGATGATCTTCCTGGCGACCAGGAGCGGCGCCGTCTCCAAGCTTCAGCTGCTGAGCATGGCCGGGGCTAACCTGGATGTGGCTGACGAACTCAAACAGACACCTTACATAAGGTAAGCTAACACAGTCAGATGACGACCATGAATGATTGCTGTTGTTAAGTGAGGCACATGCTTCTTCAACGTGCAGACAAATACTGGGGCAGAGATGATCTTCCTGGCGACCATTAGCGACGCCATCACCAAGCTGCAGCTGCTGATGATGACCGGGGCTGCCCTGGATTTGACTGGCGAGTCTGGAAAGTGGGCGGTCTTGTATCGCGTGTCTCGGAAAGCACGTTAATCCGTTGGTCCTGTGCCCATCTCCAACCGATCCCCTCTATCTCTCTCCCTCAATAGAATAGAGAGGCACTTGTGTTTGCGCATACACTTGAGCCCTATAATATATCTAGCGTATGTGGCTGATCGTTGAGATTGGCCACCGTAACCGCAATCGTTTGGAGGATATATTATACGACTTCTCAGCTATTTATGCGCACCTTTTCTACTACAGGCGGTGTTGAGCAATCACCCAGAAGTAGTCCAGTACCTGATAGAGCAAAACGCGACCATAGAGTGCACGGACGTGCTGGGTTTCACGCCGCTGGAGTACGCGAAGAAACTCAACTACGGCTCCATAGTACGGATACTCGACAAATAAACAGCACCATATTTATCATGTGTTTCATTTATGTGTTCACATTGGGGCGAGACTACTCCAAAGCAGAGATGTGTATGGACTAAGTGACGAAGACCATTATGACAGGGGGCGATTTGCGGCAATGCCATCTTCTTCTACTTAGGTCCATGGTGTACCTAACCCAGAGTATTATTACTTTACTTTTAGACCCAAACCTTTCAGTAAGCTGTAACCAAGTCTATGGCTGTAACACACTTGTGAAAGAGACAGCATTGATTTCGATATTTACGTGACCGCGCGAGCCACCTTTGCGAATAGCGGTGGAATTAATCTTGGAATAATGTTCGTTAAACGACATGATGTACATGCTCTGTATATAAGTACGCATATGGATTATCTTAATAATGTACTTTGAATGTGGGTCTGCTGCGGAGCATATTGCAATGTAATGCAATGGTGCAATTCATGCATCGCTTATGTACCTGCTACAGCAAATAACAGAAATGATAGATCTCGATTCTCGACACACCTCTCTACTCTTATGTATGGTCTCTGTAATTAATTCTATTGGGTAATTGTACACATCTCGCAACTCGTCTCAGCTGTGTTGGAGTCTGGCCCCTCACTGTTCGTCTATGACAAGCTTACTTGCAATATACTGCTCCTTGTCCTGTTTTATTTTTTCTCACAACTCTAAGATTTTCATTTCTTTTGTCTGTACTTATCTAAATACATTGTCATTTCTATGAATCCAAAATAAGTCATCCACATTGCTAGGTATCTAAATGTTCATTCATCATTTGACCCTTTTGGAACAATGGTAGTGAACGCTGCCTCTTGTGCAAGGGTTTCGATCCCCACACAATACAAACATTTGTGTGCATGAACATGTCTGTTTGTATTGGTCTGGGTGTTTTCAATGTATTATAAGTATGTATTTACAAAATAAAAGTATAATATGTATATATTTGTAATCCCGCTGTTGATTCTGATAACCGTAACACAGGTGCCTGAGCTACCTATCTCGGGAACAGATCAATAATGTATGTGATGTTGTGAAATATTTATTTACCATCACCCAAACGCATTTGGTGAAATAAATTAATTTATTCTGTTGAAAGTGGAACTGTTTCAGCACCAGCCCGCACCATATACTGTTTCAGGACCAGCCCGCACCACATCACTCTAGAGAACCATCGCTAGGTGATAAATTTGGCGGCTCGAGGAGAATTCAAAACAAAGAAAAAATCAAGGCCGTCAGAAGACAACTGATCAGCCACCTTCAACATCATCTTGCTAATATCAAGCAGAACTTCTGCACCGAACACAAAGATAAATAAACAATTTAAACTATTTTTGAAGCTAGTAGGAGGCACAGGGACTGATCGTATTTTTCGCAGCGTGTACGCAACAGGGGACCTATTGTGAAAACTAATTCACGGACGAATTTTTATCCTCCTCTATTTCACGAGAAATTAGACCCATAGCGTAAATAAAGGACGAGGATAAAGGTTCGGTCGTAAATCCGTTATCAGAGATGGCTCTCTAATGAATTTATGCCATAATATAATACCTACATAATATAAAACTCGTGCCAAGCCCTTTAAACATTGCCCCTCTTATTGCAAAAAACTGCTCAGATACTGGTTTTAATCCTAAACTAGGAAGTTCATGATTCATCATCATCATCTTAGCGTTTTGTCCCGGTTGCGTCCCAAGCTGTCGCTTCGGAGCCCGGGGCCGCTTTTCTACTTCTACTCCTCCACTTCGCGCGGTCTTGTGCATCCGTAGTGGTCAGTTTATTAGCACGCATGTCATCCCTTACGTTGTCAAGCCACACCCTTTTAGGTCTAACCCTTCTGCCGGGACCCAGCGGTGGTGCCATGGCCAGACATTTGTTTCCCACGTAGCTGTCCGGTTTCCGCAGGACATGACCCTACCAACGTAGGCGCCTCTCCAGAAGGAAGTTCATGATTATTATGGAATAAAATAAATTCTTAAATTTTCATTACAAATCCTCGACTAACCATAAACCACTTAGTACCGCAGGATACTGTCAAAATTGATTGAAACATTCAATTCAATCATTCGTTCTTTGACGTTTCATTTTACATAACCTTATTTTGTTGTATATTTAAGAATGGTTTTATAAGCGACAATAAATTAAAATATTGACCTAAGTAAGGTTTCAAAGTAATATTGCTTTCTCGCAAATAACTTTAGTGTAAAACTGAATGAACTATCGCAGGAATAAGGTGTCATGTTTACTGAATCGATATTTTAAGGTTATTATTTTAGTACTCATTTTAAACTAGGGGTCCGGGTGGTTTAACTTACGTATTATAGTTACCCTTTTCCTAGATTGGGCCTCCGTAACCCTTTTTTGTCGCTGGGGAATGCCGCCGGGCCAGGGTGCAATGAGCCGGACTCTCCTCTTTCGGGGGTTTCACCTAACGAGAAGCCGGCCAGTGGCATAGTGACTAATCCCTAGCGGTATTCCCTCATCGCCCGTAAGTGGGTAGATGTCATGGGTAGAATACATTAAAAATTTAAAAACCCCTACCAACAATTTTGTAAATCCATAAATAAATTGAAACTGCTGTTGACTGGCAGGAAGGGGGGCTCTATATAGTATTACATAATAGCATAACGTTTTGTTAAAGCGCATATTTTATAGATAGGTTAGGTTTTATAGATACCGTGGGAGAGCCAAGCTTCGGCATGAATGGGCCGGTTCGACCGAAGTGATACCACGGCCTCACAGAAAACCGGCGTGAAGCAGCACTGTGCTGTGTTTCGCTGCGTGAGTGAGGGTACCGGAGGCCCAATCCGAGGGATAGGGGGGGTTTAAAGGTTGGCAGCGCACTTGTGACTCCACTAGTGTCGCGGGTGTCCATGGGCGGTGGCAATTGCTTACCATCAGGTGATCCGTCTGTTCGTCTGCCTACCTATTACATAAAAAATCGGAAAAGAGCAGCGAGACGCGACTATATTTCAGCAAAAATGTTCGTATGTAGGACAATCAACACTAGTTTCAGTTTATTTATAGACCTTTCTAAATTTACTTTTTTGCTTTTTAAAGAGACTGTATTTTTTATTTTACTTAAGGTGACGGCTAGGGCACACTAGCGACGGAAATCGATTTTAATTTTTAGCTACTAAACCGGATCTATTTTAAATAATTTCGGGGTTACAACCTCACGGCAAACACTTATAATATTTATTAAATAACCATGCACAAATGTTGGGTCCGTTTTTGTACGCGAAAAATTGATTCACGCCAAAAGTGGCCACTATAGGCACGCCGCTTTCAATAGGCACCTCACTCACACTCACTTGAGTAATATAACATAATTTATTATTTCGCCCTAAATTAAATATTATACGACTTTCAAGGCAAAATTTGGCATCTTGATCTTGAAGATGCCTACCTACTTAAACCCTTATATTTTATACCGATGTCGAGGGGGGTTGTTATACAATATGTTAATCCGACATTATGTGGCCAATTTGATCAATTCCCATCTTATATATAGCTAAAAATTCCAGATGACTTTCAAACAAAAAAAAAACCAAAATCGGTTCATCCGTTCGTGAGGTATGATGCCACGGACAGACACACACACAGACACGTCAATCTTAAAACTTATAACACCCCGTCGATTTTATAACGAGGGGGGTTGTTATACAATATATTAATCCGACATCATGTGGCCAATTTGAACAATTCCCATCTTATAATATAGCTAAGAATTCCAGATCAAATCACCTTTCAAACAAAAAAAAACAAAATCGGTTCATCCCTTCGTGAGGTAGGATGCCACGGACAGACACACACACAGACACGTCAATCTTAAAACTTATAACACTCCGTCGATTTTATAACGAGGGGGGTTGTTATACAATATATTAATCCGACATCATGTGGCCAACTTGATCAATTCCCATCTTATATATAGCTAAGAATTTCAGATCAATTCACCTTTCAAACAAAAAAAAACAAAATCGGTTCATACCGTTCGTGAGGTAGGATGCCACGGAGAGACACACACACACAGACACGTCAATCTCAAAACTTATAAAACCCCGTCGATTTTATAACGAGGGGAGTTGTTATACAATATAATAATCCGACATCATGTGGCCAATTTGATCAATTCCCATCTTATATATAGCTAAGAATTCCAGATCAATTCACCTTTCAAACAAAAAAAAAACAAAATCGGTTCATCCGTTCGTGAGGTAGGATGCCACGTACACACACACACACAGACACGTCAATCTTAAAACTTATAACACCCCGATTTTTCGTCGGGGGTTAATAAAAAGGGCGATCCCTGGCACCATGACCCTTCCCGGGAGCTCTACTCTGCGATACACAAAGCAAGCGCTGCTTCGCTCCGGTCGAGCCGTCCATTTATCATCATCATCATCGTCAGCCCATTTAAGTCCCCACTGCTGGGGCACGGGCCTCCCTCAATGACATGAGGGGTAATTGCCATACTCACCACGCTAGGCAGACAGTTTGGCGAGGGTTTTGATATAAATGCAGAGTTTTTCTTCTCTGGGTGCTGATGATCATGCCAGCAGCTTTACCTTAGTCGCCTTTTACGACACCTCGGTAAGAGTGAGGGTGGGCTATTCTACTCTGCCGTAAAATAAAAAGCAACATTGTTTACAGATCATTTAAAAGCTAAAAACTCTATTATTTTGTTATAATGTATGGGTCTTAAAAAATATATATATTTTTTATAATTATAATAATGTTACAAAGTGTTAAGTAACATTCATGAAAGCAATAAACACTTTTGAGTTTAAATTTGAGTTCTACGTATTAGGTAGTCAGGCTTTCGAAAAATAAACTACTTTTACTTTACATCTGACCTTGACTCTTTAGCAAAAAGGTCGAGTTTACAATAGAAACGCACCTCGCGATCGCGGTGGGCAAGCGCGCAGGACCGGCAGTTTTTTTTTATATATGAGAGGTAGGCAGACGAGCAGACGGATCACCTGATGGTAAGCAATTCCGCCGCCCATGGACACTCGCAACATCAGTGGAGTCACAAGTGCGCTGCCAACCTTTTCCCCTTTCCCCCCATAGGGCCTCCGGTAACCCCACTTACACGGCGAAACACAGCGCAGGCGCTGCATCACGCCGGTCTTCTGTGAGGCAGTGGTATCACTCCAGTCGAGCCGGCCCATGCCTAAGCGTGGCTCTCCCACATTTAAATATACAGTCACAGCAGTGTCGGAAATGATTCTTCTGTGTCCTATATTTATCCTGTGGTACTTACTTAGGTTTGTTATTCTATTGTTTGTTATTCTATTCTATAAGTATACTTACTATAAGTATAGGTACTTGACTGCCACGGTGGTGCAGTGGTTAGTGGGTCGCACTTTAAAGTGACGGCTGCGCAAGAGGTCCCAGGTTCGATCCCCGGGTCGGGCCAAAATATTGTACCTAAGTTTTCGGTAAGAAATTATTAGTGGCAGCCCGGAGTCTGGAAGTTGGCGGTCTTGTACCCCCGTGCCTCGCACGTTAAGCCGTTGGTCCTGCGCCCAATCCCTCTCTGGTCATGTCACAGTAGTGTCCCACCGGAATATGAGAGTGCACTCGTGTTTGCGCACACACTTGAGCACTATAATATATCCTGCGTACGTGGTACCCGTAATCGATTGGAGGATATTATTATACTTAGATATTGCAAGGTCTGAAAAAGATGGTTAGGTAGTAAGGCAGCATTATTTATTGTAACACCACTAAGACACTTAATTACAAGCATTAAAACTAGAATTAATCAAGACGGGATTTAACACGATATTTATTATGTGATACAACATTCCCAACATTTGTGTTAAATCCCGTCTTGATTAATTATGGTTATAATGGAACGCGAAAATTTAAAAAACTATTTAAGCAATAAAACTATTTTATAATTGGAACTTTATTTGTAAAGCATTCCATTCGCCAGATGAGCCAGGTTGGCGACCAGCATCGGAAGGTGATGTTCCCGCAGAGGGCAGGGGTTGTAGGTCCCGCAGTCCCGGCCCGTGCGGCCGGACACCATCGCGTCTTCTACTGCCGTGGAATTCACCATTGATGATAGGAGCTTGTTGCTGAATAATAAAAATGACAACTTATTACAATAACTTTTCATTTACAAATATCATTAGGTTCTGGCCGCGGCACGTAAGTGTAGCGCTGGCCGTTAGTTTGCTTATTTCCGCGCACTCAAGGTCACCGCTAGACTTATTTTGCGCGGCCTGTACAGTTCAAAGTATAAAGGGTCGCTTATTTGTTATCTAATACAATTATGTTACAATAAATTGTGCTATCATTGGTTATCTATATGAAATGATGAAATTCAATTACGATATTGATTCTGAATACAATAGGAACAAAGACAAGAAAACTTCCTTTAAATTTTCACTATGTCGTTGGCGCAGTGGGTAGTAGGCTGCGCTTGGGGTAACGGGTTCGATCCCCAGGTTGGGCCAAAATTTGTACCGAGTATTTCTCACATCTCAGATTAGAAAACATCGTGAGGAAACCTGCACGTTTCGGATAGTTTCTGAAATGTGTAACCAAAAAGTTTCCCTTTTAAAGGGTGGCGAAGGTCAGACGTCGTCGCTTTATTGTAATTACCAGACTCCCCAAATCCTGAATCATGGTATGAGCGTACACTGGGCTCCAAAGCGACAGCTTTGGACGCAACCGGGAATCACACGCTAAGATGATGAATGTGATCACACCTTAAAACTTTATCCCACATTTTCATGAAGTCGCCGTTGCCCGGCATCTGCCCGGTCCAGCAGGCCACCCTGAGGGCGCAGCCCCGCACGCTCCGGCTCTCAGCCAACATCTTGCTGGCGAAGTCCAGGATGTCATCGGACTGAAAGTCTGCTGCTTGCAATACTGAAAAATACAAAGATCTTGGTCGTACTTAAGCAGAATTTCTTAGTGACGGTCATACTTAATATTTATAAATATTTCACAACATCACATACATACATCGGACTCCGAGATAGGTAGCTCAAGCACCTGTGTTATGGATATCAGAATCAACAGTGGGACTGCAAGTATATACATATAATACTTTTCTTTTGTAAATACATAGAAAACATCTAGACCAATACGAACAGACATGTTCATGCACACAAATGTTTGAACTGTGCGGGTATCGAATTCACAACCCTTTGACCAAAGGCAGCGTTCACTAACACTATTTCAAACGGGTCATCAAATCTGCATTGGCAATCTCTTCATTGTAAGTACCTAAATCAAAAAATTTAATTGAAAATTTTAAAAACCCCCGACATAACTAAAGCTCTTTCATTTTATACCTACATTGAGGCAGTTGGAACAACAAATAGGTTATTCGTCATTTTCTGACGGCGGCCATCTTGGATTTGAAATTTTTCACAATTCATATATTCTGCTACTCAAACCCTTTTATATGATACCCATGTTGTGGGAGTTGTGTTAAAACATAAAATCCAAATCTTTGTGACGGCGGCCATCTTGGATCGATTTTTATCCAACATAGCTAAGAACACAAGAAGAGGAGTAATTTGGTGTCATCATTTTTTAATGTTTGGTGTAAATAACACTGAGCAAGTAATCACTACGTTCATAAAGTAAGATAATAAAAAGTTTTGCCTAAATAGTCTGAAACAATATTATGTTCTTAAACAATTTAACACGTCTAAGATTATGTTGAACCTCCACAAACCTCGGCAAATAATAAAAAAGTAATCCAAAAACTGTCGGCCACGGTTCCATATTCAAAAAGTCAACAAGATACCCGTCAATAATGACAGTTACCTAAAACGGTCATGGCATACATCTAGCTTTCGGGTTACAAAATAAAATTTTCAGTGTCAATAGTTATGAATAACTTGAAATAGGACAGGACCGAGATAATCAATCAACAAGGAACAATCTTCCGTAAGTCGTTTTTTAAATATTTTGTCCATATCAACTCGAAACATGGGTGGGTTCACCAATGTTTCATACGTAGTGACGCCTAAAGTCTCTGAAATCGAAATCTTTAAGAATGGTACAGACAGCCACAAATCAGGTTACTATAATCTGTTAAATTTTCTCGTTTGATATTGAACCAAGTATGTCTTGTCATTAGGGTGAAAATTGTTCAAAGAAATTTGACAGATTTGTAGACTTACATTGAATAAGAGTGGTTGAGTGCACATAGAGAAAAATCCCAAATCCATGGTAGTTTGGATGAAACATGATAAATACTATAGGATATGCCTAACATTTAATTCTTAATTTTATTTGCTTCTTTAATTACTATAGTTATGTCATGATAATTCATAATAAGCCACATTTAGCCTATGTTTAATATAATAATTAAAATTGTAACTGACTTAGATTAAAGACGAAAATATTAGAATCTCTTTATGATCATGCCTAAATTCAGTACCGATAATTCCTTTTGAAAGCGGTAATTAATGCCCCGTCTTTATTTTATTTTATTTATCACAAAATAAAATAATTTATTACTACTTATACCAAAGTATTTTTGACACAAAAACTTAAAAGATTTTTCACAAGTTACAGAGAAAAATAAGTGACAATTTATAAGTGATTTGAAGAAACGAAGCAAGTATTTGACACAAACTATTGAACTCTGCAGGTCATGGAGCAAATGTACCTCGTAGAAATATTCATAGACAAAGTCACGATATTCGTGTCTGACACGGAGGAGCAGAGCGCCGCAACCAAGAACCTTATCGTCAAAGTTAGATTCGGCCCTAAGGTACAGTTCATCATCAAGGAGGGCCAGTTGGCTGTCGGCGAGGAGAAGAAAGATGACATCATTGAATGCGATGAAGACGGCCGAAGACAATGGTCCAGAACTATCAGAGTCGGTAAATCATATTTATTCCCATCTTATCCTGATACCGTACTAATGATATTAAACAAGTTCCCATTAGAAATTGAAGTGTGGAACGATGACGAAAATGAAGTCGACATTTTTGTTGGAATTGGAACAATGCACTGGGATACAGCATTCTTCCACATGCTCAAGGACACCTCTGAACCTTGCAAGCTACATGAACCATTGTCCATAAAAACTGTAACACCTATATTTGCAGAATGTTGTTGCAGACAATGTGGTGAAGTTGCTTTCATATTGAGGTTGAGTGCTTTAGGTGAAAGTATTGTGACAGAGTTTCAACAGCTCATGCAAGATCCTGAATCATTTGTTTTCAGAACTAACAAAGCACCTAGTATGTTCACATGTAAGAGAATTGAAGGCGACGATCCAAACTTCTGCATGATAGGCAGCCTTTACGAATCTACTACTTTAGAAGACCCAGAGGTTGTCAATAATGCTCAAAATAAGATTGAAGTTTGTACTGAATTACAAAGCTGTGGCGTCGGACAAAAGGGTGGAGATTACAAATGTGAGCATCATGCTGGCGTTAAAGAGGAACCAAAGAAAATATATCCAATTGACAAAATTCGCATGGGAGATATCACCGGCCCATGTGGCAATAGAAATTGTCCCTTAGCTCATAAAGTAAGAACGTATATAAGAAACTTAGAAGCTTATAAGAAAGCGGCTATAGGAGTAAAAGGCGGCGAAGAAAAGGGACCAAAGAAAATATGCGGTACTTGTGATTGCAAAGACGATCGCTGGCATCGCGATGAGTGTCCAGATAGCAAAGAAAAAGATAAAACTATGTGTTCAGGTTGCGGAGGTGTCGTCCCAAAGGGAGAAACTTGTAAAGATCGGACCGATAAGTTGAAAGGTACCGGAGCTACTCCAAAAGGCTCTCCAAAAGACACTCCAAAAGGATCTAAAACAACAGTTCACTATGTATACAGCATAAGTAAAGTTTCAGATTTAAGAGAATCCCTGTTTGGTAAGGACTTTGTTATAGAAAACTGCATGACAAATTACTATATTCAGGGTGACGAGTCTTACGAAGCATCAACCAGTCAAGGCCTGAAACCAACTGGTGGGTGTGGCTGTCGCCAAACAGTACCGTCTATCTCCACATTCAGGGCTCAAGTTTCGTCTGTACCTAGTTCCCCTAGTATGAAGATGGCAGCCAAAACTGCTGCCTCGAGCCCCAGCTTTGGACCAAACGTAAGCACTTACAACGTGGGAGTGAAAGATTCGAATAAATACTCTGTTTATAATTGTATGACCATCCAAGACGATACAGAATGTAAATGCAGTCCCCAAAAGCCTTCACCGCCTTGTAAGACATTTGACTGTGACTGTATTGCTGAAGCTTCGAATATAGCCGCAAGAAAAGCACACAAACCTTATTGTCCTTCATTTAAACACAAAACCAACTGTCCCGTTAATTTGAGTAATGAAGATGAAGAAAATAAGAAAGATGACGAGGATGACGAAGCAGAGCCTCTACCTTATGGCCTGCCGCCGATAAAGCTTGGTCCATGCCCTGTCATGGGCCGCCCCTGTACTTATCCTGACGGTTTTGCTAAGATGTACAGGACCGCGGCCCAACCTCAGCTGCCGGTCAGCTATAGTGATGCCGGCAAAGTCTGCTGCTCCAAAGAATATGAGAGAATAAAGAAAGCAATTAAGGATTACATGAAATATGAAAAAGATCATGATTACCGTTGCATAAATAAATTTGATGCTGATACCGAAAGAAGATGTTGCGATAAAGAACAGCGACTGATGGCTCTTATGGGCAGAGGTTGCTGTGGATCACACAAAATGGCTATTCAGGAGAAGTTTAAGAAGGACCAACATTGAAAACTACGAAATTATAAACATTGACATTTTACTTTGTAACCCAAACAAACTTATCTATATGAAAATGCCGTTATTACTAATTTGAGCAATCATTCTCAAATGCAAAGGAAATTATATCCTATTAACAAAATTTGTATGGGAGATATCACCGGCAATTGCATCAATAACAACTGCACTTTAGCTCATAAAGTAAAATCGTATCTAATGAACTTAGACGCTCATAAAAAAGAAGCTGAAAAAGTTTCCACCTCAAAAAATACAGCTCGAAGAAAGTTTTGCGGAACTTGTAATTGCAAAGATGTTCGCTGCCATCGCAACGAATGCCCGAAAGCCCAATATAAGTACAATAACCAAAATAAACCTATATGCTCTGATTACAAAGACAAAGTTTATGGTACAGGAGTAACTCCAACATTAGCCACTCCTACATTTAACGTGACCGAAGAAAATAGAAACAAAATACCTTTATTTCGTAAGGACTACGTTGTAGAAAATTTTACAACAACACACAATTTGCAACTTGAAGAGTGTTCGATACACCATAGTCCGAAACCGAAAAGCAAGTGTTGTTGCGGTAAACCGGTTGTATTGAATAATTTATTCAACTATTCTCAAGAGTATCCCAGTAACAGGGCAATCAGAACTGAATTTACACCCCAGAACAGAGGCGTCAACAACTTTACAGTTTACAATGCCCAGTCGGCATTGAATAAATACTTGGCTTATCATTGTCTTACTGATCAAGATGATAAAGAATGTAAATGTAGCCCACCTAAGCCTTCACCACCATGCCACACATTCGACTGTGACTGTATTAGTGAGGCTGGCAATATACATTCGAGAAAAATTCACCGGTCATACTGTCCTTTGTTCAAACATAAAAGCACTTGTCCAGTTATGATGCGCAAATCTGATAAAGAAATTATAGAAGACGAGGATAATGAACACGCAGTACCTTTGCCTTACGGATTGCCACCGATATGTCTTGCTCCATGCCCTGTGATGGGCAAACCTTGCATGAACCCGGAAGGTTTCCAGAGGATGTACAAGACGCAAGCTCAACCAGGTCTGCCACCCAGCTTTAGCAATGCAGGCAAAGTTTGTTGCTCCAAGGAATACGAGAGAATAAAAAAGGCTTTACAAGACTTTATGAAAATCGAAAAAGATCACGATCACCGCTGTATAAATAAATTTGTTGTCGACACTGAAGAAGGTGTTGCGACAAAGAACAAAGACTTATGCCTCTTACTGGAAAAGATTGTTGTGGAACGCATAAACTGGCGATCCAATTGAAATATAAGAGTGATAGACAATGAGGGCGCATTTGAAGATTTATTAACATTGACATTTTATTTTGTAACCCAGTGTGTTCTAACATCTGATTACACTTTAGGCCAACATAACTTGTCTTTTATTTTTATTAATTTCCTTGTAAAAGACTTTAATTGGTAACTCAGGTAATATTACAAGTAGATAACTTACTATTATTATATCTGTGGTGTTTACCTATGAAATTGCCGTTTTGTATCGCGATTTTCTTATATCTCCGTAGTCGAGGATGATTGGTTATTTTACACTGCATATAACTGCGCTAAGCCATAGATTTATCGTTGGATAAAAATTCTAATCTTGAATCGAGCTTAATCGCCAATTTTTTTATCCAAAAATTTAGATTTAGATTGGCGAAAAAGGAGAAAAATTTGGAATCTAAGTTGTATTTTTAATTCTAACTTCTTTTTAATTTTTAAAGCAACTATTAATTCTACTACTCTATAATTGACTAGGCCAGAAAAAAACATTTCTGAATTAAAAACGTCAATTCTGCCAAGGAAAAAGGGTCATTTTCAAGTTTGATTACATTCAAATGCAATAATAATCTGATCTCTATTTAATATAAACCTAAAAATAGACACAAAATAAAATTTTTGTATGCTGTCTTTTTGCTTATTAAAGGAGTTATACTTACATCTTATAGTGTCTAGCAAAAAAATGTCATATTTTATAGGTAAAGACCTATTATTTTAGTTGCTTCATTTTATTTAGACTTAACAACTAAATCAAGATGGGCGATGAAGAAGAAAATGAAAATAAGAAGAAAAAGAAAAATGCTTCTAAATACAATTACACCTTTGGCGATGTTCATCCAGGTACTTTTATGTGCTTATTTTAATGTGCTTTTGATCAGAACAATACATTTCAATGATTTGGTTCAAGTGAGTCTGCATATTTCAACACAGGTCAAACTGATAATTGAGTGTTTAGTGTTACAGATATGAAATTAATTAATTACAGGTGTAGTGATAGGGCATAAACAATGCCTCTACCGCAAGCCCGGGTTGCCGGTGCCTGCCCACATGGGATGGCTATGGGACAGCCACGATGTTCCAGGATTAAAGGTATATAATTATTTAACTTTAGCTTGTAAGGTCTCTAACTGGCTTAGTTTGGTATGGGATATTGCTTTAGTTAATCAATTAATCGCAATCTCATCTTTGTACTGTTAGATGTACTGATACGTCTTCTGGTACAAGACTTGAATACTATCATGAGAAGAGCGTATTTCTTTCTAAAAAGTCGGCAACGTATCAGCGACATCTCAGAGACAGATTTTCATGCGCGGCGGTGATGATTACATACCATGTGTTTGCTTCTAGTTCCGTCGTGGCTGGCAACCAGGTATGATTGGCAAGAGCATGGCCAAACTAATGACATTCAAATGCGCCCGTGGAGGGAACGAGCGAGACAAAAACAAAAAGAAAAAGAAGAAAGGTAATAGACCTGGTGCGGACCTTGGGGGTGGGGACTCTGAGCCTGAGGAGCCTCTGGAGCCGAAGCCAGCCTTAAAAGTGCAGAGGAAAGGTGACGTCTTTACTATACAGGTAAGTTGAAGGGACGTTCGTTGTGGTAGCCTTGATCTTGGAGGGATGGGGATACTTTTTCTTAGTTTTAGGCGTAGTGGTCATATTAGTAGTTTTTTCATCTCATAGGTGACCCACGCATGGACACCCGCAACACCAGTGGAATCATGTATGCTACCAACTTTACTCCCCCTCCCCAACGAATACAGCCAAGATAACAAAACATGCATAATGACAAGTATGGTGTACCCTTGTTTTAGCCTAAGCGTGGAACTGTCTGTTAACGAGATGCTATTTTTTTTATAGTGGCACAGTAGGTATTTTGACTCTCCTGAGACCGATAGTAAGCAAGAGAAGAGCCCACGTTGCAATTATTATAACGGAAGCGATGTCAATGCATCACCTCCGTTGGGACTGCCATAACTGGCCCATATTTCTGACATTATACCAAAAAGATTATCTTATTAAATGCCATAAGATATCCGATAATAGGATTGACTTACACGTCTCTTACTCGTCATTAACCTTTAGAATGCCAAGCAATTATAATGCAGTTATGTCATCCACATTTTCTTCCCCAGGTTAACCCATTAAAAGACCTCGCAGAAATCTTGCCCAACGAGGATCCGTACGTAGACTGCGACCCCATGGTGTTCAAGATCATAAAGAAGCGCAGTCCGGAGGAGCAGGCGAAGGTCGAGGCGCGGAAGATGGTAAGCTCAAGAAGCAGCGAGACGCTGAAATCAGGAAGGCTCTTTCTGAAGCAGTCGAAGATATCTGCAAATGTGCATATATGGACGTGTTCTGCAACGACCTGTCAGCGATAGACAAGGTCATAGAAAGCTGTCCAGCGTTCAAGGAACCCGACTGCGTCTGCAAAGAGGAATCTTTAAGTTCTCTCTCGAGTAACGCCACTTGGGACATCGAGTATACGCCTCCTTTTGGCTGCTTCGACTTGGCTCCAAGGAAAAGGAAGAATTTCATACATGTGGAAACTCAATATATTCCAGCTGATGCCGGCATCCCTGAATGTCCTAAGATTAAGTGCAAGAAGTCCTGCAGCTCTATCAGGCCGAAGCAGAAGCCATCCAAGAGGAACTGCTGCAAGTTTCCATGTCGTAGCTAACGGGTTTAAATACATAGTGATGTCTCTTTTTATTTATGATTTGGCTATCCGAAATAGTTATTGTGGGTAGTTAAATAAAACCGTGAAATCATAAGTTGGCAATTTCTTTTATTAGTGACAGACTAATAATCACCGTCATTTTATTTTTAATTTAAATTCTAACTTTCCGCTTGCAGCGTTTGCGGAGACTAAGGGCCGAATTCAAGGTGACAGGTAGGGCACACTAACGGCGTCAATCGATTTAAATTTTTAGCTACTAAACCGGATCTATTTTAAATACCACGTACCTCAGTTCTGTGGAACGGTTTGGCTGCAGGAGTATTTCCGGACGGCTACGACTTAGGGATCTTCAAGAGAAGAGCGTACTCTTTTTTAAAAAAAAGGCCGGCAACACATTAGCGATGTCTCTGGTTTCGCAGATGTTCATGGGCGACGATGATTACTTTCCATCAGATGACTCGCTTGCTCGTTTGTCCGCCTCTAGCATAAATAAAAAAAAATCGGGGCTCCAACCTCTCGGCAATCACTTATACTATTTATTAAATAACCATGCACAAATGTTGGATTCGTTTTTGTACGCGAAAAATTGATTCACGCCAAGTGGCCGCTATTAGCGTGAATAAATTTTTCGCGTACAAAAACGGACCCAACATTTGTGCATATAGCCAGGTCTAATTTTAACGATACCAAGTAGATGGAAAATAGTGAAACTGTTTAGGAAATATTTGGAAAAATGTACGCGAAGACATTTTTTTTTTGGCATTCGTTTAACAGCTGACAGGTTCTGTTGAAGTTGTTTTAAAATACTATTTGAGGGCTCCCTGATAGGGTTTATGAGGTATCTTACCTTAGGTTCAGCAGTTCTTGAGTTCAAGGCTTTTGTTACAAATATTCAAAAAATAAATCCACCTCATCAGCAAAGTCCATACTTACAATGTTAATTAAAAAAGTGTTTGGAATATCTCTATATTAGTATGTAGTACCAGATTGTTAGAGGGGAATCATACTTACATTTCGAGTACCTCTGATGAGGATACTCATGGACGTAATTCTTCAGCAGATGTGGCACCAGCACCGTGGTGCTCAACACCAGGACTCCGGCCAAGGCGATCGATGCCGGGTTGATGTTTATGGTTGGTAAACCCTGGAGAAGTATCACTCTAGCGTTAATCCGGGTTTGTAGTGCGGCAAAAATAAGAAAGTGTCACAGATTCGATTTCTGCAAAGGCTTTGAACCCTCATTTTGCCAGTAAGGAATCGATTAGCGACACTGCACATATTCTTAAAGTAGAAGGAAAAAAACAAAATTGGGTAAAAACAAAAAATGTAGAAAAAATAACTTTGAAAAAGCAAAATACGTTGGCTCTATATCGACGAAACTATAGCGCCAATAGACTGTTTGAAGGTGAAATTGACGGATTTTTTAAAAAGTGTTTTTTTTTCATTCTTGTATTGAAAGGAAAGAGAAATCAATGTATTTATAAACATAAATATTTTTTACACACCACTAATAACAATAATTATTTATAATTGATGAATCATTGTTACTTGTAGATGTTTGTAACGAGAAATAATTACATAGCTTTATCTCAAAAACAGTTACATAAATAGGGTGATTCTCCGAAATTTGACCTTTCGGTTTATTCGCGTCTGATTTCCATGGGCTCAAAAATATTGTTCAAATTAGAATTTTAAATTGAAATAAGAACACGTTAAGATACCTACCCTTCTTTCAATTTAAACTTCTTCTGATTTCAATAAGTATAAACTCTAATTTGAACAATATTTTTGAACCCATGGAAATCAGACGTGAATTAAACCCATCACCCATTACTTTCCTTCAAGTATTTGAATACTTAAAGATGCTCTTTTTTTTTAAAAAATCCCTCATTATCGCTACGATCAAATCAAATAAATCTATAGTCAACGCTAGTTTCATCGATGTAGATATATAAAAACGTAAGTATAAAAAAGAAAGAACAAAATCAATATTAAAGGCAGAAAAAAACAAAAGATACCTAGCAAGCATATATACATGTATAACTAGGAGAACTATTGGTCCGTGTTGGTCAGTGTTAGTGCGTGGCAGTGTGGACCAATGATCTTGGTCTGTCTTCTTGTGGTCAACGTGGACTTGGTGTCTGAAAAGTGGCCCTAGTCCCAGTTGGACCACGGGTCAGGAGATATTAATCAGGTACTCACCAATGGAGAACCAAAGGCTGCATCCACGGTTTTCTTTACAGGAATACTGATGAATGGAACATTGAAGTCTAGGTCTATCTGCAAAAACAGATATGATTTGTGACCTAGAAAAGCAAAGACGGCACTGTCTTAGGTCAATGCTTAAGGTGACGGTAGGGCACACTAGCGATGCCAATCGATTTTAATGTTTAGACACTAAACCGGATCTATTTCAATCAATTTCGGGGTTACAACCTCGCGGCAAACACTTAACCATAGACAAATGTTATGTTCGTTTTTGTACGCGAAAAATTAATTCACGCCAAAAGTGGCCGCTTTTGGCGTGAATCAATTTTTCGCGTACGCGTTGGACCCAACATTTTAGCCAATAACCAATTTTATAAATAGTATAACTATTTGCCGAGAGGTTGTAACCCCGAAATTGTTTGAAATAGATCTGGTTTAGTAGCTAAAAATTCAAATCGATTGGCGTCGCTATTGTGCCCTACCCGTCACCTTAATATAATGGCGTTTTTGCTTTTTAAGTGCACTTTTATGAGTTTCTAACTTTTTCTTTTCCATTTACTTGGGACAAAAAACAGTTTTACAATCTTTTTTTTACAATATTGTAGTTATAAATGTTACTTATTGTAAGACCAACAACATTGTCCACATATTATATTTTTATTGTTGAGTAAGAAATGCTAAGTGCATTTTTCAATTTCTTTTGTCTATTTTTCATGTACAGCTTATTGCAGCTTATTGCATAATCCGTACTACAGGTACGGATTATGCAATAAGCTGTACAAGGATCACATCATGGAATGGAATGGTCATTTCATAAATACCCTAGGTCGGGTCAAAGAATAATAGACAGATTGTACGTGGTACAACTATACTAAACGCAATAGGCTTGCAACTGACGAACGGTTTACCTCATAATATTTATTTTATTATGTCCTTCATTTTATTTAATTGCAATTAAACTGTATGACTTTGTATGAGGATAATACAAAATGGTATAAAAGTTTGGCGATTAAAAAGAGTAGGTACCTAACTGGCGAGTTTCTTGCCGGATCTTCTCTACCAGAAACAACTTTCCGAGTTGGTGGTAGAATCGCATTATAGTTTTTTTTAGTATATTTTATGTATTATTAACAATAAATACTTTTAGTATATTTTATGTATTATTAACAATAAATACTTATAAATAGTTTTAAATTACTTAAATGTATGAGAATCGGTAAGTTGACTGTGTACAAGCTTATGCAAATAAACATTTTTAATTTCCTCTATTGCCTCTATACTCCACCAGTTTTGTCCACCTAGGTGGACCACCCCGGCCACTTGCCACGAGTCTTCGGTTCGACCATTTTGAAGAACTTGACTGGTCAGAATATTACATTCATTGATAGTGAATGGAATACTCGACCGTCTGCCGCGAGTCTTTACATTTAGTATGCCCTTAGCGACTGACAAAAAAATAATAAATAGCTTCCTACCCTTATATCTCCATCATGAGTGTCAAAAGAAAACAGCTTCGCTCTCCTCGACGCACTTTTAACACAAGTCACCACTATTGCCAATTGAAAAAACACCATCAAATTCTTAGCATACATAATAAAACCAAAAAAAAAACGCTATTAAATTTGAGCCAATAATGTGATACTCGCGCCAAAACGAATCTGCTTGTGCCACCATTTTTATGGTGCGTTTAAAGAAATAGTGTAGGAAATTATGCGTCCGCGCAGAATTCCGCGTATTGTTTGTTTAATAATGGGGGAATATGGACGACTTAGCGCCACGTCTTCTTGTATTTAAGGTGTAGGAAAAAATAGAATGGGCAAGGAAATAATAGCGCATGGTCGAAAAGAGAACTGTTGTGGCAGTTAAGGGTGAAAACTGTAATAGACTACGTTCTATAACCGTGGGAGAGCCACGTTTCGGCATGAATGAGCCGGATCGATCGAAGTGATATCACTGCCTACCGGTAGAGGGAAAGGGGGGTTTAATGGTTGGCAGTGCACTTGTGACTCCACTAGTGTCATGGGTGTTTTTTTATAGTGGCTCATTATATTGGCTCTCCTCAGCCTGATGGTAAGCAAGAGAATAGCCCAAGTTGCAATTTAACGGAAGCGATGTCAAAGCATCACAGTGTGTGTGGTCATCACAATTGTCTATGGACGGTGGCAATCGCTTACGATTGCTCGTCTGCCTACTGCCACATAAAAAAGACTCGTGAACCTAGGTGAAGACTTGGTCCCTATATGGTTGAAGTTCCACCCATCCGTAGGAGCGCTCCTTTTTGATGTGAACAGCCAAGGAGTGGAACTCGTTGTCCGCCAATCTTTTTACTGAACAATATAAGCCTGGGCCTCTTTAAGGCAAGAGTGCATAGGTTTTTCTTTCACGGGCAAGCATGGCCTACCTTAGACCCCATTTTTACTTAACATCAAGTGTGACTAGCTCCAAATATTTTTCCGCTACAAGGTACGCTTTCAAGTTATGGAAATTAGTCCGTAGAAAAAGTTGTAATAATATTTTTCTTCTCTTCTTTAGCAGCTTGCATATGTATATTTCTGCCATTCTCAATTTCATTTGTTAAACTACTTTGCACTGCCTTCCCCTATTACGAATAAGATATTTCTTTCCTCTATCCAAAGGTTGTCTGGAAGAAATCGCTACAAGCGATAAGACCGCCTTATTGTACTGTCTGTTGTTGTTGTATCATGCTTGTATTTTCTTTTCGTGCAATAAAGAATATCTATCTATCTATCTTGTCTTTGCCCACTGGCACTGGCAAAGCATATGCCTCTCCAACTTCTCTCCATTTTCTTCTGCCGTCGGTTTTCCTGGACCACGCTACTCCAGCTTGAGCCTTGATGTCATCGGACCATCTAGCAATTTGTGCGCCAACGTTCCTTTTTCCATCTCCTGGTCTCAAGGACGGAAGGATGGAAAAATATTCAATATCTACCTAATGTCGATTTTGTCAATAAATATCTGAAACGGTGGATTGTGCATCAGATGCATAAGTCTGTGGGCAGAGCTATCTTCACGTAATTTGCGTCTTCGCGTTTTCACGGCCTATGAGTCGTATGATGACAATTTAATCTTATGACAACACAACTTTCCGTTTAGATAAACATTTTTGCACACTTTTTTAAAAACTATTGTTCGCTACTCACTCTTGCGGAGTCAGGTATTTGAGAAATCAGAAATCATTTATTTGCTTAAAAACATGGTTACATATAAGGTGTCAAATATAATTAAATTAGAACTATCATGCTTCACCAATCTCGTCGGTATGCAAATATTTTATTAGTCAGTCTACTTTTAGAGTCAAACTGGAATGTGAATTAAATATTACAATGAAATTACAATTAGAATACAATAAAAATTTAAATTAAAATGTCAAAATGATAATTAAGAAATTTGGAAATCATTCAAGTAGATATCAAGCCTCAAAGTATTCCTTAATAGTATAAAAACACTTGTCCACCAGCAACTTACGAAATTCTTTTTTGAATAATTTTAACGGCATACGCTGAATGTCTTGGGGAATTATATTAAAGACTAGCTGACCCGACAGACTTCGTCCTGTCAAAAAAAAATGTAATGTGGCAACAAATATGAACTTTATATAATAGCAATAAAACTCAAATTGATTCTACGTTTTAGTTAGAAAACGTTTGTATGTGAAAAAGAAAAGTGCTGTTTTTAGGGTTTTCCCGACAATTATTCGATTTTTTCTCGCCGTAAAAACCATCCTTAGACTTCAACGAACATTTTAAAAAAAGAATTGGCCAAATTGGTCATGGCGTTGTTGAGTTATGCGCTTACCAACACATTTTGCGATTCATTTTTATATTATAGATTTTGATGGCCATTACATAACAGTCTTCGTAAACTAGGTTCGGATCGGATTTTCAAAGTCTCTGATGTTGTCTGATATTCATTTTATATTACATTTACTTATATTACTTTAAATTTCTGTTTAATACCTTCTACGCTTCTCCGGCGATCAACCTCTCGTGGAAAAAGGTACAGTCAGCATCAAATTGTTAATGTTCAAACCTAATAAAAATATCTGAGCTTTTGACAAAAGACAACTAAGTACTCGTATATATCAGTATATGCCAAAGTGCATTTTCATTTGTTCTAGAACCAATGTAAATACACCTGAAGGTACATGTCTGGTTACGATCAGACTAGAAGGCACTTCAGTGACATATGACAGGGGGGCGTAGTCCTTTGAATAAAGAATCTCTTCTCAAAGGGCGGAATACAATATATTTTTCGAGCTTTTTGGTGTCTCATTTTTTGGCAGAGCCGAAAAATTAAAAAACTAAGATATCTACGAAGGTGACATATAGCCACCACTTCTTCCTTCATCATCGCTTCTTCCTTTCGCCACACCACTGCACTTTCTGCATGACCCAAAGGTTGACTGGTAGAGAATGCCTCTTGGCATTAAGTTCGCCTATTGTATCAAAATTTGTGCAATTAAGTTTTAAATAAAATAAATAAAGACAAAATAACAAAATTATCCCGCTATCATCAGTATGTTACACTGATTATGATATTCTTATACATATAGTATATGTATAAGAATACTGTGTAAATTAATATGTAACTCGTTTTAAATAGTTTTTTTTAGAAAGCATATTTTTAAGAAATGGTTCTCTAAAATAAAAATAAATAATTATTCAACAACAATGATAATATATTCTGGCTGAATTAATTCGTTGACATTTCTCTTTTGACATTTAAGGTGACGGGTAGGGCACACTAGCGACGCCAATCGAGTTTAATTTTTAGCTACTAAACCGGATCTATTTTAAACAATTTTGAGGTTACAACCTCTCGGTAAACAAATATACTATTTATTAATTAACCATGAACAAATGCGGACCCAACATTTGTACGTGAAAAATTGATTCACGCTAAAAGTGGCCGCTTTTGGCAGTAATCAATTTTTAGTGTACAAAAACGGACTCAACATTTGTTCATGGTTATTTAATAAATAGAATAAGTGTTTTCTGACAGGTTGTAACCACGAAATTTTTTAAAATAGATCCATTTTAGTAGCTAACAATTAAAAACGAATGGTGTCGCTAGTTAGGCCTACCCGTCGCCTTAATAGTAATTTTAGACATACATACCTACATCAATTAATTATAAACTATTGGAATCCATGTCAAACAATATTTAAGTAGAATCAAATTATTTACTAAATAAGACGAAGTATTCTATGCCTTTATATAATTTAACACCTGCATATTTGGCAAACCACAATATCTACAATGTATATATTTTTTTTAATTGACTTCAAAAAAGGAGGAGGTTCTACGTCCGACTGTATATTTGTTTATTATTATTATTTATATATGTTGACCGATATGCTACCGAAAAATGAAACACTAAAAAGCAAGAAAAAAAAAAGCTGCCTTCAAAAACTACGAACTTAAAAGTGTAAAATAACATTTTTAACACTTCATACACTTTAAATTTATAACTGTACACTCGAGAAAAGGTGCTACCGAAGTATTTTTTTTAATAATTAATATTAGCTTTAACCATAGACTTAAGATGCCACTTTCTAATTCTATGGTTTTAACCGTCTTTAATAAAGGTGTAAATGTCTTGATGGTGTTTTCATGGTTTTATTGTAAACAAAGTATCCATAACATTAGGCAACCACTTAGATAATGCACAAAAAATGCGTTGTTAAAAAAAACGAAAATGTCGCTATTATTACATGCCACAAACATTCAAACAATGAGCATAATATCTTATGCTCTGATTCGTAGATATCGTTCAAGGCGCGCGTGCGCAAGATTCTTGTTTCACAGGTGACAGGGGCACACTAGCGACGCCAATTTTAGCTACTAAACCGGATCTATTTTAAACAGTTTCGGGGTTACAACCTCTCGTCAAACACTTATACTATTTAGCTACTAAACCGGATCTATTTTAAACAGTTTCGGGGTTACAACCTCTCGTCAAACACTTATACTATTTATGAAATAACCATGCACAAATGTTGCGTCCGTTTTTGTACGCGGCGGTACGCGTTGTTGATTACCGCCAAAAGCGGCCACTTTTAGCGTGGTTATTTAATGAATAGTATAAGTGTTTGCCGAGAGGTTGTAACCCCGAAATTGTTTAAAATAGATCCGGTTTAATAGCTAAAAATTGAAATCGATTGGCGTCGCTAGTGTGCCCTACCCGTCACCTCAACTTGATATTATTCTTTGCGGGTTAATCCTGGACCATGATCCAATGTTTAGGAGGTCTGATAGAAAGAAAAATAATAAATTGAGACAACTCTTCATCTTAGCCTGTAGTTCCCGATTGCGTCCAAAACTGTCGCTTTGGACCCCAGGGTACACTTAGACCACTATTTAGGATTTAGGAAGTCTGATATTATTTATTACAATGAAGCGACTGCCGCCTGATCTTCGCAATCGCAACCCTTAACAGGGGAACTAAAGAAACTGAATCAAGATTACACGTTTCAGAAACTATCCGAAATTTTCCGGTTTCCTCACGATGTTTTCCCTCACCGCCAAGTTAATGGCAGAAATACACCAAAGATTTGAAAAATCCAGAAGTGCATGCTCGGATTCGAACCATCTTTCCGCATGAGAGGCGCGTTCTTATCCACTAAGCTCCCATCCCATCGCTTATAGTTAGATATTTTTTATTACTCAAAAACCAAATAGGTACAGTTATGCCTATAAAAACCAATCGCTTTCTTTCTGACAACCTTTGGGGAAAAGATAATACAAAATCATCATCATCATCAGCAACCCACACTCGTCCACTGCTGGACATAGGTCTCCCCTAATGCACGCCACTGCTCCCGATTTTCGGCCACTCTCATCCAACCCACACCAGCCAGCCTTCGAATGTCATCATCCCATCTTGTCACAGGGCGTCCAACACTACGCTTACCGAAAATGGGGTTATTGCTATTTATTAAGGTACACAGACAGATTAAAGTAAAAAAGTGCCGTCTGATCATTGCAACAAGAAAAGAAACCAGATCAACTCCCTCCGCCTTGACGTCTATCAGTTCGGAAAATATCGCTGCGGGAATTTGGAAGCAGGTGGCTTGAAATGCACGGGAAAAGCGCACGATGGTGAACCGCCACGTTTATCACGTGTGCCACTCATCCAGATCACATCCAGATGGTGCGGGTTGAGTTCTGTTTTCTTTATTTGTTATTTTGATTATATTATTTAACTTGTATATAAGTTGTTGTTGTAGTTAACGAACCAGCTTCTACATGGTGTATCGTGTTGCAAGCACTCATAATTATGTTGTTAGAATTACTTTTATCACATCTCAGATTATCTACAATGGACAACATTTCAAAATTGCTAAGCTCTGAAACAAAAAATACCAATTCTTTGTTTACTTTTCCGCTGCTCGAATATATATTTATTCATTTTTTATATTGCTTATTTACTGAGAAAAAAATTAAAAACTAAAAAACGTAAGATGACGTCATCGGACGGCAGAATGTAAAATATTTCTTTGCTTAGCACATTATAGTTTTAAATTTACGAAATGCCAAACCCATGACATGTAACTGTCAAAAAAAAAGACAACTTGTCAACGTTGAATGTATGAATGACGTTGACAATGTTGACACTAGTATTATTTACCTTTGACAGTAGTACCTTTTTTTTATTAAAATAATGATAAGCAAAGGAATATCGCTGTATTCAGCCGTCCGATGACGTCATTTGGCGCTTACGTCTATTTAGATTAAAAAGAATTTCAATAATTATTTTATGCATGAAAATGGACAAATTTCGAAAAAAGAAAAAATATGGGTCTGTTCATTTTATGTCTACTTTCATATAAAAAAACAATATGGACATGTTAAAAATATGAAATGTTGTCCATTACATAAAATGTTATGCACGTAGCAAAAGTAATTATTTAAATAATGGAGACAAGCCATAGACACACAACATAGATTTTTTCATAGACATACAACTTTTGCTCTGTATGTTTGGGTGCAAACAATTCCAGAATCATATTCGTCTATGTCTAGGTTGTCATGCAAGTCAAATCGGACTTTTTATGGTGGAATGGGAGGTAGAAATGAGGAGGTAAAGGTTGGCATTGCCCTAGTGACCCTCGCCTACTACCATTCCATCTGGTCATCTGCTACCTATCACAAAAAAAAATATACAAAATATTGAATCAATTTTATAATTTGTACTGAAATAAAATCCTTTACGTACAGCAGATTAAGTTACCTGCAGTGGAAAATAGCACTTGTGCCCCAGACATAAGGACGGTCCAAAGGTCAATTAGAGTAACTCGTCGTGACGCCGTGGTACAGTCAACTCCAAAAATATGTACCTAACTTTAGGACGTTGTCACAATATATAATATAAGAAAGTAGACCTCTACTTTCTTATAGGTAAGTATTGTGACAAGGTCCTAAAGAGTATACATATTTTTGGAGTTGACTGTACACTACATCTAGCTAAATGGATCGTCAATTGTGGGTAGTTTAATTAATCTTTCAGGCTATTGTACACAAAAAGCCGGATACACAAAGTGGAAATGTTACCGAGTCTCCAGAGCACGACCTGCCTTCATTTCCTCACCTACATCCACACCATAGTGACCAATAGACCTACCCTTCCTCCTCAGATCGCATCTCGCGCAGCGTGACGGCGCGTCGCACGGAACTCTTGCGCAACCCATACGACAATAGGGTTTCCTCATACGATTGTTCAGGGGCACGCTTCGGAACGCCCTGTATAAAGCATAATACGGATGTTGGTGGCCGGCAGTGATGTCCAAGGAGTAGGCAAGATGAGAGTGGTCTTGCTGGTGCTCATTGCGTTGGGGATAACCAGAGCGGAGTACAGCGATGGGTAAGTTACAACTTGTATTTCCAGTGTTGCTATACCAAATCACAAAAAGATCACAGCGATCAACTCTTCTTTTTGAGGTACTTCCTTTTTTTATGTGATAGGTGGCAGACAAGCAGACGGATCACCTGATGGTAAGCAATTGTCGCCGCCCATGGACACCCGCGACACCATCGGAGTCACAAGTGCGCTGCCAACCTTTTAACCCCCTTGGGCCTCCGGTACCATCACTTACGCAGCGAAACACAGCACAGTGCTGCTTCACGCTGGTTTTCTGTGAGGCAGTGCAGTGGTATCACACCGGTCGAGCCGGCCCATTCATGCCGAAGCGTGGCTCTCACGGATCAGAGATTTACCCACCTCACCGCTAGACCGAGAAAGCTACCAATAAATAAATGATGGCGCCATTGCCAATTTCGTCATATAAGATATGGTAGCATTGGTTAGAAGCTGTTAGAAAACATGAACATAAGTTAATAATTATTATTATATACTTAAAAATTTCATCTCGTGTTCAGGCGGGATTCGAACCCACACCTTCCACAATCCGGGTGAATGTTCTACCAATTAGACCACTGAACGCGTTACTATGCCGACGAAATTTGTAAGTTGGACGTTGAGGCTGGCAAATTCGAGAGAGGAATGGATACTACTCTATCGATGAGAGCGTCGCCCTTAAATTTGAGAGAGAGGGATACTCCGGACCGATTGAAAAGAGCATGGAATTTTTTAATTACGACAGATACCTAACCTCGTTTTTCTCGAGGGGACCAGAGGGCAGCAAAATAGTATTTATGCCCCGAGCGCCCACACACGGTACGCCACTACTTGAAGTTTATCGTCAGCACGTCGAGAAATCAAAGAATTTGAGACCGTTCATAGCATGTAAAGAAAGAAAGATAAAAAAATCTTTATTTAAGTTAGGTCCATACAGAACACTTATGAATGTCAAAATAGGTAGGCAGCGTGTAAAAAAATGAGCAATAATACTTAAGGGTGTGAACATATACCGTGTAAAGACTTCACTGTCAAAATATGAGCATCATATTATGAGCAAAAAAAATCCCCTGTTCTACTCATAGGCGGCATCCTAAGACTATGGTTCTACTCATAGAATTAGAGGGCGGCATCCTAAGTCTATGGTTCTACTATACTAAATAGAATATCCGCACGTCAGTAAATGTATGGAACAGATATCATCATCTACCGCTGGTTCGGAAGGTCGATTGCCACTGAGAAGACATCATCAATATTTGAAAATAGTAACTCAGTAGTTACTATTTTCAAATATTGATGATGTCGTTTGACAAGACGCAATAATCATAGGTCTCAGCTTTGATTTCAGAGGGTTCCTGCCAAGCGCAGGGTACCGCACAGAAGACCAGCTCGCGGAGCCGTCGGCGAGGATCGACAAAGGAGAGCGAGACAGCCAGGGTGACAGGACACAAAGATTCGGCATATCTACCTACGGAAATACGGGATCCCAAGTAAGTCGACCAACGGTGATAAACTAATTGTATGGATACCTACAAATGCAGCAGCAAAAGCTGTCGGTTAAGGGCTTCCAGCTTCTCCAAAAGCAACGGGTCCACACTGGAAAAATCTCTTGTCTATTTCTTTTTTTTTAATGTCATAGGTGGCGACGAGGAGACGGATCACCTGATGGTCACCTGTTAACCTTTAAAACTTACTTTCCCCCCAGATTGGGCCTCCGTGGTCCTCACTTATTCGGGGAAATCGCACAGGTGCCGTTTTCACACCGGTTTTCTGTGTATCACTCCAATTGAGTCGACCCACTCGTGTCGAAGCGTGGCTTTGCGACGATCACTTTGTATGGTTGTGTGCGTACCGAGCACCTTCCTTACGGGTTGGTGGTGATGAAATGAGAGACACTTTCTCGTTCTAAGACGTTTATTACACGTAATGGTACATCGATAACCCGACAAGTGATATGGATGTACAATAGCATCCACGCAGCGCGCGTGCGTATCCGCCGAGAGCGTGTCGCTTAGACCCTGTGTCCTGACTCACTGGCGGCGCGCGCGCGGGGCATCGTTGGGTGACAATCAATTACTCCCGAAACCAAGAGGGTAACTTGCGCACCCGCCCTCGGTGCGGGGAGTCGCGCTATATCTTCATAGAATTCGTGTCCCTGGCCAAAACAGCGCAAGCTTTCCCTATGTCAACATCCTTTACGCGAGCCGCTCACTCTTTTGTTCTATCCCATTCACAAAATGCTTTTGCTTTCAGGGAGGTTACGGCGGAACAGCTCCTGGCTTATACGGACCAGTAAAGATCGACCTTGGAGGTGTGCTCATAGGGTCGATATTGGGTTTCGGAGCAGTCATCATCTTGCCAAAAATTATAAACGCCTTGTCATATGGCTATGGAGGAGGCGGGTATGGTCGGAGTAAGTATAGCCACACGGGTCTAGCTATCTATCTCTGTAGAGGAAGTCTTTCAGAGTGCTCACCGCCAATGCCAGAGTCTCAGGCCCCACAGCCTCGTGGAAATTGGAAGAAAGAACGAATCTCTCAGTCAATGGGCTAAGAGTTCCAGCGGCTAGGTATCCTAATTAGTTACCAGAAAACTACTCAACTCATTGACTGGTATTTTCTTAAATCCTGCGTTATTTCACCATCTCAGTTCTTCAGCCAGTCAAACGTTACAATTATCGCCTCCTGGTAACTTTTACGAGAGCGAAGTTCACCGACTTTATAAGTCGGTTTTCCACCACGAGTCCCGCGTACGTTTGACTGTTTACGCGTACACCTACTTAGGTAGGTACTTAGCTGGTGTATTACCTAAGAATTTTGGAAACTATTCTTACCCTATTTCATGGATGCGGGCGGCACAGGACCAATAAGTGTGGTGATCATTGGGGGGGACTAATGTCCAGCAGTGGGCGTATATTGGCCGAAATGGTGATAAAAATGTTTACCCTAAAGTTTTCTTTTGTTTTTATTGTTGCACAGTAACTATACCTACAAGTATTTATCCTAATTTGTTCTCAGGTCTTGAAACAGACATGAGCCAAATATCGGACATGCTGAGCAAGCTGGACGAAACGCTGAGCCGGTACAACATCGACTCCCGCGCATGCATGCAGCGCCTGGCCTGCTCCTACGTCCAGCTGGCCAATGAGAACGTGCTCACAGGCAACGCCACTGATATAGATACACTATTGTCTTCCTTGTCAAAGTAAGTAGGTACTACGATATTAAGTAAGTACTTATCTAATGACCTTTACCTGAAGGTTGTCTGGTAGAGATCGCTCCCAGCGTTAAGATCGCCTAAATTGTACATTGTATCTCTGTGTACCTAGCTTTTGGCCGTGTGGTCCCCGGCAGAGTAGAATAGGCCACCCTCACTCTTACCGAGGTGTCGTAAAAGGAGACTAAGGTAAAGCTGCTGGCATGATCATCAGCGCTCTGAGAGGGAAAACTCTGCATTTATATCAAAACCCTCGCCAACCCGTCTGCCAAGCGTGGTGAGTATGGCAATTACCCCTCATGTGATTGAGGGAGGCCCGTGCCCCAGCAGTGGGGACTTGAATGGGCTGATGATGATGATGATACCTAGCTTTTAAATTTTGTTCAGTGTCTGGGTGTAATATGTTTACAATAAAGAGTATGCTACGCTACTAACAGTGGCGTAGAGGTGTCGTTTTGGCGCCACCTCATCTTCCTCGATGCCCCTCCCCCCCCCTGTGATGGTTCATTTGAATGAGGTTGTATACTTATTAGAGCCACTGTACCTCCCAAGTACTCTACTCTCGACTTACCTTAGTAAATACCTTAATAAATATTAGGAGATTAATGATCACTAACCCGAACTAGGTACTAGGGTGTATCTGTGAACATTTACATCCCTCCAACCACGTGTTCTACCAACCATTCTGAACAACATTTATTCTATGACTTTTGGAAATTCGCATAAAAAAATTTCAACTTTTCATACAAAGTCAGTCACTTGACTTGGTCATTTTGTATGGGGAGTCGAAAACATTTTCGACTAATCACGAAAAGTCGTAAAACAAATGTTGTTCAGAATGTTTGGTAGAACACGTGGTTAAAGGTATATTCGACACATTACAGGACCCCGAGATAAGGGCCCGGTACTTAAACCAATAGACCCACAGGGCTTCTTTTTTACCTTATCATCCAGTATTTTTCCAATAAATCTTCTGGTCTTCCAGCAATTCCCTCGTCCGCCGCATGCTGGACGGCACCACGATCTTCGAGGCCGTCTCCGCAGGCCGCTCCATGGACACCGACTGCCAGTCCCAGTACCCCAAGTGTAAGATGGACAAGAAGACTGTGGTCAAGATTCTGACGCAACTGGTTCCTTCTTAAATAGCTCAACACTTGTACCTGGTATCATTAAACTTTTTGTATTAGCTGTTTTGGGTTTTATTTGGCAAGAGGCACAAAATAAATGGAGATTGACATAACACTGACTGCCTTTTTTTGGCGCTGGGTAATGCCGCCGGCCCGAAGTACAATGGGGCACGTCGCCGCCATTTAGCGGCGCCTTATGCATGCCTGTCGGGTTCTCCTCTAGCGGGGACTTCTTCTAACGAGAAGCCGGCCAGAGGCATGACGACTACACCCCAGCATCGCCCTTGAGTGGGGAGGAGTCATGGGTTCAAAAAGGGCGAAGCCTGACACCATAACCTTTAGGCTTTTTGTAGGACCGAAATCGGTCAGACAAAAAAGTTGATCGTGTGGGGTCAATACTATAATTTACACACCGTTATGTTTATATCGTTTACATCCCGAAAACCTCATAATAGGTCTCGTGAATAAAGTCCATTTATAATGTTAGATCAACAAAATCAGCTGTTCTATACATTATTGCCGGGTGGATATTGTATTTTGTATGGAATAATAATAATAATATAATAATAATTTTAGTAGGAGGGAGAAAGTTTAAACTTTGAAAATAACTCTCACAACATCTCATACGTTGACCTGATTCCGTACTAAGTAGCTTAAGCACTTGTGTTACAGATATCAGACAACAAAGGAATACAAATATATACTTGAATACATATATCGATGGCTTAGTTCACAATTGTACTAACTACAGATTTGTAAATTTTGCAGGAGAGCATTTTTAGTTTTTTAGTTTGAAAGTGGACAGGTCGAAAGCAAAGTCATATAATATAAAACAATATGAGTCTATTCATTGCAGTGATTCATTAATTTTAACATACCCCAATATTGTTATATTAGTACAAGCAAAATTTACCTACAAATCTGTAGTTAGTACAATTGTGAACTAAGCCATCGATATTACACCCAGACACTGAATAAACACAAGTGTTCATCGCACGAATGTTTGTCCAGGGTGGGGATCGAACCCACGACCTTTGGCGTAAAAGGCAGGATCACTACCAATTGCGCCATCCGGTCAGTCATCAATCGCAATTTTGTTTCGCTGTTATTGTTGATCTAACATCCTATTTGATGTTGATCAAATAGGATAGGATCAATAGGAGTTGATTTTCAGGATGTAAACGATAAAAAAGAACGGTGTAGATCTACGGGAAATGTGGTAAATAAAGCAACAGTATACAAATTTAACAATTTTATTAATTAAAGTCAACACCAAAACCTATCTACATCGTCTGATATGCTCGGCAACCAACCCGAATGATCTCTGGAAACCTCCACTTTACTCACGTTGACGCACTGAACGCAACTTTTATAACATAATACATTTACAACTACGAGTAATAGAACCGTATGCTTTGAGCATTTAACTTAACATGGCTGTTCTGGTTTGGTGCTCACTTACCATTTTTTAATTTGCATGTTAAGGTACAGTCGCGGAATTTAGATCACGACTTTAAGAGTAGAACCTCCAAAAAGAAGCAATGGAATATTTAATGGAGATTTCTAAATAATAGGTCTTTACCTATGAAATTATCGTTTTTTTTTTCTAGACATGATAAGATGTTAAACTCCTTTAATAAGCAAAAAATCACCACACTATGATTTTATTTTGATTTAAGACTATATTTTAAGTTTTATATTAAATAGAGATCAGATATTATTGTATTTGTGATGCAAAAAAAATCTTGAATTATTCCTTTTCTCACTCGGCAGAATTGACGTTTTTATCAATACTAACTTTTTTATTATTATTTTTTTCTGAAAAACTATCCTACGCGTTAAATCTAACGTTGACGCCTAAAAGTTGTCCATTAAATCACAGTTAATTATGGAGTATTAGCATTAATAGTTACTTTACAAATTGAAAAAAAGTTAGTATGGAGAATACAACTTCTAAGAAAATCACCATACAAAACGGCAGTTTCATAGTTAAAGACCTAACATGACAGTATTCTCCATTGGTCATAATTTAATTTCCATCGACGTACTTAACTTTGTATCGACTAAAATCACCTCGATTTTATCGATATTATACTATACATTTTATGCTTATTTATCTATCAATATTGTCCGTGCATTATTATGTTCGAATATTATAGTGCGGTTTAAAATGAAAAGCCGTATTATAAACAACTTAAACGTTTTTTTTTATTTTATTTCGTAAATGTAATATTATGAATGAATACAATTATAGCGTAAAATTATTTAATTCATATTTCATTGATAAGTTTTCTGTCAAGAAAACATTTTTCTCAAATTACAAAGAAAAAATCTATTAGTGTTAGTGTCAGGTACATTTAAGAATGTAAAATTGTTTCGGCATATGAAAAGAAAAAGTGGATAGATACATTTTACTTCACTAAATCGATTTTGCTGTACTAAATTAAGTACTTGTAATATTTAAAAACCCGTCCTTAGAGGTCGAAAATGTTAAGCACCTAGTTTAAAAGAAGGCTTCATGCATTTGCAGTCTTATGAATACAGTTACTTAATAAATATGTTTAGTAATTTCAACTTTAGTAATAATTGGCGACATCCGCCACTAACAATGGTAGTGATCACCAGAACCAATAGAAAAATGGTCCATTTACAAGAAATTAGTAAAATTATAGTAAAAATAAGCCAGCATGCATGGACTGATTTTTAAAACGATAACGGAACAGATTTATATCTGTTATCATAAGTATGTTATCATAAATAACAATAGCGAAACTGTTGTTTTATTTTTTTTCCAAAATATTCATTAATAGCAAAACACCTGGCGGAAAACGTTACGCCAGCCAGAACTGTTTTTACGAAATAACTTAAAGACTATAAGTATTTCAAATTTTTAAATTCTAATTTCATTTATTTCAAATTCTTATCTAATTATCTGCATAAGTACTCAAAATTACGAAAATCCACACTATCTGGCTGGGGTAATGCACACATCGTTTAATACTTAAAAATTTAGCATTGTGTATCATATGCACAAAAAGAGGATTTTGTTACAAGAGTGAAACAATTTGAGTGTGGGTATTTAAGTATTAGGATTTTTGTGAATACCATTAGTACTAATTTCTTGTAAAATGGAAATAGTGAGCGCATCGAGTATTATTTACACATTGGAGCAAGCCAGTGCGGGAGTTCAAGCCTGCCAGTGACGTACCAACAGTATGTTTCGTTTGCATTGCAAGGTCGTGTATATTTTGTGATCCTACCGTAAAGTATAGGCTAGAACAATGATGGAAGAACGTATACAAAGCTTGAAGATGACACCTCAGATTCAACTTAAAGCGTACCAATTGCACGAATCACCCGTTACGTATTACGATATGATACGAAATCTTTAACGATGGTAAAAGAAAATTAAAATGAATATTTATTATATTTGTTAAAAATATTAAGTAGTTCAAGCAATACTATTATTTTACGTTTTTTTATGATATTGGGAGCAGATGAGCAGACGTATCATCTGATGGTAAGCGATTACCGCCGCCCATGGACACCTGCCACGCAAAGGAGTCACAGTTGCGTTGCCGGCCCAAACGTTTGAGTTTAATGATTTCTAATGGATTTTTATAAGTGAGAATTTTACATCGGGTAACGCGAAGTAACCACGACTTCTGCAAATAGAAATACATTTGCTATCTTTAAAGCTTTAAAGTGATCTGTGTAAAATACCTATCTGCTATCTGGTACCGCTATGCATTACGTCACTAGCCGCTATACAAATTGTAATGAATTGTGTTCTATACCTTAAGTTAATCATAAAGCTAAGTTTCACGAACGTTTGGTCGTCAATAATTCGTTAATGTTATTGCGTAAGAAATTATGCGAATTCAAATCGTTTTATTTCACCGATTTATCACTACAAATTCTATGACTTCCGTACAAAATAGAACAGGATGACTGCGCCTTAATTAATGGTAGCTTACTTGACTTGAAGCGCCGCAGTGATTGTTTTTGGAACTAAATGTGAAGTGAAGGAAAGAAGTTCTTATTGTCTATGAATATTCAAATTCGAATGTTGATGGCGACTGCTTCTTTGGTGGCGCGGACGACGGCGACGGGCAGGGCACACTGGCGACACCAATTAATTTTCATGTTTAGTTTATAAACCAGATATATTTTTAATAATTTCGGGGCTCGAGTCTCTCGGCAAACACCTATACTATTTATTTGATACTTATAGTTAACCGGTTGGTCTGCTTTTGAGCTCGAATTTTAGATTACCGCCAAAAATGGCCACTTTTGGCGTGAATCATTTTTTAGAGTACAAAACAGACTTAACATTTGTGACTGACTTAACATTTGTGCATGGTGATTAAATAAATAGTATCAGTGTTTGCCGAGAGACTGCAGCCCCTAAATTGTTTAAATAGGTTTACTAGCTAAAAATTAAAATCGATTGGCGTCGCTAGTGTGCCTTAAGCAGTCTATCTATGTAGGTATTCTTGTGGTTGTATTGGTAAGGCATGCCATACCAGTATAATAGACAACAGCGTTTGTAACGAAAGTGAAAACAGTCGTAGGTTCGTTAAGTGTCAAATAAATAATCCTTCATTTATTTTAAAGAGTGATCATATTTAGCATCTCTTTCACTGACATTGTGAGTCAAAAGGATGACGTTCCATATCATATCAGTCTGTTGTGAAACTCTGAATTATTACTTATTCATTTATTTCTTCGTCATTACGTAAGCTGTGTCGACTTAATATCATGTACAGTCGCGATCATAAAATATTTACCAACTTAAGGTATTTAATTTTATTCTTCCATATAGTAAGACATGATAAAGAAGTAATATAAAAACTGGCAAACCTTTCAAGACTTAGACCATAATATATCGTAGGCATGAGGGTGTGGTAACCTGTATGTTAGCAGTAAGATTTCCATAAATTCAGCTCAGCCAGGCACTAAGCTAATACCGTGACTTCGCCCGTCCGGCACACCCACGTATTGCTCTAACACACCCGACCCGTCTAGATTGTTCAGCATAAATAAACATTATCAAATTTATATACAGTTTTAATCAATATCTTAAAAAAAAATCTACACCTAGTGATGTATAAGGTTGCGAAATAAAAATTTGTTCTAATACACAAAAAATAAAACAAAATAATTCATTATGGCTTGATTGCAACATAATTATTCCCTAAAAGGGGCCAAATGACTTGGAAAATTGACATTCTCCTTGATGTAAAAAAAAATAAAACAGGCCCCTTAGTTTGTTGGTTACATTGGACCGCGTGTTTTTTTTTTATTTTAGTACATATAGAGTTTCTTTACATTATTATTACATAGTAATAACTTAGTATAACTAGCATGTCTAGTCGAATTTCTAATACTTTTGAGCTTTAATATAGTATAAAAAATACGAGGTATAGTTATTGCTACCAGTATCATTATTAACTAATTATAATTATTTTTCATTTAGAACATTACTTTGCTTCACATACATTTGACAAAAGATTTAAAACGAATAATCGCGAATGAAAGATCCGATAGATGGCGCTGCGTAAAAATGGTATCGAATTAAAAAACGACATACATATTTACAATAACAATAGTGACAACTCTTTGCAAATGGCAGAAATTGGCGGGAATATTACTGTCTGTTTTAAGAATGACTAGTGGCCGAAGGAAGGGCAACTTCTTTTCGGGACTTTTCTGTATTATTTCAAACTATAATAGATGTCTCTGTTATAATAGATGTGTCTGTACATCGTTTATGCTTAATTATTACAATTTGAAATGGTTAGTGGGTCGCACTTTAAAGCGACGGTTGCACTTGAGGTCCCGGGTTCGATCCCCGGGTCGGGCCAAAATTTGTACCTGAGTTTTTCGGTTAAGAAATTCTCAGTGTTAGCCCGGGGTCTGGAAGTTGGCGGGCTTGTACCCCCGTGCCACGTTAAGCCGTTGGTCCTGCGCCTAATCCCTCTTCGGTCGTGTCACACTAGTGTCCCATCGAAATAAGACGGTACGGGAATAAGGAGTGCACTTGTGTCTGCGCAAATACTTGTGCACTATAATATGTCCTGCGTCGATGGCTAATCGCTGAGAATGACCGCCATGACCGAAATATCGATTTGGAGGACATTATTATTATTATGCTCAAAATGTTAACCGATCGCGAAAAGACAACTTCGCAGTATACCAACTTCTCGAAATGAAAACTTCTCATAATAACAACTTATCACGCAAGTGTGTCGCATTTTCAGTTACCACGTTGTCTTTTAGGAGTTACCTCCTTGTAAATAGTATGAATGAGACTCATTATATAAATAATCCAATGGCAACACCTAACAGACTTTTCAATCGCGATAAGTCACGTCAACGCCCATGCCACGTCGATCAATCATTATGGAAACTACCCAAGTTTTTGAGTAAGTGCAGGCAATCACATGTTACAATCGATCTGTCAAATTTCTTCGTACGACTCTCACATAATGTCAAAGGCAATCAATTCCATATCAAATGAAGTTTGACAGATTACAGTAACCCAACGCACACCTCGATACTCGCGACAGAATGTATGAAACAGACACGTTCTAATCACACAGGGCTTTAATCATAAAGGTCCAATAAACCTTTGTTAGCCAAAACGGTGTTATAGCGCATTTTTAAAGTTTGAAACAGAAAATGTTCCTACAAATTTTTCAACAAAGGAATGAAAACTGCTTTGTAACACCGTTTTAGTTAACAAAAATTTATGAATAAGTCTTACAGTCACAAGCTCGTGCACGTGAACACGAACCATGCTTGTGTGAATGAGAAAAGGCATAGGTAACTGTGAGGTAACCAAGCGGGAGGCAATTAGTAAGTAAGTCCTACTGTATGCATTCATCATTATTATACTATTCCCAAAATGGGGTTATCTGTGCATACTAAGGCATATTTTTATTAAATTTTCCTATTAATAACTACGGTCCAATGCAGCCAACACGATAAAAATATATGCAACATTGTAAATAATAAATGACAATCACATATTTCTAAGACTTAAAGCTACAATGTACACGATCATACGCAGTCGCAAGTCCATTGCGTAGTGCAAAGCCTGTGTCGCCAGCTACGAAAGTCGTCAACATTTTTGAACCCTATTAACGTGGAACAAGGTTTATATACGGTTATGTATTATGCGAAATAAATGCATTGTAAATGCAATGTTTAGATAAATGTGTCGTCGTACAGTCAACTCCAAAAATATGTATACACTTTAGGACGTTGTCACAATATATAATATAAGAAAGTAGACCTCTACTTTTTATAGGTAAGTATTGTGACATATTTTGGGAGTTGACTGTACAAAAAACAATACTTCTTTACTTGATGAGAAATTATGATAATCCATATATTATAGGGTTTTTTACTTAATCCCTTCTTAAAAATAACAGTATGTACAGATGTCCAAATAATTAGACATTAGTTTAATTAAGTTGAAAATTACATAAAATGAACTGTTAAAAAACAACTCTTAAATTCATTTCAGTTTAGTAAAGTATTAAAAATGTTTTGGTATTTTTTTTTTTGTTTTGTTTTGACGACTTTCGTCACTCGCCACTCTTTCGGGGGATAAATCTACGAAGGTGATAATAAAAATTATGAAACAAATCGTTGTAAGGCAATGCAGAATTGTCCCCCGTTCGCTTTGCTTTATATTGTCATTGAAAAATATCCGCTCAGGAGATGGCGTTCACAAATTTGGTATCCATGGCAAGCGTCTTTAGGCAACATCCGACCAAAAAACATCTAATGAGTATGATATAGACACGGTGCACCGATAAACCATTAAACTCTTTTTTTTAATGCCTCGTTGGCGCAGTGGGGGTCCCGGGTTCGATACCCGGGTCGGGCCAAAATTTGTACCTGGGGTTTTCTGTTAAAAAAGAAATTCTCAGTGTCAGCCCGGAGTCTGGAATTTGGCGGTCTTGCCTCGGAAAGCACGTTGAGCCGTTGGCCCTGCGTCCAATCCCTCTCCGGTCGTGTCACACTAGGCTCTCATTGGAATATGAGGGCAAGGGAATAGCGAGTGCACTTGTGATTGCGCACACACTTGAGCACTATGATATATGCTGCGTAAGTAGCTGATCGCAGATTGAGATTAGCCACCTTAGCCGAAATCGGCTGGAGGATATTAAATTCTTTTTTTTTAACTGAAACTCTCTTCCTATTTTACTGTGTCGATAAGAGTTGCAAGAAAATTACAATTATACATTCGCAAATCGCAATGAACTTACATAATCATGAAAACAACAAAAGCATTTGACGATATGACTATTTACGTAACTTAAATTTAACAATATATTCTCAATACATTTTTTAAGTTTTTTAATAAAGACGTTTAAAAAATCATAAATAAATATAAATTTTAAAACTCCCTTACTCATTCGCCTTTTGAGAGTTGCTCAAACATCATTAAGTAATCCCTTTCTAAGGGGCATTTACTTAGAATGAATGAATCAATGAACGAATATATTTTTATTGCTTTTATTATGGTCGATAATTCTTAAGCATGCAATTAATTACCTGTACGGGCAGTGTGGCAAAAAATATTGGAATCAGAAAGCCGCCTACATCGCGTATTTAACACAGGTCATCGAACCTTTGCATATCAATGTCAGCTGTCAGCTAATCTTATTTATTATTTTGTGCCGCAAACCGCATGTGGTATAGCGACCAATGTAAATACGCATAAGTCAACTTTAAAACAGAGGCAAAACAATGTTTAAGCAGCTCTCAAAGTGAAGGAGCTTTCGAGTATTGCGTTAGCCTGATGCTTCCAGTCTTTTATATAAACTCAATTTTATCTTTTCATATCTACACTTGAATTTATGGTTGTGGTCGGCCGGATGCGGCTAGCCGAATGTCCTTTCCCATCCCTGAGCGTGTCCCTCCTTAGTTAAGGGAGTTCCCTCAAAATCTGCGCTACCTGCTGTGCCGGTTTGACCGGAATCAGGCATTGTGTCCTGGCTGGGTGTGGTGCCTAAAGTTCAAAGGTCAAGTTCACATCTACACTGGAATTATTTTATTTCACTAAACATATTTCACCCAACGAATGTTGCCTAAAGCCGTCTCATAAGTACCTCCTCCACTTAGATTGCGTCATTATCTTAACATTATTTGAGCACGCATTATTACTCACGTTTTCTTCACTGGCAGTACAGACTCTCGTTACCAAAGTACATCTCATCTCATCAGCATCTCAGTACAAACATATTTCATGGCTAATAAAAAATCTTAAAGTACTTTTTCAAACCTAGGAACACCCTTTTCGATGGAAATGGAATACAACATGGATGCATAAATTAAATGTAAATTTTCCCAGACTCAATATGGCAACAATAAAAAATGTTTGTCATAAAACATTGCTGAGAATTATTTTTCTGTTACATTTTCAAAATGAAAAAAATTACTTTAAAAGACATTTCCAATCTCTTTCTAGGCACGAGTATTATAAGACTCTAAACTGAGATACGTATATGACTTTCCGAGACAGTAAACCATTTATTATGCACTTTCATTGTTTCACATCCTGCACAGAGCTGGACTAAGGGGGCAACCAAGTTAAATTATTAAAAAATATTTATCACCCACGAGACCAAGAAAATATTTAGAACAGTCAACCTCGGCGAACCCCGTACTGTGAACTGTCTTAAGCTCCTCTATTCTTGTTTTTATGGAATATTTAAATAAATTTTTCTGCTATACATTACTAAACAAAGATAAATTTAACAAATAAAAGATTAAAATCAGCAAATTGTTCTGCAGTTATAAATGGTCTGTTTTAAAAACCGTCAAATATTAAACATTTTAAAATATCCTAGCCCTTTCTTAAGTTCATTTCAGAGTCGAATTAAGAAAGTCCAAATCGGAAACGTTCCTTTATTGGGTACTAAGATCGTTCAATTGTAGTCTAATCTATATACATAAAAGGAGAACCTGAGTGACTAAGTGACTAGGAATGCACCCACAGCACAAACTACTGACCCTAGAAACTTGAAATTTGGGAAGGGGGTTCCTTTAACAGTGAAAGTGATCACTAATAAGGCATTTTTAATATGTAACCCACCTTTTTAACCCCCTTTTCAACAATGGGGTTAAAAAGGGGGTTAACAGTTTGTATGAAAGTCCGCCATTTTTTATTGTTAGTATAAAAATTATTTATTCAGATTAATAATTTGAAATAAAAAGTAACCCATTTAATTTTTTTTTTAATTACCCTTAAAGGGGGTAAAATAGGGGATGAAATGCCAGTATGGGGGTTTAGCCATTTTAAAGTAAGAATATTGAAAATCGCTATACGTTCTTCTTATATTAAACCAAGAGCAAGTTGTTTTAACATATTCAACGTTTTATAAATTCAACTCTTAAGGGGGTGAAAAGGGGGTTTGAAGTTTGTATGGAAGTCCCTTATCTTTGATCTTAGGAAAGTGAAAATTGTATATATACGTATAATTAAAATAAAAAGTAATTCACATAAACGGTTTTGTAAAATCACCCTCTCAGGGAGTAAATTGGGGGATGAAATGCAGTATGGGGGATTAGACCGTTTAAAAGTTAGAATCTTAAAATTGATGTTTGGGCACCGGTATGGAATAAAAAAGTGACTTTTGAATTTTCAACCCCTAAGGGGTTACGCGGGTTTAAAGTTTGAATGAAGAGTTTTGTAATAAAAACTAAAACTGCGTGAGTTACGCCGCGGGCGTAGTCTAGTAGTAAATGAAATGTTCAAATTCTTGTAAGCCCCCTTAGTCCATCCCTGGAAAAATCCACGATCACGCATAGACAAAAAGACTAGCCGAACATTCAAAACGGGCACTGTAGTGTTGCGAGGTAGTTTATCTCTTATTACTATGCGCACACATCTTTGTTTTCATCGCCTTTGTAAAAAGTGCGTGATCTTCCTGATTTCACATGGTATTTCATCGCTCAGAGACCTTTTGACTACATGTATTCCGGGACAAAGTGTATAAATGTGTACTGTGACAATGTAAAAACCAAGGGCCAAGACTCAATACGCTTCATTTAGGTCGCGCCTAAGAATATACACTGTGACTTTTTGAATGAAAAAAAAAAAAACATTTTCCCATAAAAGTAAAAAATCACCATCCCATACAAAAGTGATTAGATAGATAGATAGATATTCTTTATTGCACAAAAATAAAATACAAGCATGATACAACATCAACAGACAGTACAATAAGGCGGTCTTATCGCTTGTAGCGATTTCTTCCAGACAACCTGATTAGCTGATTTCATAAAATTTGTATGGGAAGTCGATTTTTTTTTCAATTTGTCTAAACTGCTATGTTGCTTGGGGGAAAATATTTGCTTTATTGCGAGTATGCTCGAAAATCAAAAATATTATGCAATGAAATGTATTGGCGTTTCGCCGCGTCTTAATCGCGACCGTAAAAGCCGCGTAGTGCGGCTCTGTGGAGAGATTTTTTCGATTGACATCAGAATCGCTGTACTCAATTGCAACAAGGTTTGATAACCAAATGGAGGAGCGAAGGTTGGGGTGAGGGGGCGGGTGCGATCATTGGCAGAGCATGCTGAAGAATGAGTTTGCGTACGCCATCGGCTTCACGTCTGGATGTGGCTGGAAACAGAGAATAATATTAGGGGTTACACAAAGTACGAAATATAAAATTGCCGTTTTGTATTCTCGGGTATACTGTTATAAAATGATTTTTGAAATGTTAAAAATATTATTTTACACTCTTTAATTCGTGGTTTTTGAAGGCGGTTTTTTTATGCAATAAAGTTATCTATCCATCTATACACCATGCTTTTTTAACCGTCTTATTGCTATGTCGTGGGCATTATACTGATGGAAACAAACATTTTTCCCCAAAGAACATAAGGTCTTATCTCAGAAAAAAAACTCCTTTCCATACAAAGGTGATCTGATTGGTGCAATTTGTATGGGAGGGGCAATTTTTTTAGTGAGAGTTGACCCTATAATCCTTAGGGGAAAATGTGACAATATGCCCTCGATAAAGAAGTAAGGCGGTTAAAAAAAACATGTGTATATTAACATAGCGAGGGTATTCATATTCGTGATCAGAATTATTATGTAATGTGTTCTGTATTTAATTAATAATGAATACTTACCACAACTTACTGTTGACTAGACCAACTAGGTTCAAGTACCGGGCCGTGATCTCGGGGTCCTGGGTTCGATTCCTGGGTCGAGCAATAAGTATGTTTCTAATTTTTCGAACATAGCTCGGGTTTGTGATCACCAATCCGCATTAGGCAAGCCTAATCCCATCATAGTAGCGATGACTTGATTTCTATGATGGAGGCCTTTGCCCTGCAGTGGGACAATTATAGGTGGATACTACTTACCACAGCTTCATAAGTCGTGAATTTCGGCTCCAGGTCCTTGCCGTTCATTGTGATAAAAGATCCTAAGTTACCCATTGTATCACTGCAACAAAGTTACATTAAATTAATGAGAATACAGAAAGCATGGAGAAGGGGTAAAAGAGAGAGAAGATTAAGGTGACGGGTAGGGCACACTAGCGACGCCAATCGATTTTATTTTTTAGCTACTAAACCGGATCTATTAAAAATAATTTCGGGGTTAGAACCTCTTGGCGAACATCATCATCAGCGCACTTAAGTCCCCACTGCTGGGGCACGGGCCTACCCCAAATCACATGAGGGGTAATTGCCATACTCACCACGCTTGGCAGACGGGTTGGCGAGGGTTTTGATATAAATGCAGAGTTTTCCTTCTCTGGGTGCTGATGTTCATGCCAACAGCTTTACTTTAGTCGCCTTTTACGACTCCTCGGTAAGAGTGAGGGTGGCCTATTCTACTCTGCCGGGGACCACACGGCCAAGGTAAAAGGCACTTGGCGAACATACTATTTATTAAATAACCATGAAAAAATGTTGGCTCCAACGCGTACGCGAAAAATTGATTCACGCCAAAAGCGGCCACTTTTGGCGTGGCGTAGCTAAAAATTAAAATCGATTGGCGTCGCTAGTGTGCCCTACCCGTCACCTTAATTACTGGGCCGATGGCACATTTGGGAGTGATCTTGGTAGACGCCTCATGTACAAGTCATCTTTTCGATTTCACTAGAGTATGTACTCATGTGTTTCAAAGCATTTCAAAAGCAAAGCATTTATTTAATAATAATAATAAATATTTCACAACATCACATCCATTGATCTGACTCCGAGTTAGGTAGCTCAAGCACCTGTGTTACGGATATCAGAATCAACAGTGGAATTACAAATATATACATATAATACTTTTATTTTGTAAATACATACTTATAATACATAGCAAACACCCAGACCAATACAAACAAACATGTTCATGCACACAAATGTTTGTACTGTGCGGGGATCGAACCCGAAACGAATTTATTTGCATAGAACAGGTACAGTACATGATGGTATATTATGTGAAATAAGAATCTCTATTCAGTTAATAATATTAACATGCAATCATTATGATTACAATTATAAAATTCATTTAAATTATAAAACGTTTCATCCACCAGCCATTGCCGTAATTTTTTTGTCATCAAACCCGCAGGTCCACACTTGAAATGGTTTGGAATTTTGTTATACACTTTGAAACACATGCAATAACATCAACAATGTTGAAACATCATCGTCGTACGCGCGGGAGGAGCGGTGCGGGGGGCAGTGCACCGGTGACGTCACGGCTGCCGTCACGGATGACCCTCGCGGCGAAACATCACTCACTCAGCCCGAGACCCCTACCGTACACACTAACCCATTCGCGTCTTACCTACCATACATTTTGTAGCTAAACCCGCAGACCTTTAAGTTTACAATAAGCTATTATTATTATTGAATTGAGCTTTTATTTATATTGTTATATTGAACTGAATTTCTATTGAACTTGACATTTATAATTCCCTATTAATTGAATTACGCCGTGTGGTCCCCGGCAGAGTAGAATAGGCCACCCTCACTCTTACCGAGGTGTCGTAAAAGGCGACTAAGGTAAAGCTGCTGGCATGATCAACAGCACCCAGAGAAGGAAAACTCTGCATTTATATCAAAACCCTCGCCAACCCGTCTGCCAAGCGTGGTGAGTATGGCAATTACCCCTCATGTGATTGAGGGAGGCCCGTGCCCCAGCAGTGGGGACTTAAATGGGCTGATGATGATGATGATTAATTGAATTTAACTTGACATTTATATATTTATTACAATGTATGAATGTCAAATATTGTAATGCTATTATTAACTATTCTATTTTGTATATGACCTGTGATTTGGTTGAAATAAATGATATTAAATTTAATTTAATTTTTATATTAACATCCCACATTTCATTTAGAAAGCTACTAAATTTTTTGCTAGTGTCAAATTTTCCATGTTTTTAAGTTCATCTAGTATAAAATTGAAAAAAAAAACGAATCAATATAAGTACCATGCATAAAATCTGTGCTGCAATAATACCCTATGTAAACCTATTCAAAACCATCACAACACAGGCTTTGCCTAGTGTGAGGTTTTTGACAATATATTACTATAAGCACAAAGTATTAATTTGAACTAGTTTGTTAAGGTATTTTTTGTAATGCTTGTGTATCTTTTTTTGGAAATAAATTTATTTCATCATCAGCCCATTTAAGTCCCCACTGCTGGGGTACGAGCCTCCCTCAATCACAGGAGGGGTAATTGCCATACTCACCACGCTTGGCAGACGGGTTGGCGAGGGTTTTGATATAAATGCAGAGTTTTCCTTCTTTGGGTGCTGATGTTCATGCCAACAGCTTTACCTTAGTCGCCTTTTACGACTCCTCGGTAAGAGTGAGGGTGGCCTATTCTACTCTGCCGGGGACCACACGGCGAATCTCATATAAGTTAAATATATTGGGTAAGAGCGAGATAGCTCCAACGCAAGTATTATATTACTTACTGGAGCATCTCAAAACATGTATGAGAATGAATATGAGAAATAAAATTATTTGTATAAAAAAAATATTTGTATTTGTACATTCGTTAGGACACTAACAGTCCGCGCCACGAAAGGAGTCCAGCGGCAAAACACGGAACTAAAATTTGGTTTCAAGCCACCTGATTATAAATCACAATCTAAAATTATTACTAACTCGTGTCATCTCGGACTAATGCTCATGTCATCCCGTTCCAACACGCAATGTTAAAAAGGGTTACCACGATTTTTGTTCTGAGACTATTCTTAGTTCGCGAGTTGTAATAAGTCTTCAATCAGTGCGTCCTACCCGTCATGACATACGGAGCCGAAACGTGGACACTTACGGTACGGCTGGTCCACAAGTTAAAGGTCGCTCAGCGGGCTATGGAACGAGCAATGCTCGGCGTCTCTCTCCGAGATCGAATCCGAAATGAGGTGATCCGGCAGAGAACCAAAGTTATCGACATTGCTCACCGGATTAGCAAGCTTAAGTGGCAGTGGGCTGGCCATATTAGCCGCAGAACCGACAACCGATGGGGTAAACGAGTTCTGGAGTGGAGACCGCGTCTTGGCAAACGTAATGTAGGGCGCCCTCTGGCTAGGTGGGAGGACGATCTGCGCAGGATGGCTGGCAAGAGCTGGATGCGAGAAGCCATGGATAGATCACAGTGGCGAACAATTGGAGAGGCCTACGTCCAGCAGTGGACTGCGATAGGCTGATGATGATTTGTAATAAGGGGGCTTGTGACCATACATAAAGATCAAATTTTAATGTTGACGTGATAGAAGTATCGCGGGACTCATAGGTAGACATTCGTGTGATGATGAGTCAGTGTGGTCTCAGTGACCCCAGTCGATGCCCATTCTTTTATTTAATACTAGTGGCCCGCCCTGACTGCGTTTCGACATTAGTTCCACTTTATACTAATAGATGGCAATAGATGACGATTACATCGCGCTACCGTTTCGTGTTTTCAAATTACCTATAAGCGTTGCCGCTGTCCGTAAAAATAGTATAGATTGGTCTCACTCGGTCTTTTAGTCTTCCTCACAATTTTTCCCAGTCTTTTAGTATTGTTGGAGCAGACGTGTATTGAAGTTATCAGTCTTGGTCTCAGTCATGGTCTCAGTCTTGGTCTCAGTCTTGGTCTCTGTCTTGGTCTCAGTCTTGGTCTCTGTTTTGGTCTCAGTCTTGGTCACAGCATTAGTCTCAGTCTTAGTCTTGATCTTAATCTTAGTCTCAGTTTTGATCTCAGCCTTAGTCACAGTCTTGGTCTCAGTCTTGATCTCAGTTTTAGTTACAGTCGTGGTCTCAGTCTTGATCTCAGTCTTAGTCACAGTTGTGGTCTCAGTTTTGATCTCAGTCTTAGTCACAGTCTTGGTAGTCTTGTTCTCAGTCTTAGTCACAGTCTTGATTTCAGTCTTAGTTAGTCTTGGTCTCAGTCTTGATATCAGTATTGGTCTCAGTTTTGATCTAAGTCTTAGTCAAAGTCTTAGTCTCAGAATTGATCTTAGTCTCGATCTTAGTCTTGATCTCAGTCTTGATCTCGGTCTTGGTCACCGTTTTGGGCTCATTTATTTGGTATTGGTCTTGCAACAGTAACCCTTGGAATATTATTGATACGCATACAATTAGCTGATAACTTAGCAAGTAAGTTAACGTAACGCCTACCGAAGATCCACGCACTGACGCACGCACGCACGCAGTGTCAACATTGACGATATGAAATAATCGATGGCGCCACTGTCGCTTTTATAAATAGAATATATTTTTATTATATAACTGTATTTATCTATCTATCGTCAGTTCTCGTACTCACCTTTGTCTGTAGTTTTAATGTCAATGTTACCTATATTTTCTAATGAGTGTTCATTGTACAATTATTTATTGTAATGGTCAATAAAATGATTCTTTCTTTCTTTCTTTCTACTAGTAGAAGCTGGATGAAGAACGCCTGGGATCGAGATCTATGGACTATGTGAGGCTGATCAGCAGCCTTTGCTGACAGATAACGAGTAAACAGTTGGTTTCAGCTCACTGACCAGTAGTTGGGCGCAGAGAAGACCGTGATGCACTTCCCGTCGTGCGCGACCTCGTACCCGTCGTTTTTGACCTCGTGGCTTCGGATGATGTAGTCGAGCCCGTTGCGCTGCAGGAACGCGCTGGTGACGTCGGGCCCGAACTGGCAACCCACGCCAGCGCCTCGACGGCGCGCGACCCGCCATCGGCTGCGGATCCGACCATAGCAGCTCGCACATTATACCTGAGAAAGTAGAAAATTCATTCAGCGAGTCAAAACTCCTTTTGCATTCTGACGACCCATTTGGATCAAGGTAATGAATGCTGACTCTGGTCCAAAGGGTCCGAGGTACGCCGTAAACTAGGATTTCACCTTTACCATCTGGATGGGTGGAGATCCACCACCGTGCGCTTTACACGTCATTTTTTGCCACGCACCTACTCATTGTGAAATCAACTTCCCTCAGCGGCATTTCCGAACCGGTATGACATTGAGATCTTCAAGAAACGAGCCTATACCTTGCTAAAAGGCCGACAACGCATCTCCACTCCCTCTGGTGTGGCTGATGTCCATGAGCGGAGGTGATCACTTGCAATCAGTGTGATCACTTACCATAAGTGGCATTTGCTAAGATTGCCTCCCTTTCTCATAAAAAAAAAACGATCCCCCACAGTACAACCACTTGAGTGCATGAACATATTTGTTTGTATTGGTCTGGGTGTTTCTATGAATTATAATAAGTATGTATTTACAAAAGTTCCTCGATCCTGATATCTGTTATCTCGAAGTCAGATCAATGTATGTGAAATTGCGAAATACTGTATTATATCATTATCATAGCATATTATCCCGTCTGTAGCGGTATGAATCAGCCGGTTCGACGGCCACTCAAAAAACTGGCATAAAACAGCGCTTGCGCTGTGTTTCGTTTCGCCGAGAGTGAGGGTATCAGGGGCCCAATCGGGGGAGAAAGCGAGTTAAAAGGTTGCCAAGGCACTTGTGACTCCACTGGTATTACGGGTGTCACTCCCCCAACAATTAGTCTCCCTCTCTCTCTTACTCTTTTGCCGTCCTCCTCTCCTTCCACTGTGCCTTCTCATGTATCTTCTACACTTACACTTCTTTTACACGAGCTCCAATTGAATAATTGGTAAGTAATTTGGCCTTCGAAACAAGAGATCAGAACCAGCAGAGTAAGCTAAACGTCGCTAAACTCACCATCTTCCGGCGGCTGTTTGTTTCTATCCACCTTCCTAATATCGTCGAGCGTGACGTCATCCTTCGAGAAGAGGCCACCGTGCATCACCAGCACCCTGTTGTTGATGCAGTGCGCTAGAGGAAGCCAGTTGTACACCTCAGTGAAGAGGTCCGCCATCTGTGACGTGTACTTGGATGTCACTTCGCCTCGGAATCCATACATGCGGTTCATGTCTAGCGTTTCGTGGTTCCCTGGAAGGTAGGCAAGAATAAATGTAAATAAAAAGATAACCAATACCTCATCCCAAAGTCATCATCATCATCTTAGCGTTTTGTTCCAGTTGGGTCTTAAGCTGTCGCTTCGCAGCCCAGAGAGCTTTCTTAATTAGACTCGTCCACTTCGCACGGTCTAGTGTATAAGTGCTTATTATCATGCATCTATATCAAGGTACAAATTTTTAGGTCTACCCCTTCTGCCGCGAGCCGGCGGTGGTGGCATAGCCATGCCACCACTTGACCTGACCAAACTGACCACTAGGGACACACAAGACCATTCGAAGTGGAGGAGTCGACATTTGTTTCTATTGTTCTAAACCATCAAATAATAACCCTAGTAATAAGCCACACCCACTGGTGTCTATCGCGCGACACGACTTTTGGTACCACGGTTTTGTTTGTGTTTTTTTCCTAATGTATTTTTTTATAACGCTTGACGAGCAGACGGATCCCTGATGGTACGCTATTACCGTCACCCTATGCTTGTTCCATCCCCATGAAGCTTATTTCCTTTTGCTTGCTGCGTAAAATTCAAGCACATTACTCAATGTAAAAAAACCTACCTCTTGACATATAGAAATGATTTGGGAACAACAGCTTGAAACTAAACAGTGTAAAGATGCACTCCACACTGAAAGACCCCCGATCCACGAAATCTCCGTTGAAGAGGTAGGGGTTTGTCTCCGAAGGCAGACCGTTGAGTTTGAACACATTCATAAGATCATAGTACTGTCCGTGTATGTCTCCGCAGACTGTGAACTTTGCTTCGTCTGGCACTTTAATATCTACAAGGGAGGGCTGCATTTGTAGGTATGTCTTCACGTCGATGAGTATCTGGGGAGTAAAATTGCTTTTAACATATATTGATCACTTAAACTAATTAAAATATGACACAAGCCTTTCTCTTCCTATTGCGTAAGTGTACAGTTTTTGTATCAGTTTTCTAGACTTCATATCAGCAGCCAGGACACACAGATTATTTACATATTTTGTGATTAAAAATTACAAAAAATAAAAGAATTCTTCAAAGTTCAAACCTTATAAGCATATTTCTTGTGAAGTTTCTTCTGCTGTTTGTAGAATTCCATCAGCTCAATGACGAATTTGAGCGTTACTTTGCCGTCTTCCAATGCTGGACCCTCATATTCATCTTCAATAGCTGTTGAAATAAAATCACATAGATACATTCTTCTTCTTTGAGTGCCTCTTCAGTTCTGAAGGTTGGCCGTCAGCTTTCCAAATAGATACATTAATCAGGGCTAAAATAAGTTTCTAGACCGTTAAAAGTGCCTCTGACATGAAAACTGACTTGGAACTACCTCTTTGGAAGGGATGCGACCAAGGGCTTACCATGATCCCCGAACTTCACTTGTGCTTTTGAGAATCAGCATCAATCAAGTAAAAATATAACCAGATTATTTATGTCACAAAATTTCAGTTTAATAAATCCAAGCCATGTAACTTTCTTCTTCTTCAGGTCTAATGCACATACCTCTTGTGTGAACAGACAATTTTATTTATTTTTCTCTGAATATTTAATACATACATTCTGATGTAGATTTTCTTATGCACCACAAACACGACATTGAATAATTTATTAATTAACCCCACAAAATGGAATTGGTAACAACAATATCATATTATTATTAACTGATATTTCAATCAATCAGCTCTTATGCAAATCATAACTGATAATAAATCATATCAGCTGATAGTTATTTCACCATTGTAGTGTAAAATAGTAGTGATTGAGTATTGTAGTCATATCTAAAGTATTATTATAGTACCTCATTGTATAATGCATTAAATAATAGACACTTAAGCCTTAGGATTAAATATTAAAACACTGGTATAAACAGTTTTGATATGTTAATTCTGTGTATCAAATAAATTAAATACAATGCCCAGCAAAGTAAGAAAATAAAAAAATATGAAGTGATTGATTTCAGGTTTCTAAAGCTGTTCAATTTAGAAGACCAACATAGTTTCATTCATCATGTTTCATGTCATAAACTCATAGAAGGTTGACTAGGTTGTGGCTACACTGCTCAACCTCAATAGCCCACAGGCCTGAGGTTGAGCAGCTGTATACAGACACCATGACACATTGATTATACTGATGTATATACAAATCTGTCAACCTTAATGTTAATTTGACAGACTGGTGCCAAAGGTTGTATGTTCAATCCCCACCCTGGACAAACATTCATGTGATGAACACTTGTGTTTGTTCAGTGTTTGGGTGTAATCTCTGTTGTCTAGTATCCGTGACACAAGTGCTTAAGCTACTTAGTATGGAATCAGGTCAATGTATGAGATGTTGTATGAATTTTGATTTATTTATTAATTTAATTTGGTTCAACATCAATTGAGGATGTGTAGCTATCTGTACTATATGATTGTTGTTAATTGTATGGCACATTTATTTATTTAATAACTTACTCATGGCATCCAAGTTGATTGAATCGGCAATGTTGATCTCTTTCTTGTCTACAGAAATGGCTTTCTCAAAGGCAATTTTCTTTACTATTTTGTTGCATTCATTATACTTCATCTTTGCATCTTGGTCATTTGGCCTAACTTTGGTTACCTACAAATAAAACAATCTTTTATTTTCTAATTCTCACAAATTACTAAATGTGTTGAAAAATGAAAATGAATTAAAAACTGATGGAAACAGAGCCTTTTCACATTAATTGATTTGATATTTCACTTTAAATTGATTTCACAGATGTTCATAGGCGGTATTGATTATTTTCAATCAGGTGACTTGCTTGCTTGTTTGTCACCTCTAGCTTAAAAAAAATACTTTGAATCAGCAGAAACAATCAATATGCACTTTCATGTTAATAACAACAAAAAAATTCAAGTTTAAAAAGTAAAACTTAACTACTAAAAAGTATGGAACAAGAAAATAGTATTATGTCGTATGGCTGCAGTTGTATGCCACTTTGATATATTTTACTATAGGAATGAACCGATTTTGCTACAGTAGGTAGCATACGACTACGGCAATACAGCATAATTATTTCAGAGAAGACTTTTTACTTATTTTGTACTTTTTAGTAATCGGGCATTCATTTTTAAACTTTCTTTTAATTTATAATATTTTTTCAGAGTTCTGTGAATAATATATAAGTACTTACATATTCGAAATCCTTAAGCGCTAGTTTGTACTTTCCCAGAGACATGTGAGATGCCGCCCTCCGGTAATAGGCCTTTGTGTAGGACCGGTCCAGCTCGATCGCCTTGGAGGCATCCTGTAGCGCGTACCCAAAGCTCTCCAGCCTCAGGTTGGCTATACTCCTGTTCGCGTAGAACACCGCATTCTTCGGATTTTTCTCTATCGCCTTCGAATAGTACTCAATTGCACTATTATAGTTCTGCTCTGAAATTTTGAGGTTATGTCTGTCAATTTATTTTCGTCACGATCTTTCGATCAATAACCAATTAGTGAATAACTAAGACACTGCATTGAAATTACTGGTCGCTAAACTATAGCGTGCAATTAATTACTTACTTTTAAAATATTCATTTGCCTCATTCTTAAGTTTTTCAGCAATTTCTATGTCCTCCTGTGACACAGGACCCACGATCTCTTGATTCTCTGCCATCACTTATGTGTGACAACAACTACAGTTTTACGAATCAAAACGAAAATAATACTAATCGTATAAATTGTAATTTCTCATTTACATACTATTCGCAATTCATGAAAAATTTATCTGATAGATGTCGGAAACGGGTGATGGATGAATGAATGATATGTAGAATTTGTTGAATGAAACTAACTTACTGAATGAGTGAAACAATGTTGCTAGAATTTGTATTAATAAAGTCATGAAAAGTAAATGATGGCGCCACTGCCGCTTATGTGATAAGTCCTATTAGGTTAAAAAACATGGGAGCTTTGTTAGTTTCTCAAAAATCCATCCGTAAAATGCTTAGACAATCTAAGGTAAAATGTGATCCATCTTCTCGTCTGCCAACTATCCCATTAAAAAAATCCGTTGTAGTAATGACTTTCTTGAAGCATCATAAGTTTATATTTTGTTGTTCTAATTTTCAGGATCATGTAGTTGAGCTTTATGTCCGATAATATCCGAACTGTATGCGTAAAGTGCGTCACTAATTTAAATAAATAAAAAATTTACCATGAAAGAGGGACGCTTCGGCATGAATTAGCCAGCTTGACCAACATTCGTGAAGCAGCATCTGTGTTGTGTTTCGTTACGTGAGTAAGAGTACCTAAGGCCCAATCTGGGGTAAGCGGGGGTTTAAAGGTTGGCAGCTCACTTGTTACTCCACTGGTGTTGCGAGTGTCTATGGGCGGCGGCCATCGTTTGCCATCGTGTGACACTTATAAAAAAAGATTTTATAATACACACAACTGCATACAACAATACATTTTGTAAAACCCCCAGCAACGGCAGCTGCGTTACCTAGTACAATAATACTCACATAAAGAGAGATGACAGCTCAGTGGTTTTGAACTCGCCTTCCTTACGGGGGGTCGTCGTTTGAATCAGAGCATGCTCCGCTGGATTTTTCTAATCTGTGTGCCTATACTACCATTAGCTCGGTGGTGAGGGAAAACATCATGAAGAAATCTGCACGTTTTGGATAGTTTCTGAAACGTATAAACCATGATTCAATTGGTCTAGTTTCTAGGCCAGACGACAGTCGCTTCATTGTAATTACCAGACTCCTCAAATCTTGAATCATGGTTTAAGCATACCCCGGGCTCCAGAGCTACAGCTTTGGGTGCAACCGGATATCACACGCTAAGATGAGGAAGTAAGTAGAAGTTGTTTATTTATTTTTCTCTGATAGGTTTATAGGATTTGAAGGCTATAAAAGTATGAAGAACTGGGAGCTAATTTAACTTTTAACCAGTTTTTGCCAACCATTTTTTTTATAAGTAACTTCAAGAAGGATAAAGGGAAAATCATGCTAGGTTAGGTATCTTGACAAAATATTTTAATAGAAAGCAGAAGAAATTAATTAACCAATTTCAATTTCTGAAGTTTGCTTGCAATTCGTTGTTTAGCTTCGTCGGAGAGAGGCCTTTGCGGTAGGCATGGTGGACCAACTTTAATGCCGGTTACGATTTCCATACCAGCCTTCATGATGGGTACCCATGGACCTGACGAACAAAATAAAATATACTTACATAGTTATTTACTTAATAGAAATTAGTGAACAGTGTTTCGCATTCGTAAGGAACAAGACACTTAGCGATGGTATACTGCGCTAAGAAAGTCGTGACATCGGATTATTGAGGAACTAACGTAGTTCCCATGTTTTATAACCAATAGCGTTACCTCATGATGTAAGTGGCAGTGGCGCCATAAATTATTTCACGACTTAATTGACAGAATATAGCTCAGTGGGTAGGAACGCATTTTCATAATTGAATTTATTTATTTCTCTTGCAGATACATATATGTTTATTATACAATACCAAAATACAGTTACTAGAAGGAGGTCGAGGATTTAATCCGAGCATGCACCTCTGGATTTAATTTTTTAAATCTATGTGCATATTTGTACATTAGCTCGGCGTTGAGGCAACTTATACGTCTCGGATAGTCTCTCTAAATTGTGGATATCTCATCTTATTTTGATCTGGTTCCCTGTCAAGGTTACGAGGAACAGACGACCAGACTTCCCAAATCCTGGATCATGGTCCAAGCGTACTCGGGCTCTGAAGCGACAGCTTTGAACGCAACTGGGAATCACACGCTAAGATGATGAGGAAACCTGACACTATTATATGAATAGTAGTGTTTTTAATTTGACCCATGTTTCTTTGAGAAAGTTTTACGGCGCCGTAAAAACCCAGATGCAGCACATGGGCGAATTTGACAATGCCAGCTGCAACACTGGCTAACAAAAATTAGAAGACATTACAGTTACTACAAAATGCGATCAATGAAAAATTCGGAATCTGACCTCGTTCCAGCCCCTTTTAAAATTGCGTGTAAGTAACAACTTTAATCGCCTTTTGTAATAAGGTGCATGCTGTCTTCTTAGTCTGGTGAAACTTCAGTTGGTAAACCATTTTCTCACCTTCACATGTATGGGCTTCCACAGCCAGACACAATTTCTCCTGCAGTTCCCTGGCTTTCGCAACGTCGTTTTTGTCTATAGCATCCAATATCTCCTGAGCCAGGCGCGGGAACAGATTGAATGTGGTGCCAATACTGGACTTAATCCCAAGGAGTGCTGCAGGGGCCAGCAGCTGGAATTAAAATCTTCCTTGAAGTTAGGTAGTGAAGCCTCATACATACGCCCATTCAAAAGTCTTATGATTGTACCTTGGACAATTTAATTGTCTAAGGATTATACTAATACGAGTAGCTCTTTACCTATGAAATTTCCATTCTACATTTACTGGCCATTTCAAATAAAAATAATATAATGTTTGGCTTAAATTATTCTCATACAAAACGGCAATTTCATACGTAAAGACCTAATAAATATTATGGTCAAAGCCGTGGGTTTAATATTAAGGTACTCTACACACTCTGCCTCTTGGGCGCAGTGGGTAGTGCGTAGCCCGGGTGGGGCCAAAAGTTAGTAATAGTACAACCTGTGTGGATAAAGAATGGGATCAGAAATGGCGGCGCATCTATTCACTTCTCGCTCGCACACTATTTGCGTCTATACCTACTCGCACTCGTGGGGTGCGAGTATAGACGCATTTCTGATCCTATTCTTTATCCGCACAGGTTGTAGTAGTTAAGTTTTTCTGTTAAGAAATTCTCAATGTCAGCCCGGAAACTGGAAGTTGGAGGTCTTGTTCCCCCGTGCCTCGGAAAGCATGTTAAGCCGTTGGTTTCTCTCCGGTCGTGTCACACTGGTGTCCCATCGGAATATGAGGTAAAGGGATTAGAGAGTGCACTTGTGTTTGCGCACACACTTGAGCACTATACTATATCCTGCGTTAGTGACAGATCGTAGATTCGCCTTAGCCGAAATCGGTAGGAGGATGATTATTATTATTATTCTACAAAAACATTATCATTTGTGTTAGTCCAGTGTCTGGGTGTTAGTTAGCTACATATAAGATCTATTAAAGTGAGTATGTAGGTATATTTCATAAGTGTACACCAAAATGAAACAGTTTTATGGTACTTTGAAACTTTAGGTATGCCAATGAGGTTTGATGTCATTTCTTCATCCGAAACACTGGTTCAACAAATTCAGTGATGGAATCAGCGGAGCAAATTGTACAAATTGTAAATGGTCCTAAGCTTTTCTAATTTTGAAACATAGAATACAGACTTTGAACTTTGTATTGGTTATTTTTTATTTTAAGCTCTTTGACAGGAGTAGGTAGGCAACTCTTATTTTTTTACGATTAAAGAAAGTAATTAAATATTATGGAATATTTTAAAAAGCCCCTTTAGAACACTCTAAGTAAGTAATATTATTTAAAATACAGTGAATTGGGTGTGTTACTTGTGTAGCAATATACAGTGATACATGATAGCTGAAAACAAGAGGAGCGTTGATAAATTACGCGTTACATAATACCTACTAGAATAATACTTTCTACCGGTCGGTACCATAGTCAAAGTCTTTAAATATAATTACCTTATCTAGCCGGCACATCTTGAAATTTTCGAGATATCAATCAATACCTATTTACCCAGATAATAACCAATACGACGAAAAGGGTTGTGCCGTTAATTTTACATTGTCGGGAGTTGGGAGAATATACTTGGTTGATTTGATGGCTCTCTCGACATTATATGACCATTATTATCCAAAAGATTAAGGGACCTTCAAGAGAAGAGCGTACTCTTTTTAAAAAGGCCGGCAACACATTAGTGATCTCTCCGATTTCGCGGATGTTCATGGGCGGCGATGATTACTTTCCATTAGGTGACTCGCTTGCTCGTTTGTCCACATCTAGCATAAAAAAAAAGTCATAAAATGTCAAGAGAACCATTATACATATATATCTACCTACTTAGATAAAAAATAATATTTGCAATGCAATGGATAAGACAAGGCACTAGTTCCGTAGCACAGCAAATCAGGTTACAGGACAGTGGAAGATCTACGCTTCGGCATGAATGGGCCGGCTCGACCGGAGTCTGCGGCGTCGAAGTTGGAGGAGACCATGGCCTTACAGAAAACCGGTGAAGAGCAGCACTGCACTGTGCTGTTTTGCTGCGTGATAGAGGGTAATAGAGGCCCAATCGGTGGAAAGGGGAGTTTAAAGGTTAGCAGCGCACTTGTGACTCCACTGGCGTCGCGGGTGTCTATGGGCGGTGTCAATCGCTTACCATCAGGCGATCAGACTGCTCTGCTGCTGCGGCTAAAAAAAAACTACAATTCCTTAACGAGGGGCTGTTCGTTCAACAAGAGCAACTGGACGAAACCTAGAGTATTATGGTATGAATCGATTTGACAGTTTAAATGAATTTGTTACTAAATACATTGTATGGATGTCCGTACAAAGATCCTCTAGAATTCTCCACCTCCTCATTGTGGAATCAACTTCCCGCAGCGGTAATTCCGAACCGGTACGACATTGCGAGCTTCGAGAAACGAGCCTTTCTCATAAAAAAAAGAACCGATGTCTTCCATGATAATAAATACGCTACTGGTTGGTACTGCATCCTGAGTATCGCAACCAGATACCAAAAAGTTATTGTTTTAAAAAAATCTTACCGTGTCGGCTCCAAGAAACATTTCCTGGCCTTCCTTAAGACTTCTGAGGACCTGAGCTCCTTCACTTAAATCATTGGAGGTGAACTTCAATCCTTTGAAGTTGGGTATCTTCGCTGTAGCCGCGGTTACGAATGCTGGCATGTTTACTGAAACCAATAAATAATATTGGGTCCAATGGCGCTCTCGAATGATGCGTGAATGTAAGTGACTCGTTGCCGGCGCACAAATTTCCTCCGTCCTACAATATGAATTCCGTCAAACGAAGCGTGAAGAAGCATCTCGCCGGCCATAAATATTTATAATTGTCGTTAGTGGATATTGGTAAGTACCTAATGTGATTACAGATTTGGATTAGCGTGTGGCTGACAGTACCGATAGCTACACATTCGGTTACTTTATCTACTGAACTTTCTTATCTCAAAATCAAGACCAGTGTTAATGTCTTATGAATGTTGACCGATTTTAGAAACCCAACATGTGATTGTTCATATACTTTTTATTTGCAAGCTTAGATTAATTTATAAGACATCACATGCACTTCAATGAAATATTAACTGTTTAAGGTCAGTCGAGATATTTTTCCACTTACTTTCCACTTTGCTCATGCTGGGAATGTGATAGTAAAGGACAGGCAGAGTTGGTGCTGCTTGAGCCACTTGCTCAATGTAGAAGACCAGATCGGAGACTGACTGAGGCTTGAAGTATAACTCAGGAAGCGTAAGCAACGAATTGGCGCCAGCTTTCTCACAGTATTTAGCCTAAAATAAAAAAGCAGTAAATAGTGTCGTTGTCGACTAGTACATTAGACTAGTACATTAGACTAGTACATAGGTTCTTGACTGCCTAGTTGGCGCAGTGGGTAGTGCGTCGCACTTTAAAGCGACGGCTGCGCGTTGGGTCCCGGGTTCGATCCCCTGGTCGGGCCAAAATTTGTACCTGAGTTTTTCTGTTAAAAAATTCTCAGTATCAGCCCGGAGTCTGGAAAGTGGCGGTCTTATACCCCCGTGCCTCGGAAAGCACGCTATGCCGTCGGTCCTGCGCCCGATCTCTCACCGATTGTGTCACACTAGTGTCCCATCGGATTATGAGGGCAAGGGAATAGAGAGTGCACTAGTGTTTGCGCACACACTTGAGCACTATAATATATCCTGCGAAATTGGCTGCTCGGTGAGATTGGCCGCCTTAGCCGAAATCAGTTGGAGGATATTATTATTATTAATTAGTTCTAGGGTCTTATTGAAATTGAAATTTTGAATTTATTATTATTTATATTAATAAACATTATATAATTTTTGTACCTACCATTCGTCGTAGTTTTCTGTAGTGTGTGACTCACCTCGCCCTTAAGCTAGGTATATAAGATATATTTAGTGCCTAATAAACTCAGTTATAACGCATCACTTGTTTCTGTTACACGTCCCCAAAGCCCATCATTGCATGGCGACCCTGCCAGTGCTGCCTTTGGCGGCGCTGCGCACGGGTACAGTTATAGAAAAAATAAAGTTTAATTGTATCGTTTAGTTTATGTGTCGGACTAATTTATAAATATTAAATAATGAAAAAAAAACAGACAATTTAAATAAAAGGACAGTTTAAAAAAAATCTAAATATAAATGAACAATACGGTGCGTGCGTGCTGAAGTGGTTTCTCGAGGAGAGCAGGGCGCAGGGCGCTGATGGCGCCCGAGGTCTGACGGATTGTTGCTGGCTGCCGGGCGTTGTTGGTGTCGGAGGTATGGAATTGCTGGCAGCCGGGCGAAGATGGTGACAGATGTTTGAGTGGTATTGCTGGGCGCCGGGAGAAGTTTCCTGACCATGGACTTCGCCAAGAGGAAAGGAAAGGAACACCATGGAAGAGCCGCCGCAGAGACCGATTTTCTCTTTTTTTTTTGTTTTTAATTATTATTTTCTTATTACCTATCATTTAGATCAGATACGGCTATTATTTCTGGTTAGTTTGTACTTTTAACACTGTTGGCAACAAAACTTATTCAGAAAGTTTATAGTTTAAATGTTCTTTAAATTATGTTATTCACTTCATTTTTAAATCAGTTCAGGTATCATTTATAAAATCATGATTACGGTACATGCTTCACATTATTATTATTTTTTCTCATTATATTAAACGTTTTGTGATATTATTTCAGATTGATACCAATATTTAAAATTTTCTTTAGCAGTTTATGTAGAGTATTTGAAAAGTATATTTTATGCTATATAAAAAAGTTAATTTAAGTAAACTTTTTAAGGGTTTTCTCATTAAGTTTCAGTATTTAATCAGGATTTTGAATGAACATAAAATTAAAACATTAAATATATCGTAAGTATGTGACTTAAGTTCACACAGCAAAGCGCTGACCAAGCCACACGTGTAGCGTTGCCGCGTAGCCTTGAAGAGGTATCAGTTTTCTGGTAAGTGTGTAAGCCTAGGTTGACAGAGAGATGTTATAATCCACAGATCAGTGATTTTAATTTAATTGTTATGCGCAATGATTTATATATAATATTATTTTGAAACTGAGAAGATAATATGAAATAGTAAAAACAAATTGTCGCTTTTGAAACTTTTACACTTTAAACTCGTAATTTAATTCAAGTAAAATTTGAAATCATCAAATATTTGGGTTTTAACTTAATCACTCTTAAATAACTAAATTACTTAATAATATTTTTTTACATTTTTATTAAATATTTTCAGTTCGGAAAGTGTTATTAGATATACAAAAAGGGTTGATTTTAAATTTTATGAGTAATAATAAATTTTGCCTAGAACTATTTAATTTAGAAACTATTGTTTTTTTCGATAATTTGAAGTCTGTTACACAAAAACAGGCCTTGGTTTGTAGCTCGATAAAAAGACCCCTTCTATTAGTAACTTATAGTTTTTATTAAACAAGATTTAACCATTACACAATTCATTTTGAATTAATATTTATAATTTACATACTATTAGATACGCCATATTGTTTTTAAGAATTAACGACGACGAACGCAATTAGAAATGATATATGTCAGATTGCAGTATTCCATATTATACCTATTTTTGCCAAGTTTAGAAATTTTGAAAGCATAGTTACCTATTTATATAAATACCGGTTAGTAGGTAATATTGTTCTTGAATTATTTTTACTTATAACAGCGGAAATAAATATAAAACTTAAAAAGAAATACTATTTGGGTGTCTCGTAATCAGGTAATTAATAGAAATGTTGATATGTAACTATTGTTGTTAATTTATTCCAAAAAAAAAAAATAAGTCAGATCACGTAATTTTATGGAAATTGTATGTTTTATAGAAAAATTAGAATTACAATATTAGAATTAATGTCTTATCTATAGTTTTTTTTTAAATCAGAATGTGTTTATTTATATTATGATTCGACATTGTAATGTTATTGTTGTTTTGAATCGCATTATAAAACTTTCAGTACAAAAAATCAATTAGCCTAAATTTTCGGTTCAGACATGATTTAAGTACTACTATTTTTTTGGCGTAGTGAGTATTTTTGAGAATGAGTATGAGTAATTTTATGTGATTTGGATTTTGAAGTTTATTTTACTAATAAATTATTTCAGTAGATAATCATTGTGTAATTATGTTTATGTCCAAAGTTCATAGTTGTGAATTCAGATTAGTACGGAGTAGATAAGGATCGGCTGATACAAACATGTCGAGGTTTTGTATTTCTTTCACGATAATGAATATGGATATGCGCTGCATACCAACACACTTGCATCGTTCGCTTTAAGAGGTAAAGCAGTAACATGACGCTTGTATAAACAACGCCACACGCGTGGGCTAGGCTAGATGATTGTGCTGATACATTAGGATTGATGTAATATTCCATCACATTATTCAAAGTAGGTCTAATGAAATTTTATTTTGATAACATGTTTGTGCCACAGTAGAGTTGAAGACAGTGACTGAAAGTGAGTTTGAGTAATTGTGATGACTGATGACTGAATGAATTGATAGGTTAGTTGTATTAAAAATCTTTTTGAAACTTTATGTTTTCAATTAGCTACAGCATGAAAGAGTTTAGCAATTGATATGAGGTTATTGTAAGCTGTATGAAAAATCTTTTTGTTACATTTAGTTAGCAATTAGGTACAGCAGGGATGAGATTTTGGAATTGGTTATGAGGTTTTAATAGAAGGGTTTTAGAACGAATGTTTGTTTATATTTAAAGAGTTGGGAATCATTCAGTTTTTAGTGTTATCATATGCAATTGGACTGATCACCCATGAGCTATGTAACCTCCTATTAGCTGAATATTCATATTTTGGAATGTTGTATTAAGAATGAATAATGAAAGAGAATGATAAGTAATATTTGCTCGAGTGTGCGGTACACAATTATATTATGGTACATGGAGGGGCGGATCCTTCCATCGATCATGGTGCGAACGAGTTTTCCTCTGTGAGATGAGTTGGAGTCCAATGTAGGCTTAAACCACGACCCCCCTAATGGCACTTGAAGTGACCATTCTATAAAAAAAGACGTCTATAAATAAAGTATGTACCAATGTGAAGTGAAATGTGTTATAATAAAGTAAAACGCCAGGCCTGGGCGAAATGAGCAAATAGGCAAAGTACCTATGTTGCCGAGTGTACCGCAGCGCTACTATTTATTGTATGATGATGAATATGAGAAATGAAATAATAATATATTAATAATGAGCAAGAGAAGGATTATCGTGTAGTCAAAAGCAGGTTATTAAAGAAATGTGAGATAAAGAAATAAAAGAGAGATGTGATAGACATAGATCAAGGATAGTAAAATTATGATGAATTTGAAAATAATACACAGTTGGTATGAAGAGATTTGTTTGTAGGAAGTAAATCAAAATATAAATAAAACAAAGTTGTCGAGAGCTTTTTTTTTTTTTTTAATGAAAGGAAGTTTTAACGTTTAGAATGAAATGTGTATTTTTTTAAAAGAAAGGGAATGTAAGTTCGCAGACGAATAAAGCGAATAGACCTTATACGAATTAACTATATGAGTGACCTACTTACTTCATAATGACAAAAATTTTTTTTTTTATTCAAAGTATTATAACTTATATGGTTTGATTTTAGATACAATGTTTTAGATTATTTACCTTGATATTATGAATTTGAAATTAGACTAATAACTACTTACATTATTGTGAAAAAAAAAAAACTGGTGTCAATCAATCCTATACTTAATATGTTATCATTTTTGTAATATTTTTGTGAAATTGCAAGTCGGAATTATTTGAAATCTTATGCATACATGAATGACTACTTTGTTATTATATTTATCACGTCAAGGCGTCAGTTTTATTGTATCAAAATTGAATAGGGTTGTCAACAGTGCTATCTAGTTAGAGTTAATAAGAATATGTTATAATAAGTGACTACGTAAGAGTAGATATATTTTTTTTTCAAAATGGTCTTATTTGCCATAACAAATAAAATTAAATTCCGAAATATATATTTTTAAATAAGTAATAATTTAAATAGCAAATTTTCGATTTCAACTTGTTTTAAATTACTACTTAGTGAAACAAACATTGTAAATTTATAGTTGTCGTTATTATTATTTTTTAATTCAGAATTGGTAACTTAGCAATTTGCAAAATTTTGGAATAAATTTAAAAAATAAATAATAAATTTATATTAAAAAACGGGGGAGGTGTAGTGTGTGACTCACCTCGCCCTTAAGCTAGGTATATAAGATATATTTAGTGCCTAATAAACTCAGTTATAACGCATCACTTGTTTCTGTTACACGTCCCCAAAGCCCATCATTGCATTTCATTATCAAATCATAGTGCTTAATTATTAGGAGTTAGGATAATATGGTGTTTTAGGTTTCCTGTAATAATTATCCAAGGACGGGCCGACACATTGGTATCAGTTCATCTTTGGTCTGATACCTAAAGCGTTATTGTTGTTTGCCGATGGCAAACCTAGTGTTTGAGTAGAAGATTTGAGTTTTGAACAAAAAGAGACGACTACATTATTAAAGTCATATTTTATCCCATTACGCTATCGCGGCAATATATGTAATATGTTTTGGTTTTGATTTCATCGACAAAAGCAGTGAGGTCTAAATGGATGCCAATGGCTAGTTCTCATAATAGTAGAATTATATTATAATTCTATTCTCATAATAGTGGAATTATATTATAAAATAAAAAATAAATAAAAATACGTTTATTGCTTTCTCATAAAACAAAACAGGTACATAGGTATTTCCGTAACACTAGAACTTATCTACCTTACATACTTCGTTTTTTAAAATATAAACAATAATCTAGAGAAAACAAAAGGCAGTGGCTCAGCTAATGCTGACATAGGTCAGCATAGGTCATATATTATAATTCTACTATTATGAGAACTAGCCAAGTGAGCTCTAAATGGATGCCAAGTACTAGGGTCACTTGGCGAGTTCTCATAATAGTAGAATTAGGTATATTATATTAAGAATGCTTGATTTTTATTTGATAATTAAATACCAAATAAAAAATCCAAGCGATGGCTGCTCAGTGTATTGGAACGAGTCTTCCATACGGGGGGACCGGGTTGAAATCCGAGCATACACCTCTGAATTTTTCAAATCTATGAGCTTATTTCTACCATAAGCTCGGCGGTGAGGCAAACAATCGTGTGGAAACCAGCACGTCTCGGATAGTTTCTGAATCGTGTAACCATGATTTAGTTGGTCTGGTTCCCCTGAAAAGGGTTGCGAAGGTCAGACGGCAGTCGCTTCATTGTAATTACCAGACTACACAAAACAAGAATCATAGTCCAAGCGTACCCCGGGCTTCAAAGCGACAGCATTGGTTCCCAACTACAACTTGGGAACTACACGCGAAGATGAGGATGACTAAAATATATAGAGGTAACTAAACAAATGTTGTCATAGATATCTACTATCAGCATTTATGTAATAAATATCATGAAACAGTATTTTTATCGTCTTTGCGTGACTGACAATATATAAGATAACATGAAAACAAAGATTCCAAATGAATGAAAAAACAAGTGGCTGTTTAATGTTACCGCACATTATCTACACTAATTAATTAACCTTTTTAGCTACTAAACCGGACCTATTTTTACTAATTGTTGACTGTCGGAGTCTCAGAAAACTACTATTTATTTAATCATTGAGCACTAAACTAGACCAAACCTTTGTGCATGATTATTAAATAAATAGTACACATGGCCGTGTGGTGCCCGGCAGATTAGAATAGGCCACCCTCACTCTTACCGAGGTGTCGTAAAAGGCGACTAAGGTAAAGCTGCTGGCATGATCATCAGCACCCAGAGAAGGAAAACTCTGCATTTATATCAAAACCCTCGCCAACCCGTCTGCCAAGCGTGGTGAGTATGGCAATTACCCCTCATGTGATTGAGGGAGGCCCGTGCCCCAGCAGTGGGGACTTAAATGGGCTGACGGTGATGATGATGACACATGTTTGCCGAGTCTACGACGATCCACATTGTTAAAAATAACTCGTGGGGTGCGAGTAGGTATTGACGCAAATAGTGTGCGAACGAGAAATGAATAGATGCGCCGCCATTTCTGATCCCATTCTTTATCCGCACAGTTGGTATGTAATTATTGCTACCAAATAAATATTTCTCCTTTCATTCTTTATTTTTTACTTCACAGTTTGATTACATTTGTTATATAAAATTTTAGTCGCGATTCTGATGTCATCGTCGTTTTTTAGTAAAGTAAAAACGCGATATGTAGTATGTGTGCTATTAATTAAAAAATGAACAATTGAAAAAAAAAGGATGATGAATGACAGGGAGGATAGTAGCTAGCTTCGCCTAGTAGCAGCAAGAAGGATTAAGCCGGGTCCGCCTAAAACCCTAAAATCCAGGTCCGGCTAGGGCCCCGGTAAGCAGAAACCCCCTCCTGCCTCTGTGAGTGTTTACTCACCAAAGTGATGACGTCAGCCATTGGTGCACCACCAACTTGGACCTGGATATGAAGGCCTGTGGTCTTGCTCACTTTGACCCATTCGTCCACGAGCTTTTGTCTGTCAGAGACGCTGAGGGACATGTTCTCGCCTGTTGTGCCGCCAACTGAAATACATATTACTAAATGAATACTCGTAAATAACATGTCAGGTTACTCTCCATTCTTGTGTTGCTTGTCCACAACAGTAAACGCTGGTAACCTCGACGAATTCCTGACTTGACTTAGCCCCTGATTTTTACCAGCCCAGACCAAGTGGAGGGAACAGGTGGCCTCAACTAGTTGACTTTTTTGAGTTTATCACTTGCCCTTTAACTTACCTCATTACCAATACGCTGTTTCTTTTCTCTACCCAAATGTTGTCTGGAAGAAATCTCTACAAGTGATAAGTACTGACTGTTATTGTTATTGTACATACTATATGTAGGTACATTTATGATAGGTACCGGATGGCGCATTTTTTTCGATGGTGGGTTCGATTCCCAACCTGGATGAAATTCGTATGATGAACACTTGTTTGTTCAGAGTATGGGTGTTATAGATGTATTTGTGCACAAGTGCTTAATTAAATAATCAGGACAATGTATGAGATGTTGTAGGTATTAATAAATGATTATTATTATTTTGTTTCTGTGCAATTAAGAATGTCTATTTATAATTAAACGCAGTGTTTTCGTTAGTCCCTCTGCTGTTCTTCGGATCTGAACTGCATCACGACTGGTTTTTTTTCCTTTCTTCGCTTGGAACCTGTTCCAATCATGTTGAATGATGCCACAGGAATTCCAGGTTGAGATATCCTTGATGTTAAAAATGGAATTTGATTTACCTAAGACAGACTTGATTCCATTATCAGCTAGGAATTTGGCGTAGCCGGGGATCGCAGAGAAGTTGATCGACATGTCATTATTGAGAGGGGTGAAAACTGGGGGCATCAGACCACGGGCTTTAAATACGACCTGTGAAAAGATACCTGTTACTGGGTCAAGGTTCTTGATATACGTATGCATTTAAGTCACCTAATAGTGCAGATTGATTATCAGGTGATCTATCTGTTCGTCTGCCACCTATCACAATAAAAAAAAAATTGTCCCATTAAAACTCCCTTACAAGATTTTAAACTCGATCGTGATAATTAGTAATAAATCAATGAGCGAAAAATACAATCAATAAATGACGGTGTTTAAAAATTCCCGCTTTGAATGCCTTTATTATTAAATGCTAAAAGTGTAACAACGTTTTTAATAAGGTCGTATAAGTAGTAGGTATTATTTGTATTAGATAAAAATCTACCTCAAGTCTTTCAGTATGTAAATAGAGTAACTTAAATATAATGCCATACCTACTTTGAGCATGATAAATTTGAATTGGTCTTATCAGTGTGGAGTTACTTGTCAACAACAATGTTCGCTCGATTTTGTTTAATATTTTAGGCACAATAAGTACTAATTTAAGTCTATGCACAAAACAATTGTAAATAAAAACGATGGACAATATTATTTTATTACTGAAAATAATAATACACAAGACACTTACCATTTTGGTTGTTAATTTTTCTTTAATATCAAAATTATTCTAAAACGCGTCTATGACTCCAACACGCCGTCTCGGTTCTCGCCAGCGAACAAGCGAACTTCTCGCGCTAGAGGCCGGCAAGAGATGACATTTCGAAGTCGTTATCATTGTTGTTTACTTTATCAAAATAACAGCATGATACTAACTAGCATTGATGAATACCTACAAATCTCATCATCGCCATCAACATTATTCCAGTAATTTTACTTTGGAACTGTTTAGAATAAAAATTGTTTTCCATTTTCTTTACGATGGGTTCTTATGTTGATAGAAGATTTGAACTACATATATTTTGTTTTTTAATTGTCTGCATATTTTATAATAAATAAAACAACAGGACACTCAATAACATTAATTTAAAAATCTGACAAATTTCTTCAGTCGATCCTCACCTTAATGTCCAGCAAGTTAGATTAAATTTAAATTGAGGAATTTTGACAGATTGTGGTAAACTGATGTGTGGCTGTATTACGCAGAGTATTAATGAGTTAATATTAATCGGTGGAGATTAAGAAAGATAGTTTGTATACCCAGTATGGCTTGCCTGAAAGTTTTAAAATATTTGTTAAAAACAATGTTATATGATTATTTCGTGTATTTTAGCTTTACAGCGGATATTATCCGAAGGTCGTTCAAGCGTGCGTGCATCACTACTCATTCATTGAATGAAACAATGAAATGTCGAATGTCGTCCACACAATGTCAAAATTACTAAAAAAAAATGAATCCTGTGCAAGCAATCAATCTGTAAAATGGTGTTTTTCCATTTATTTTTGTACTTTTCATTAGAATTTTAATTTGTATTTATTTCAATTGATCGCGAATAGATACCCACGAAAATGAATACGATAGTGAGTGAATTTAGCATGAACGATTTAAACAATAAGTTTTTCGAAATAATGCAAAATGAATCAAATGCCGAAGAAGCTGCCAATTTTATTTTTGAAAGTGTTTTCGAAGACGTTACTGTGGGGTCCGTGTTCGAGTTCCACCACGGGCTGAAGACTGGGTTGACGGATCTGCTGGAGGGCGAGAAAGAGGATGAAGACGTATACAAAATTGTGAACACTCCAGAATGCGATGTTTTCGGGTTTTCTATCATGAAAAAGACTCCAGACAGCAACTGCTCTTGCCCTAACTGCGAGCGACCGGTTTCTGCAACCAGATTTGCACCACATTTGGAAAAATGCATGGGTAAAGTATTTGATCATTATGACTCATAATGTGATAAAATAAATAATTAATTTAGTCCCAAAGAGCTAGTATTCTGGTTAGTGACTGTGTTTCGTAGCCAGAGTTCTATGAAATTATATCTTTTGCCTTCTGAAATTTGTAAATTCAAGAAGTAAATATGAGAACTGTTGGCACAATTGTGTGATTATATAGAATGGTATAAAGATAATTAAGGATTATCCTTGTTTTCTAAATTATAGCATTGTTTTCTAATAATATTATGGAAAATACTGTTAACAATTTTATTTTATAATGGTCCTCCAATTCTAGTGACCCTATGAATGTAAATCTTATTTCAAATATATTACTAGCATCAAGATGGGAAAAGAAACGAAAAGGGGTGAAACTGAATTCTATATAGATTAATTAATTTAAAGGCCTTTCTAGGGTACTGTGTCACAAATCCTTTTTTATTCTAAATGTCTTGATAAATTTTTATTATTTTGCTGTCTTAATTTCATTACAATCAGTAGAAATCTGTTGGTGTATGTTCTTCATATATAATTAATCATGTGGGGCTTTGGCATTAGTTTAGTTTGGTAAACTGTCAACCAAATCCTCCACTTGACCAGTCAAAGGTTAACTCATGACTGTTAGGGTATCACCAGACCAATCAAACAATGGTAAATCTGAATAACACCCTCAGCGATAGAATGTATGAACAAAGAGTCTGCACCACCAAAGAAAAAGCAACCTTGATTCGCGATCAACAATCAAAATTGAACTTTATGAATATAGACACTAGGAATCTCAAATTTTAAATTTGATGTTTTTCCATGATACTCTTATGACCAAATACTTGATTTGCGCATTTGATAGGGACCCTGCCTCATATGTCTAAGATGGTAGGTTTGACTTCCTCTCTGGACCAATTTCTTGATGTAATTTTAAACTCAGCAGCACATAATATATAATAATTCTGTTCTATTTTATGAGTTGTTCTCTGTCCTCTTTTGTCTGATTTTTGTGACACAAGTGCTAAAACTACTTGGTACAATATCAAGTCAATATAAATGGTATGTTGTATGCATTTATTTTGCAGGCATGGGTCGCAACAGCTCTCGGATCGCGTCGCGTCGCATCGCATCGAACAGCCGAGAGCCGACGTCTTACGCGGGCCTTCTCTCGGATGATGAGGACGATGCTGATTGGGCTGGCGGCTCCCTGCAGAGCGAGCGACGCAAGCGCCGTATCAAGAACAATAATAATAGGAAGCCTAACAAACTTCATAAGTATGTATCTTATTAGTGAAAAGTATAAAAGTGTATAGACTGTTTGGCAACAAATAGGCTGTTTGGCAATTTGATAAATAATCCCTTATTTGTTGTAATCCAATTTGTCTTACTGGATGGCACAATTGGTAGTGATCCTGCCTCTTATGCCAAAGGTCGTGGGTTCGATCCCCACCCTGGACAAACATTCGTGTGATGAGCACTTGTGTTAGATCAGTGTCTGGGTGTAATATATGTATTTAAGTATATATTTGTGTTCCCCTGTTGTCTGATATCTGTAACACAAGTGCTTAAGTTACTTAGTACGGAATCAGGTCAATGTATGAGATGTTGTGAGAATTATTATTATCCACAAAATTCATATACAATATACAGTACTTCTTTTATTTTATGATATAGGGGGCAGACGAGCAAACGTATCAGCTGATGGTAAGCGATTACCGCCGCCCATGGACGCCTGTCACGTCAAAGGAGTCACAGGTGCGCTGCGGGCCTTTTTAAAAGGGATTACACTCTTCAGTGTCTCTCAGCAGTCTAACCTTCCATGGCGTCTATAGCATATTCATTCTTCATTCATGGTTTCATAAATTAAAATGTCTTGTTGCAATATTTTTTACGTAACATGACCCATAGTAAAAGCTGTAATGCTCATCTCTTAAGGGAGCATTTTAATCAATTTTTTTTTAATTTATTTATTTAATACAAATACAGTACTTATTACAAAATCTGCCAAACTGCAGAACAGTTTGTCGGCAGTAGTTCTCGTGGATGCTGTACACAGTTCTAAAGTACTAACAATGTATTATGTTACTTTTACAGAGAAATATATGTCTCGAACTATACTCGAATCTCTAATTCAAGACCAAAAAAGCTACTACAATGTTGCCACAGCAATAAAATGATCATATAATAGTATATACCTATTTTCTAAAAACATAAGATGACGTAATTTATTTATTGGTTATTTTAATTCTATAATTCAAAGAAATAATTTTATTCACTTATTTTTACATAAATACAAGACGCTTTAATATAAACTTAATCATACGTAATGTTTGGTTGAAAGGCTGGTATTGAGCTTGTCTCATTTCAGGTGTTAATAACATTTGGTACAACATTTGAAGTTACATGTTGTTGTTTCGTGCAGTGGGGTGCCGCCAAGTGATATTAATATAAGAACCTTTTTAACACTGCTATTGTGTGAGTTGACACGTGAATAACTTGCTAGGACCTAAGAGAGTCTTAAAACCTGCGATTTTGTTAAGAGTAGTCTCGGCAGAATCTTAAGACCGATAAAACGCTAAACACCCCCATTTTATTGAGTGACTGAGATATTGACTGACTTCGTCTGTTGACTATCCACTTTGTCAAAATATCACTTGACCATTTTCCTTACGAGTTATTACACTTATTAACGCCTAATATCTAAAGCATGTGCAAAACCATGCAAAACTGGACGTATTAATTACTGGAGTGGTAGAAACCTAATCATGAATGGTGCCAGCTTATACTAAGAAAAGAAGTATATAACAAAAAGGTTAACAAAACCTGAAAACTTGATTTGATAATGACATAAGTGACGTTGAAAGATTTGACAGTGAAGTATCTGTCATAGTTTTTTTAGTCTTGAATTCCAGTTTCGGGTATAGAAAACTTCCTAATTTGGAGTTTAACAGTGTGCTTTTGTTTGCTAGTTATAAAAGTGGTATTTAAATATTATCCTAAAGTTCGTAGTAAAAATTACACACACAGAGTAGGCGCACACAATCCAATTTTCTTCTGTTCTATTGTCCTCCTCATCTTAGTGTGCAATTCTCCGTTGCATCCATAGCTGCCGCTTCGGGTATGCTAGGACCATGATCCAGGATTCCGTAAGTCTGGTAATTACAATGAAGCGACTGCCGTCTGACCCTCACATCCCTTAGACAGGGTAACCAAGCCCCCTTCCTATACTAATGTCTAACTCTACAGCATTTAGTTAATTCTCGTGTGCCATAACTTGGCATTCCAGTGGCAACAACCGGAACAACAATGGCAACCAGAGCGCTGACGGGGCCGACGGTGGCGCTACCTACGAGACGATGACTGCGAATGAGAAGAAGAACCTACTGCTGCAGATCTGTGGTGTTGTCTCAGAGCATACTAAGAAGTTGTGTACTAGGTACGATAATCTTAGTTTTTTTTTGGCATATTTTTTTTTATGATATAAGTGGCAGACGAGCCGGCGGATCACCTGATGGTCACCCATGGACACCTGCAATACCAGTGGTGTCACAAGCGCGCTGCTTATTTTAATATAATATATTTTGCTCAACTCAGCAAAATATATTATGATAGTAGGCAAAAGCAGAACCCACGTTTCAATGTATGCTGTCGCCGCTCTAAAATCCGCTAGATCAGAAATGCAGGTGTCCCACCAGCCACGCTGTTATCGTGCCACTCGCGCATGCTCCAGAGCGACGGGCACAACCCCTCTACGATGCGTCTCCTGTACTACCCACCAGTCCCGCCTGAGGACGAGGGTCCGTGCTGTCAGAGCGACGTGGTGCACTACACGCGGTGCGGGGCGCATTCCGACTATGGAACCTTCACACTGCTTGCTCAAGACATGCACCCTATCCAGATTGAGCCTTTTCATAATAGGCCATACTTGAAAAACCGCGCGAAGCCGTTAGTACTGGGGTGACGTTCTTTCTCTATGTTCTTGGCACCCGTATAGAGATGCATTAAGATGACGGGTAGGGCACACTTGCGACGCCAATCGATTTTAATTTTTACCTACTAAACCGGATCTATTTTAAACAATTTCGGGGTTACAATCTCTCTCTTACAATACTTATATTATTTATTAAATAACCATGCACAAATTTTGGGTCCGTTTTTGTACGTGAAAAATTGATTCACGCCAAAAGCGGCCACTTTTGGCGGTCATCCAGAATTCGAGTGCAAAAGCAGACCAAACATTTAACTATAAGTATTAAATAAATACTATAGTTGCGTTTGCCGAGAGATTGTAATGTAGAAATGTAGTCCATACAATCTGATTAGTATTTTTTGAATGTGATTTGTCTAAATGTTAGTTTGACGAACGAAATAACCAATCCTCTTTAAGTTAAGGTGACACCGCGACGAAACTAGTGCCGCCAAGTGATTTATATTGATTGTGGCGAATAGGAGACATTTTTCAAAACTGAGCTACTTACACTGTAAGAAAAGTGTTAACAATTTTTTGAAACAAACTTATGTAATAATTACTACCTACAAGTAGTCTAACAATATCTATAATTGCTAAAAGTGGCCACTTATCACTTGGCGGCGCTAGTGTCGCGTGGTGTCGTCTCAAACCTCAATCAAACAGTACGCCATCGAGCGGATTTTGTTGTCAATAGAATTGACCATGGGGGCAATTCTCGTGTAATCGACATTGAAGTCGAATTTAGAGATTTCATACATTCGTCCATACAAATCACTAACTCGACTTCAATGTCGAGTATACGAGAATCGCCACCCTGTTTATAATAAAACTAGCGGCCCGCCCTCACTTTGTTTCGGGAATTTAGTTCCACTTTATGACAATAGATGGCGCTAAGTGTCTATTATAAAGCGAAAACGTTTTGTGTTTTCGGATAACCGTTGCCACTGTCTGAAAGATTTACCTTTTTATTCATCGTCATCGTCAGCCCATTTAAGTCCCCACTGCTGGGGCACGGGCCTCCCTCAATCACATGAGGGGTAATTGCCATACTCACCACGCTTGGCAGACGGGTTGGCGAGGGTTTTGATATAAATGCAGAGTTTTCCTTCTCCGGGTGCTGATGATCATGCCAGCAGCTTTACCTTAGTCGCCTTTTACGACACCTCGGTAAGAGTGAGGGTGGCCTATTCTACTCAGCCGGGGACCACACGGCACCTTTTTATTAATAGTATAGATTTAAGTAGTAGGAGTTTCATTCCAGATCAACCCGCTGCCCCCAACACACCGAGGAGCAGCGTCGAGCTCTCCGCAACAGCGTGCTGGAACCGTCCACCCCCGAGTCGCAGAGCATGGGCCTGACGGCGGAAGAGGCGGGGTCGCCGCCGGACTCCTCCCCCTCCTCTTCTTGTTCCTCGTCGAGCCGCAAGCGCGACCGGCACCGCGCCCCCCCCAAACCTAAGAACAAGCGTGAGAGGAATCTATCGCCAGTTACCAGAGAGTAATATAGAGCGATTGGAATACAGAGGGTCTGGATAGGCTGTGTTTCCGATGTGCGAGGATGATTGTGTAGTGAGGAATGTGAATGAAAAACCAATAGAATCGATTCATTTACTGTGTGATCACGATCAGAAAGCACTTCAGTTACATTGACACGGGGTGTTGTAAAATGTATTTTCTGTGCGAAAATGTCAAAACAGCATTAGTTCCAACTTTTACTACGTTGCAAATAAACGCGATCGGACTGTACTAAGCTTTTCTCAGTGTAGGGATTCTATCGGTTTTTAACGAACATATTCCTTGCACGCAACACATCCTCGCTCGCATCTCTGGTGGAAATTCAGCTATACCCTGATTTTAAATTATGTGGACCCAACTGACAGATGCCAATGTCAAGTACTTAAACATTTTGCATCTGTCATAAGGAATTAAGGAGAATTTGTGGGATTGACACATTGACATCTGTTAGTTTAGTCCATAGACATATACAAACAGTAATCAGAGTATATAGTATGACATATTATATGCAACATGACCCCATCGACGGGAAAGGGAAATTAAAGCGCCCTTGTGACTCTACTGCAACGGGATCATCTGTCTGCTTGTCGACACCTATCACATTTTTTTTTCCTGAGACTTTGAGTTGACAAAAACCGTGTTTCCCGGCATTACGCATGCGGCATGCCATCGAAACAATATATAAAACTATACTCTAATTAATTAATTATGCCAAGCAAAGTGACAGATTTCGTTTGCTTCGGAAAATCCGAGTACATATACAGTCCGATCACGGTTATTTGTCGCGTGGCAAAATACGGAACTAAAGCTGTTTCCTTTACAAGATGTGTCAATGTTTTGACATTTTCCCACAGAAAAAATATTGTACAGCGCCCCCATGTCAATGTTACTGAAGTGCCTTCTGATCTTGGTTGGTCTGTAGAGCGCTATCAGTCTGCATGAAAGATATTTGTGAGAACATTTGACATGTTTGGAGCTCTTACAAATTCTACAAAATTTGTTGCCATAGTAAAACCTTCATCCATGCCATGAGTGTAGAGTTGACTACCTACCTACAACCTGTACGGATAAAGAATGGGACCAGAAATGGCGGCGCATCTATTCACTTCTCGCTCGCTCACTGTTTGCGTCTATACTCGCACCCCACCAGTGCGAGTATAAACGCAAATAGTGTGCGAGCGAGAAGTGAATAGATGCGCCGCCATTTCTGGTCCCATTCTTTATCCGCACAGGTTGTACCTACATTGCTGACTAGATTATAAATAGTCGTATAAGAAAATGGTAAGATAGGAATCTTTTCTCCTATAAAACATGGTGGCTTTTCGTAATGAACGAGAATATATAGCATCCAAACAAAGGAGACACACAGTACATGTGAAGGAGAGGGAAACTCCGATTCGGTCGTAATGTCTGCTTTAAATTAGGCCCTCAGGAACGCAACGCAATCAAATCCGTGTAATGGACGTCCACGGACGGCGGTGAATTGCTTGACATCTGGTGACCTACTTGCTTGTTTGCCTCACTTTTTCATAGACAAACAAAATGTAAGTGGTAGTTAGAATATCAACGATGTAAAAGCCAGTTTTTATTGCATGTAAAATAATTTGAGATTTTGGAATATAATGCTCTACATGAAACTATGTTTCTCAGGGAAATGTTGCTTAAGGCGACGGGTAGGGCACACTAGCGACGTCAATCGATTTTAATTTGTAGCTACTAAACCGGATCTATTTTAAAGTAAATAGATCCGGGATCGGTAAACACTTATACTATTTATAAAATAACCATGCACAAATGTTGGGTTCGTTTTTGTACGCGAAAAATTGATTCAAATCGGCCACTTTTGGCGGTAATCCAAATGTTGAGTCTTTTTTTGTAATAAAAATATTGATTCACGCCAAAAGTGCCCGCTTTTGGCGGTAATTCGAGTGCAAAACCAGATCAAATAGCTAACTATAACTATTAAATAAATAATATAGGTGTTTATCGAGAGACTGAAGCCCCCAAGTTGTTTAAAATAGATCTGGTTTAGTAGTTAACAATTAAGATCAATTGGCGTCGCTTGTGTGCTCTACCCGTCGCCTTAAACAAGTATTTCTGAATATTGTATTCTGAAGATATATCTGTAACATGTTCTCCCTTGGCTTAAAGTTTATTTAGTTGACTTTGTATGATTATAAATTTATTTACGCGATCTCAGGTGATTATTCATGTGTAGTATTTAGTTAGTTGTATAGTACTCTAATGGTGTAAAAATAAATTTCTATGTCTATGACGGAAACTATTACCCCCTTAATACAAATCGCAAACTAAGGATAGTCCCCGGAACAAAATTCGTGCGAGCCCCTTTTAACATTTCACGTTGAAACGGGATGACATGAGATTTAGAACGGTAACTTTTGATCGCGATTTATAATAAGGTGGTTAGTGTTCTGTCCAACTAAATGTGATTATTGACTGAATGTACAGAATATAATGTAATAAATAAACAATAGTATACGAATGATGTCTTTTAGCCGTGTGGTCCCCGGCAGAGTAGAATAGGCCACCCTCACTCTTACCGAGGTGTCGTAAAAGGCGACTAAGGTAAAGCTGCTGGCATGATCATCAGCACCCAGAGAAGGAAAACTCTGCATTTATATCAAAACCCTCGCGAACCCGTCTGCCAAGCGTGGTGAGTATGGCAATTACCCCTCACGTGACTGAGGGAGGCCCGTGCCCCAGCAGTGGGGACTTAAATGGGCAGATGATGATGATGATGATGTCTTTCATTTAATAGGTTCTCGCAATTTGTTGGTATGGTTGACTTTTGTTTTTGTCGTGTTAGCGGCCATGTTTTTCCAATAATGTTCCCATGTAATTATTTATTTGATTTATTCCATCTCGCGTTATTCCACATGACCGATTGTCGGAGCTACAAAAAGTCGACAGATCTTTCATACTATTTCTCACTGACTTTTTGTAGGTCGTGTTCATCATCATCATTATCATTTCAGCCAATAGACGTCCACTGCTGGACATAGGCCTCCCCCAATGTTTTCCACACACATCGGGCCTGTGCCGCCCGCATCCAATGGATTCCCGCGATCTTCACCAGATCGTCGGTCCACCCTGTACGTTGTGGCAGGTCGTGTTCATTGCGCTATTAATATCAGTAACGTTCTCCTTCAAAAATGTCGTGACTTTAAACGTGTTTTGAACCATATTTACGTAACTTGCATATTTTTTTGAGGTACGTACAGCCACACATTAATATCAAACACGTTCGGTTGTTCAGGGCGGCATCCTAAGTCTATGGTTGTTCAATATCGAGGAATTTTGAGGTTACCGGAAGCCCAATGGGGGGAAGGGGAAAAGGTTGGCAGCGCACTTGTGACTCCACTGGTGTCCATGGGCGGCGGAATTGCTCACCATCAGGTGATCCGTCTGCTCGTCAGCCACCTGTCATATAAAAAAAAAGATTGTGTTATCCTGATATGTGGCTGTTTGTGCTATGTAGATTTTCATGTGCGATTTATGTATATGTTTATGGTTAAACATAATTTTTGATTGATTTGATGATGATTTGGTGACAGATATTGACGCCCTGTTGGTTTGGTTTAATTACCTGTCCATGATCTCGGGGTCCTGGGTTTTCCCGTGTCGAGTTTTTCGAACATAGCTCGAGATTGTGATCACCACTCCGCATTAGGCAAGCGTGGTGATTAAGCCTAATCCCATCATAGTAGCGATGACTTGAGTTCTATGATGGGGGCTGTTGCCCTGCTGGGCTGATACTTTAGTGACAATATTGAAATAAAACAACTAAATAAAAGAATAAACCATCATTTATTGGCATATAGTAACTGTATTGAAATATGTACATTAATATAATATAGATATCACAAAACACACCTCACAGAACTTGCAAAAGCGAAACAACGTTACACTAATACCACAGTACAATAATAGCCAGTAGCAAGACATTTATCGTTCTAAAGAGCGCTGTTCCAGTGACCTTGTAAACGAAATCTTAGGGTCTTCAAAGGCAAAGTAAATATAAGTAATACAAAATTTAACTAAGGGTCGCTCGGGCAGTTTTACTCTATTTTTGCGTGGGGTTATGGTTGTCACTTTTACGTGAAATGGAAAAACGTTGGCCCAAAGAGAGAACTTTTTCGATTAGTCAAGCGCACTCCCAAGACAGATTTGTTTTTTCTTTATGTGATAGGTTGCAGACGAGCAGATGGATCACCTGATGCCTGAGCGATTGCCACCGCCCATTGACACCCGCGACACCACTGGAGTCACAAGTGCACTGCCAACCTTTAAATTCCCCTTTCGACCGAATTGGGCCTCCGGTACCCTCACTCACGCAGGGAAACACAGCACAGTGCTGCATCACACCGGTATTCTGCGGCCTATTCATGCCGAAACGTGGCTCTCCCACGGTTAAATTGTATTGTAAACGGTGATTTGTAGCGGTAAAGCGGTCCTTCTGAATAACAAACGCGCGGACGTCCCTTCCCTTGCCCAGTTCAACGTGTTGACTGACCCGAGATTAAATGTCGACCTACTGACTAAATTAACACTGCTAATACGCACGAACTACTTACAATATTCCTCAAAGGTCTTTGGAATGAGATATCTCGTCTTTACATCATGTTAGTATTAAGCTGCGCGTGTACTGATTTTGCGTGATGTCTTTTTTTTTAAGCTAGAGGCGGACAAACCAGCAAGCGAGTCACCTGATGTACTTTTCCTCTACCCTGAGGTTGTCTGGAAGAGATCGCTATTAGCGATAAGACCGCCTACATTGTTTTAGTATAATAACTTAGACTAAGATCCGTAAATTTTGTACAATAAAGTGTATCTATCTATCTGATGGAAAGTAATCATCGCCGCCCATAAATATCCGCGAAATCAGAAAGATCGCTAATGTGTTGCCGGCCTTTTTAAAAAATACATTGTCTGATCCATAGGTAACAATATTTTCGGTAACTTTTATCGTAACAATCGGTTAACCCGTAGGTCATTCACGCGCAATCTATACACACACAGCGTTTTAGTACAGTTCGCAAGATTAACATTTATTCGTCCATTGTATATTATTAAAAAGCAAACGTGTTCAAAAATTGTTAGTAAACAAGGGATCAAATGTATCAAACAAAAGTTAAAATGAAGTACTTTGTGCATTACAAAGATTTACAAATATTGTTATTCCCAAAAAATAGTATTAAAATTAAATACCAATAAATTATACAAAAGGATATGCGACAGGCGCGGATTCCTGTTCAATTCTTGTTCAAAGTTCGAAAGTCGCCTCTCTGAGCGTTATGAACTCAAATGAGGGTTTTCGCGTGTGAAAAATCCGCTAGATGGAGTACTATAGGAGTGAGGTCCATATACAATGTGATTTGTTATTTTTAAACTGTGATCTGAAATGTCAATCTGACAAACTAAACAATCAATGCGGTTGATGTTGGACCTCAGTCAGAACGCCATCTAGCGGATTTTTCACTCGCGAAAACCCTCATTGGAAATTCGGCGAACATTGAATATTTATAACACTGAATAGTCTTTTTAGGTGACGGGTAGGGCACACTAGCGACGCCAATCGATTTTAATTTTTAGCTACTAAACCGGATATGTTTTAAACAATTTCGGGGTTATAACCTCTAGGCAAACACTTATACTATTTATTAAATAACCATGCACACATGTTGGGTCCGTTTTTGCACGCGAAAAATTGATTCACGCCTAAAGCGGCCGCTTTTGGCAGTAGATTCAAATTTAGAGTACAAAAGCAGACCCAAAAGTTAAATATAAGTATTTAATAAATAGTATAAATAAGTGTTTGCTGAGAGATTGTAACACCGTAATTGTTTAAAATAGATCCGGTTTAGTAGCTAAAAATTAAAATCGATGGGCGTCGCTAGTGTGCCCTATCCGTCACCTTAAATAAGAAAACGAGGTATATTCATGTCTATACTCGTTAGAGTGGCGTTTAAAGGTAATACGCTATACTAATATTGAAATAAGTAAATCCTTTGTCTCTTTCTAACACCCAAAATGCAACTAACATCGAAAACAGCAAACTATTGCATCAACATCAATTTTCAACAGTAAATATTATTAATCATACTTGACAAACTTTATTTCCTAACATTTTATAGCGCTTATATTTATATTATCGCCGTGTGGTCCCCGGCAGAGTAGAATAGGCCACCCTCACTCTTTCCGAGGTGTCGTAAAAGGCGACTAAGGTAAAGCTGTTGGCATGATCATCAGCACCCAGAGAAGGAAAACTCTGCATTTTTATCAAAACCCTCGCCAACCCGTCTGCCAAGCGTGGTGAGTATGGCAATTACCCCTCATGTGATTGAGGGAGGCCCGTGCCCCAGCAGTGGGGAGTTAAATGGGCTGATTCTGATGATGATAATATTTATATTTTTAGTAGCGTAAGGTTATTTTATTGCTGTTAAATTTCTCACTTGGCAATACAAATTCAACATCCAGTTTCGGTACAAAGAGCAATCTGTCTCATTATAAAACCATATTATAGTATGACCAAAAGATCTTGATTGATTCAAGAATTTGAGTTATACTCTATCAATTGAGTCGTAAAATTAATTGATGGCGCCTCGGCCGGTTGCGTCATAAGGTATGGTAACCCCATTGGTTACAAACCATGGGAACTGTGTTAGTTCCTCAAAAATCCGTTGTGACTTTTTTGGCGCAATATACGTTATGATGACAGTACATAAAGGGTGTTATCAACCATTCTGAACAACATTTGTTCTATAACTTTTGGAATTTCGCATAAAATGTTAACTTTTTATAAATATTTGGTCACGTGAGTACTGTTCATTTCGTATGGGGAGTAAACATTTTTCGACGAATTTCCAAAATCCTTAGTTCAGTGAAAATTAGTTCGATAAAATTCCGCAATATGGCGTCTAGCGTTTAGTCGAGCACTTACTCGAGCTTTAAAGATTATTCCAACAGAAAATATCGTTTGCAACTGTTGCATGGCCGCTTGACTAAATCCTCGCCTGTGACGCGCAGTAGCCAACTGAATCAACGGTACGATTGACAAAACTCGTTCCCGCCCCTTTTTAACTTCGCGTGTTGGAACGGGATGAGCTTTAGTATGGTAAAAACTTTTGATCGCTATTTTTAATAAGGTAATTAGTGTTTAAACATCCCCAGTCTCTGTTTGTACTAAGCACCAATTAACAAAAACCAACATCGAACTAAATATCCAGGCACCCATATAGTTATTGTCATGGCATGTCTAGTAATCACAAATAGACAAATAACTTTAACATTCGATTTCAAATTGATTCCATAAATAACAAATTAGATTACCATGCGAACTTTAAAATTAAACAATTTTTGTAACGAAAAAATAAACAAATTAAAATACTGATGTCACTATACACCTTTCACTTTAGCACGGTATGGGTGACAGATGTCAAAATCTACAATTTTTACACGTTAGTCTTTTTCTAACGCGTGACTCACGTATAACTCTGTCCTGCTGTCACCGATATCATGATAAAACGAAAGGAGTATTCTCAAATACACAAACGCTATCCACTAAGCTACCATAGTTTCTTCCAACACATGTTATCTCTGTCAATCAAGTTAATTTAGTAAGAGATACAATCATTCTTATTACAAAACGCATAAATCATTTAATAGTTCTGGAACTAAACTCGTTCTAGTCCCTTTTATCAATGCGTGTTAGAACGGGATGATAAGAACTTTAGTACGATTATAAATTTATATCGCGTTATATAATAAGGTGGATGATGTTATGCAGTTCTTGTCAAAAAGCGTTTGAACATTCGAGGTGTTAAGGACACTTCAAAACTCCCTTTAACGTTGTTTTCAAATGCTGTATAAAAGAAATACAGCTTGTATTAAAACAACACATTAAAACATTAATTTACATTACACCATGAAATAAGCACCGGAGTAAAATTGCTTACATGAATTAAAGAACCATAGGCGTAATGGGCCAATTCGGCAAAGTCAATTGTTGAGACAATCCACTAAGCAAAGACACAAATATTTTGAAGCAATAGTAATATCCTCCAACCGATTACGGCTGCGGCGGCCAATCTTAACGATCAACCACGTACGCAGGATATATTATAGTGTTCAAGTGTGTGCTCAAACACAAGTGCACTATCTATTTCCTTATCCTCATATTCCGATTTGACAACAGTGTGACACGATCGGAGAGGGATCAGGCGCAGGGCCAACGGCTTAAAGTGCTTTGTGAGGCACGCGGGTACAAGACAGCCAACTTCCAAAATCCTTTTTCTTAACGAAAACTTAGCTACACATTTTTGGCCCGACCCGGGGATCGAACCCGACTCCTCTTGCGCAGCTGTCGCGACCCATTAACCACGGCGCCACCGAGGCAGTCAGTTTAAAGAACTAATAATCCAATGTAAATTACAGTAATTTATATTGGATTGTTATTTCTTCACACCACCTTTACACCAATTACAGTGTCATTTTAATTATTGAATTGGCTCAAAAAATTACTTAAACGTTGTATTGTCCATATTATAGAAGCAACTGTTGGTTCAGCAAAGTCAATACTTTAACAATTTAATCCTGACCTGGTCGGGCAGTGTGCATGTTTTTTCGAATGTTTATAATCTCGCGAAAGGTTACAAAATGACGGTTCGCTGCGTCGTCGCTCCGCTTTGAAAACGCTCGCAATCCGCCAGTGTGGCAACTCACTTATACTCCGTATATAGCTTAGAATGACATTTGTCACTTGATCATTATTTCAATGAACATACAGACCGATCAAGATCAGAAGGCAATTCAGTGACATTTACATGAGGGCGTTGTACATCGTTTTGTCTATGCGAAAATGTCAAAACAGCATTAGTTCCGACTTTTTCCACGTGCCTAATAACCGTGATCGGACTTCAAGGTAAATCACAAACCTTACCAAGTTTAATTCCATAGACTTTAATTACTATAGATCTAAAGATATTTTTTCTGCGACACCAATGGCTGTCATTATTAATCATTTACTGGACTATGAAGAAAACCGCTATTGCGTTCACTTTGTAGACGGAAAATGAAACTTGACCATTATTTCAATAAACATAAGGTTTATCATTTAACCAAGAAATGATAAACCTTATGTTTATTGAAATAATGGTCAAGTGACAGCTGTCATTCCAATCAAGCTATATTTACGGAGTATACATTCGCGAGCAACCAAATTGACTCAGGATCTAATTTCCATACAAACGTACGAACTTCAGAGGCCTCTAAATATGAAAGTAGGTATTAGTGATAATTTTAATGAAAATCGATGTCAACAAATGTTCCTTCTTTTAGTTAATCGTTTAACAAGCCTCCGGAACATGCTAATTTTCTTAAAATTAGGATTGAGCAAGTTGTTTGTCTTTCTCCACCCCAATTACCTTTTTTTTAAGAAATCAGCACGTCTCTGTAATCTGTTAAAATAATTAATTGAATTTTTAACACTTTTGAAATCAATTTACAATAAAATTATCACTAAAGAACAGATACTTTCATATTTTTAGGCCTCTGAAATTAGTTGAGTAGTGATGTTTGTATGAAAATTAGGTCCTAAGTCGATTAATTTGCTCGCGACTGTAGTGTAGTTACTGGTGTTTATACATTCATACCACTGCCGGACCAAGCCACGCCGGCTTTTGCTTTAACCCCTATTTGTGAGCGGCAGGAGTCTGTGTAGAACATGATGTCGTAAGCGCGAACTGTACAGCTAGTTAAGTACGGGCAAGCGGCTATTCCTGCGCTGATAATGCTGTCCCGTCCGGGGCCTACGCCGATGTATCTTACTGGAAAAGGAACAAAAAAAATACAGTTTAGTAATCAGTCTATCAATAGAATATAACAGGATCTTTTGCGTGACGTCAAGCGGAAATCCATTAATATTTTCTAGTTGTGAATAGACAGCTAAAAACTTTAAGAGGGCCAAATGTGCTACGCTGTATTTTGATTAGTCAGTGAGGGTACCGGAGGCCCAATCCGGGGGAACTCCGGGAACTCCACTGGTGTCGCGGGTGTCTATGGGCGGCCTCAATCGCTTGCCATCAAGTGATCCGTCTGCTCGTCTGCCACTTATCACATAAAAAAAACACCAGCAGTAGCTCCTGTTATGGAAAAGCTGTTTCCGGATTTTCCCAGCAGACGGGTTAACAATAATGACTGAAAGTTGAAGTGCGCTCACTTGGTATTTGTAGGAAGTTCTCAATAGTATTGACGTAATTCCTCGCCGCCTCGGGCAGCTTGTCCATCTCCCGCACGTCCTCTATACTGCTCGCCCAGCCCGGTAGCGTCACGTACTCCACCTGGTGGCACGTCATTCTGATCACCACTGATTTCAATCTTAATCCGTCTGCATAAAGTTCAAAGTAAGAATGACACTAGACTAGCTGTACACAATGGGGGCTATCGCGTGTGAAAAATCCGCTAGATGGCGTACCGTTGGACTGAGGTCCAACATCAACAGCATTAGTTTGTCAAATTGACATTTTGACAGATCACGTTTAAAAATAACCAATCACATTATACACGAAGACTTTTAATCGGTGATCAGGACCTACTGATTCCGACTAGGTGGATGATGGCCATTGCTATAGTAATAGTAGGTACATGTCAGCGTTCCATTTTTTTTTTGTCTGGGACTTTAAGGTAATAACTATGAATATGGTCATCCTACTCCTCCTTGTTACAAATAAAACCTCTTCATAAGTACAGGTACAGTGATGATAACAAACCTCATTAGAGATTTAAAGTTTTTCATGTTATTGGTAGAAAACTGTCAAATGGCAGACAACGTCAAATAAAACAAATTAAAGAAAATTAAAATAGCTTTCTACACTTCATAAAAATGTAGGAAGACCATACATTCCAATTAAATTTAGATATCTAATAAAATTTAAAATAAAACCTAAACAAAAAGAAAACATGTAACTACTATTACTATAGCAATGGCCATCATCCACCTAGTCGGAATCAGTAGGTCCTGATCACCGATTAAAAATCTTTGTGTATATGGACATCTGTCCTCTAGTACGCCATCTAGCGGATTTTTCACACGCGATAGCCCCCATTGAATGAATACATTTATGAAAGTTCGGTTTTGTTGTTCTGTGGAACTTTGGCGGATCCAAGTGCAAATCTGTCATATAGGTAAAGGTAGCAGTGGGTTTGGGCCCGCCACTTCTATCTCTGATTCGCGAGCTCGTCAGTCCTTCATAACTTTGTATGATCTTGGAGAAAAAAAAAGGGTTTACTTTTGATAAATGTTACTTACCTCTACATTACTAAGCTCGGTCATAGATGAGGGGAAGTAATTAATCTTCTTCCCATTCAATTTGTAGGCTACGCCTATTTTGATTTCTTTCAATGTGTCCAGGATGTCCAACTTCGTCAAACATATTCTGTGAAATAAGGAACGCTTGTATTAAGTAAAAAAGACTAAATTAAAAGAACCTTTTAGGTATTACGAAAGTAACATAAAAATAAAGTATAAAAACTAAAACCTGCCTACCAAAAAAACACGATCTAAAAAGTACAAAAAAAGAAAATTGTCTCTGCTGAAATGATTATGCCGTATCGCCGTGGGCGTAGGCCGCCCATATTAACAAATTACTAGCGGTATGAGAAATAAACTAGAGATCTAGAAAGTATTGAGAGTTTTGTATGGCATATAAAATTATTTCTGATTCTTTATTTTAATTGACTCCGTAACTGATTTTCGAAGGTGGCCGTTGAGTATTGGTCGTTTACCTCTAGATGGCACTAGCACTGGCTAGCCGACTGATGCCTCTATCTCAGTATATGTAAGTTACTCTATGATGTCGGTTATGTCACCAGCAAAAAAGGATCACTAAGCCGGCCCATTCATCGACTGACCGGATGGTGCAATGGACAACATTTCAAAATTGCTAAGCTCTGAAACAAAAAATACCAATTCTTTGTTTACTTTTCCGCTGCTCGAATATATAGATATTTATTAATTTTTTATATTGCTTATTTAATGAGAAAAAAATTAAAAACTAAAAAACGTAAGATGACGTCATCAGACGGCAGAATGTGAAATATTTCTTTGCTTAGCACATTATAGTTTTAAATTTACGTAATGCCAAACTCATGACATGTAACTGTCAAAAAAAAAGACAACTTGTCAACGTTGAATGTATGAATGACGTTGACAATGTTGACACTAGTATTATTTATCTTTGACAGTAGTACCTTTTTTTTATTAAAACAATGATAAGCAAAGGAATATCGCTGTATTCAGCCGTCCGATGACGTCATTTGGCGTTTACGTCTATTTAGAATAAAAAGAATTTCAATAATTATTTGATGCATGAAAATGGACAAATTTCGAAAAAAGAAAAAATATGGGTCTGTTAATTTTGTCTACTTTCATATAAAAAAACAATATGGACATGTTAAAAATTTGAAATGTTGTCCATTGGTAGTGACCCTGCCTCTTTCGACAAAGGTCGTGGGTTCGATCCCCACCCTGGACAAACATTCGTGCGATGAACACTTGTGTTTGTTCAGTGTCTGGGTGTTAAATACATATAATTTAAGTATATATTTGTGTTCCTCTGTTGTCTGATATCTGTAACACAAGTGCCTAAGCTACTTAATACGGAATCAGGTCAACGTCAGAGATGTTGTGAGATTATTATATTATTCATGACGAAGCGTGGCTCAAAAGCGACTCCACGTAGAGATCAATTCTAAATCGCGCCTCGACTCCAAGCCGCCACCGCTGTGACGGGCCTAACATGTCTAGAAATGGGCGTCTCTTGTCTGATGTGGTCACTTACCCGGTGTAGCCGTTGACCATGGCGGTGTAGCGCACCACGACGAGGTCGAGCCAGCCGCAGCGCCGCACGCGCTTCGTGGTCACGCCCACCTCGTGCCCGCGCTGCTGCAGCAGGACGCCGGTCTCCTGCAAACAATACCACAGTTAGTTGATATTTTATAGCAATCTTTTGCGATTTATTCTTAAGAAAATAACACAGTTAAAAAAATTTTAACTGGTGGTCAAATATTTGTAATAATATTTCCACTGGATATTGTAAATATACCTACAATATTGATGAGACTATCGACAGCTCATGTCGAATCAAGCACTTACAAATTTCGTCGACTTAGTAACGCGTTCAGTGGTATAATTGGTAGTACATTCACCCGGATTGTGGAAGGTGTGGGTTCGAGTCCCGCCTGAACGCGAGATGAAATTTTTAAGTGTGTTATATACCACAGTTATATCCTCCAACCCATTACGGCGGCCAAACTCAGCGATCAACCATCGACGCAGGTGTTGGCGAAGTCCTCTACAGCAACCGACTACGGTTACGGCGGCCAAACTCAGCCAACAGAATTCCAAAAGAAGGAGAAGCAAAAGATTCCTGAACTAGATATTCACCTTCATAGCCTTCCCAAATTTCTGTCTGTTATTAGGAGCAATGTGACAATTTGATTAATTTTTTTTTAATTATCCTATGTTTATTATAAAACAGTATTTCCTTTTTTTTTTTTAACCAGTATAACATTTATTTCTTGAAGTTTGCATGCTGAGGTTACCTATAATTGTAAGTACAGTTAGATTTAAACAAAGTTATCCACTTCTTTATGTATATATGTATACCTGCTGGAACTTATGTTGGTAATCCAATAAATAAATAAATAAACAGCCTGCAGACTGCTTCGGAGCCCATGTTTCTTGAGGCACGGGAGCACATGACCGCTGACTTCCACCCACTTATTCCATGTCGCGAACTAAGGATAGTCCCGGATCAAAATTCGTGCCAACCTTTTTTAACATTGCGTGTTGGAACGGTACGGCATGAGCTTTAGTACGGTAATAACTTAAGATCGCGATTTATAATAAGGTGGTGGTGGCAAGGTAGCAAGCTTATCGATCTTCTATCGGATACATTTTGGAGAGTGCGCCACGGAACTGTACAATGCCATTGGAGCATCTCCGTTCTTCCACTACATACATATACATACATACATGGTAGAAATGCCAAAAGTCCGCACAAACAGGTTTGAATCCTGTTTCCTTATTCGTACTGCGAAACAGTGGAATCAGCTGCCTGAGGAGGTGTTCCCTAGAGGCTACAATTTGGGGGTTTTCAAAGCGCGAGTGAATAGGTATCTTCTAGGTAATCGTGCTACAACTTAGACCATATTATCACTTACCATCAGGTGAAATATGGTCAAACACTTACCTATCTACAGTAAACAAAAGGTGGCCAGACTTCGGACTGAGACTAAGAATTTCTTACCGAAAACTTAGGTAGGTATAAATTTTTGGCCCGGGACTCAAACCCGGGACTTTAAAGTGCGACGCACTACCCAGTGAATAGAGAGTGCACTTGTGTTTGCGCACACACTTGAGCACTTTCATCATCATCATCATCAGCCCATTTACCCCACTGCTGGGGCACGGGCCTCCCTCAATCACATGAGCACCTCCTTGAGCACTATAATATACTATAAATGGCTGATCGTTGAGATTGGCCCCCTTGGCCGAAAATTACTACTATAAAGGCGCTTTACAGAACAGTTCAAGCTTTTACATACCAAAGCCAAAAAGTGGAATATTTACATCGTTCAGCTCCGTAGGGAAGGGCCCGTCGCCGACGCGGGTGGTGTAGGCCTTCACGACGCCGAGCACGTCGCCGATGACCTTCGGCGGCAGGCCGAGGCCTGTACACACCCCGCCGATGCTGCAGTTCGATGACGTCACGTATGGGTATGTACCTGCACAGTATAGAGTATTTTAGCACAGTGTAGCCAGCGACAAAAGCAAGTAATATCCCAACCGATTACGGCTAAGGCGGCCAATCTCAACGATCAGCCACGTACGCAGGATATATTATAGTGCTCAAGTGTGTGCGCCAACACAAGAGCACTCTCTATTCCCCCTCATATTCCGATGGGACACTACTGTGACACGACCGGAGAGGGATCGGGCGCAGGACCAACAGCTTAACGTGCTTTCCGAGGCACGGGGGTATAAGACCGCCAACTTCCAGATTCCGGGCTGTCACTAAGAATTTCTTACAGAAAACTTAATTACAATTTTTTAGCCCGACCCGGGATCTCTTGCACAGCCGTCGCTTTAAAGTGCGACCCACTAACCGCTTGCGCCGCCGAGGCAGAGCTTTACAATACTCACTCGACCGCGGGCCGCGGGGGGCGGAGTCAACTGCTCTCCGCCCCCCCGCGTCCCGCCGACAATCGAAAAAGCTTCGGCCAATCAGCGGCGCGCGGGGTGTGGTTTACCAATCAAAAGCTATAACCGTGCGACCATGGATCTATAAAGTCAGCGGAATGTGCCATTTTCGGAAAAAACGTCACCTAGTGTGAAAGAGATCCAACCGGCCCTGACGCAGATTCTATACGGGTGCAGTAGAAAAAGAACGTCGCCCAGCACGTCAACCCAGTACCGGATTCGCGCAGTTTTTCAAATATGGCTTTCTATGAAGAGGCACGGTCTGTTTAGGGTGCATGTCTATACGTGCGTCTGCGCAAGCTCCAAAGAGAACTTTTTCGATTGGTCTTGACCACTCTCCACCCCCCGCTGATTGGCTCAAAGAGAAATTGATTGAATTTAAAACAGTAATTGACAGAGGTCACATTTTCCATTATTATAAATAAACCTGTTAATTTTTATAAATCAAAAACTGACCTTGAATCAATTTTATCAAACGCTATCTTTTTTTTACTCGATTGAGATTACTGTCGTAAAACTTAATCCATTTTAGTAATCTCTTGATAGCTCTGTTTCTATCACATACGTGCACCCTAACCAGACGGAGCCTTTTCATTGAAGTCGTTATTACTGGGGTGACGTGCTAGGCGAAGTTCTTTCTCTATCGCCTACCGCACCTATATTGAGATGCATTAAAGCTACGTCAGGGTCGATTAGCTCTTTATACTCTGTGACGATTTTTTCAAAAATGGCACACTGAGTTTCAAGCGCGCAATTTCCAGTTTCATGTTTTGTGTACAGTCACGTGAATGCAATCTCAACCTGATGTGAACCTTATTGCATTGGCATATAAGCTCAGATGTAAACATGACACGCGTACACTGTATACAATATTGCAATATTTTTCTTATTTGTTTCACAAGATAAAGATAAATCATGAGGTTTTATGACGTCAATGTGCAGCTTTCAATTTGCAGTTTTTGATAAGGACAATCAAAAAACATGTGGCGTGCAGATAAATCGGCTCGAGCGATAGAATCTTTAGTATTTTCACAGTATATATTGTATATATTGCATAGATAGATAAATACTCACTCTTTATTGCACAAAATATTACGACAGAACTTAATGCTATCATCATCATCATCATCATTTCAGCCAATAGACGTCCATTGCTGGACATAGGGCTCCCCCAATGTTCTCCACACAGATCGGTCCTGTGCCGCCCGCATCGAATGGATTCCCGCGACCTTCACCAGATCGTCGGTCCACCTTGTGGGGGGCTTGCCATGTGGTCCCCGGTAGATTAGAATAGGCCACCCTCACTCTTACCGAGGTGTCGTAAAAGGCGACTAAGGTAAAGCTGCTGGCATGATCATCAGCACCCAGAGAAGGAAAACTCTGCATTTATATCAAAACCCTCGCCAACCCGTCTGCCAAGCGTGGTGATTATGGCAATTACCCCTCATGTGATTGAGGGAGGCCCGTGCCCCAGCAGTGGGGACTTAAATGGGCTGATGATGATGATGATGATTTTGAGCCCTCGCGGCGCTCAGCGCTACGGAATAGACGTGTGTAACTCTTTACCGAAACGACACAGTGATACGACTCAGCCAAATGATACACTGTTCCGAATCTCTAATGTTCGGTCCGAATGTATCATTCGACTCAAATGGATCCCGACTTCGAGTGAACCGAATGGTTTGAATGATCCATTGAGCCGAATGATCCGAATGAGCGGAATGTTCCGACGAGCCGAATGATCCGAATGAGCTGAATGATTTGACGACCAGTTTGGAACAGTGGTAGTGAACGCTGCCTATGGTCCAAGGTTTGCGGGTTCGATCCCCGTACAGTACAAACATTTGTGTGCATGAACATGTCTGTTTGTATTGGTCTGGGTGTTTTCTATGTATTATAAGTATGTATTTACAAAAGAAAAGTATTATATGTATATATTTGTAATCCCACTGTTGATTCTGATATCCGAAACACAGGTGCTTGAGCTACCTATCTCGAAGTCAGATCAATGTATGTGACGTTGTTAAATATTAAAAAAAAAATGATCTGAGTGAGCCGAATGAGCGGAATGAATCACGGATCCTATCTGAGAGTCGATGTTCCAAATGAAGCGTTTCACTGTTCCGCATCTCTGCACTGATCCAGATGCGAATGTTCCAATCTTATGAACGATACGTTTTTGCCAGGTCTACTACGGAATGTATAATTTCCAAATCGTACCAATAGATGGCGCATTAGTCCGGAAAATATAGCTTGATCAGAATGACACATGTCACTTAATCTTTATTTCAATGAGCATAAGGTTTATTAGTAAACCAAGTTTTATTGCATAGATTTTTTTACTATGAACTTAAAGATCATTTTCCTGTAACACCAATGGCTGTCATTATAATCAAGCTACTAGAACTCGATTGAATCGCGCAAATGCTTCGAGTTGTCGGTTTACCTATAAGCCGTAGTTATAAATTATGTTGTTAATTTGATCGTGGGAGAGCCACGTTCCGGCATGAATGGGCCGGTTCGACCGGAGCGATACCACGGCCTCAGAAAACCGGCGTGAAGCAGCACTGTGTTGTGTTTCACTGCGTGAGTGAGGAAAGGGGGGTTTAAAAGTTGGCAGCGCACTTGTGACTCCACTGGTATCGCGGGTCTCCATGGGCTGCGGCAATCGCTTACCATCAGGCGATCCGTCTGCTCGTCTGCCACCTATCACATAAAAAAAGCTACATTTTACGGACCGTAGATGTCGATTGAATCCCGATAGTGATTCGCTTTCTCGGTTTCATCATCATCGTTAGCCCATTTAAGTCCCCACTGCAGGGGCACGGGCCTCCCTCAATCACATGAGGGGTGATTGCCATACTCACCACGCTTGGCAGACGGGTTGGCGAGGGTTTTGATATGAATGCAGAGTTTTCCTTCTCTGGGTGCTGATGATCATGCTAGCAGCTTTACCTTAGTCGCCTTTTACGACACCTCGGTAAGAGTGAGGGTGGCCTATTCTACTCTGCCGGGGACCACACGGCCACCTACGGTTCACCACCACCACCTACTTTCTCGGTTTACCTACTTATAACCCTTGTCGTTGTTATAAATTGTATAAATTTTATACTATAAAAAATAACTAAAGTTTCATACCAAAGTCAATATCCAGCATAGCAGCATTGGCTCCTTCCACCAGTATCTTCTTGCCGTTCTGCAGCTCCTTGTACAGATAGGACACCGTATCGCGGACGAGGGGCCGTATCCTGTCCGCGTACTCCTTGTACCGCGTGAGCTCGCCTTCCACGTCCACCTCTAGGGAGGGGAACATCCGCTTGTAGCTTTCCGCTATTGTTCGGAATCTGCGGGGAAGGATATTACATTATTTACAGTCTTGGTTCAATTCGGGAGTGTCCCTTTCCGAGAGAGTCCAACGTTCGAGTTTGAGTAGCTAGAACAACAAGAACAATTTTTTAGGTTTTTCCAATACCTTTTACTATTTTAAGTAACCAATTTGAATATCTTTGTAAAATATCAGGTAGTTATATTTTAATAATTTTTCAAACATTTTGGATTCGAAGCGTATTTATGACGTCATAAATACGATTAGTGTTCCCATATATCATATTCCCCAATTTACGGGAATATCGTAAGAAAAAATATACTTCTAAAAATGCCGTTTGATCGGGGACATTTTAAATCAGTATCTGGTAAAATTATGGTAAAACAAAATAAGGCGCCACCCAGCAAATAAACGTCAACTGTATACTTGCAGGTGCATGTCTACAGATGGCGTTAGTTTTTTCATGCTTGAATACTACAGCTTCTTTCTTATGACAACTAGCGCCATCTGTTACTTGGTCCGGGTGAATAAGTCACTGAGACATTGTTGTCACCTTAATGTTATCCTCTTAATACAACCCGTCTGAATAGCTAGCGTATCTAGGGTTAAATGAAGTTCAACGCTATGTTATTAAAAATATCCTTGAACCAGTGGTTTTAAATTTTAAAAATATTAAAATATGTTATGAAATACAAATGCCTCGAAACGGTTTTCGGATTAGAACCTGTATAATTTCTTTTCCCATAACCCATTGGCGTATTATTCAGATATCTTTCCTTCTTTTCATCATTGTGATTTTAAAATAACTGATGGTGCTGATAAAGTGAATTTTAATAGAAATTTAACATGGCGTTCATATAAATGTTTTAATTTTTAAACGCGTCATTTTTAACTACTAACAGTACCTAATCTGATCTCACTACATTATGCCACAGAATATAATAACAGTTGAAAATTGTGCTCTCACCCTAACAAAGAGTCGAGAGCTCTGGATTCCTACAGTACAGGTTCATGGCCTAGTTCAGCCTCCAGTTATCTCGCAATCTTAACTATGTTAACTATAACATAAGATCCTAACTCTATTTGTTGTGCAGATGATTCGAAATAAGACCACTTATGCCTATTTTCCACTGGGGGTGCGACGTGTTGCCAGCTTTAAAATTTTCACACTCCTTTTTTTGAAGAATCCTATACTGTTCTACCACAGGTATTACCACCGCTTGTCCACTTCATCTTCGTCATACACTTACTTCTCTTCAAAGAGACCGAAGTCACCCAGCAGGTCACCTATCCTGATGCCGTTCCTGGAAGCCTTGGAGGAGTAAGTCGGTCCGATGCCCTTCTTGGTGGTACCCAGTGAGTTCTTGCCCTTCTCCGCCTCTTGCAGCCCATCCACCTGCGGACGAGAAACGAACCTGAACTCTGGGTCAATTTTATCGTTCCAAGATTTTTCGGGGGGTTACGATTTATTTAATGTTTGAATAAGAGTTTGTTGAGACAACAGACTTGATAAACTTAACCTTGGAAATGGCAGCAGAAGTGCAGTTTGAGTAAAAAAAAATCATAGCAAATATTTCTTATTGTACTAAACCATAAAGATTTTCTAGACTACAGGCTGGTTAGGGAGCCTGTTCAAATCAGCGCAAGTCCCGAAAACTAACTATTTCCGACCTCTGTTTATCACCTAAATTCGCAGAAAAAAAGAAATTCTTGCCACGTGCCAAACAACCGTGAGGCGACATTAACAGGTGTTGCATTTTCAAAAGAATCGAATTTCATAAGACCCTGATAAAAACTTATTTATAAGCTAAAAATAATGATATTTTAATATTGTACTTATGTAGGTATCTACAATGGTTTTCTTAAGATTTGTGTAAGGTTTTCTTAAGATTAATGTAGCCTACTCTTTTATTTATTTTATCATGTGCTATTGTCTGTGCTATTGGTACAGTTTACGATATTATTGTAAATTCACGTTCTGCAAATAACTTGCCACTTATACATTTAGCAGCTGATGAAATAAGAAGCAATATCGTTTGCTCGTGTTTATTATTCGTGATTTCGTGAAGATATTTAAAGTTTCATAATCGCAGCGAATTAACAATAACAGTCACTTGTTTTGTTTTAGAATACAATAATGAATATATGTATGTAGGTATAACAAAATTTCGCTTATTTTCCTTATACATGTGTCAGTCAGTGGCAGTAGTGAGTCCACTGGCAATAAACGAAGGTTTTATTTTCATCAGGAGATCATTTTTTTTTCTCGAATAGCCAATCATTTGGCTACAATCTCACCTGATGGTAAGTAATGATGTGGCCAAGGGTGAATTGTCTGTCTAGTGACAGCCTATATTCACTTTTTCTTGAATACGATCAAATCATAGCGTTCAGGGAAACTTTTGTTCCTTACATCTGACAAAAGTAGCTTGGAAGATAGTTGAATTAGTTACTTAGACTGTATTATATTTTAGTTACATACAGGTGAACCTAATGGAAAGAGTGTTTAAAATCATGTAGCCAATGGCGAATATACGTATTTGCTCTCTGACCTCCGCAATAGGCTATTTGACAAAATTCTGAACTATCTAAGGGTATTCATTTGATAAGGAACCCTAAAAATTACTTTTCTGTTCTTATTTTAGATATTTTAATTAAAAAAAACAAGAAAATGCAATATTCAAATATGCCGTAAAAACGCGTCTTTTAGCAATATGGCGGCCAGTGACGTAGATTGTCCATAAATAAACATTGAGCGTGTTGGTGTTTCAGTGTTTCAACCATAGGCAGTAGACTTACGCGTAATCTACGTCACGGGCCGTTTTTAGTCACGTGACCCCTGTTTAAAAAATAATGATTTTAGAAGACGAATTTTGATGAAATAATGCAATATTTTTATCTCGCGTTATTACAAATCGCTCCACAAAAAATATATTAACACTGATGTTATAAAAGAAATGTATATTTTTATCACTGTCAAATAGCCTATTCAAAATCCTAGCCAAGTTCACAATAAAAATTATGTTTAATAAAGTATTGTAATGTTTTTAGGCTCGTTTTTATATGATACCTATACTTTTTTCATAAAAAATATTCCAAATTTGCCGCCACCTAAAATCTGCCGCCCTAGGCTCCAGCCTACATAGCCTCTATTGATAAATCCACCACTGAATATAGCTACGTTTCTTAATTGAGTTACAGACCGCGACCGCAGGCCGCTCTGCGGTCGACCGTACGTCTACTGGCAGCAGACCGCCTCTACTAAGCAATGTGTACAATCCACAATGTAGCCGCATATTTCAACCGCAAGCAGCGGTTGAACAAAAATCTACGACCGAAGTTTTAGACCGATTTTTACATCCTGCAAATCTAGTCTGATACTGCAGTCGGGATCGGAAATGTACCTTTATGATCGCTTTCGAATTAACAACCTTTATTATTCTTCTTGGATGCCTCTCCAGGTAAGGTTGGCCGCCAGCTTCCCAAAAACCTCCATTGCGAGACGAAAGAGCCGTTCTACAGATGCGAAGCCTGTCCTATATTTCCTAGCCACGAATTGTCCTCCTTCCAATTCAACACGATCGCCTCAATTATACCCATTATGATAAGTTGAAACCTGTGAGCTATGGGAATAAGACTGTATGAATATAAGAGTGATTTAAATCATCATCATCATCATCATTTCAGCCAATAGACGTCCACTGCTGGACATAGGCCTCCCCCAATGTTAGTGATTTAAATAGGTAAATAAAAATATTAAACGAAAATTATCAAAAAAAAAATTAGACGTATACAGGGTTATTTTACTAACCGTTATTTTATTAACGGTGTAAACAAGAAGAGACAGACAGAGACAAAACAATATAAACGTCTATGCACGACACTCACTCACGAATTAACAACAAAGTAGAACAAGAATGTACGAAATATACCTACAACGTGTGCGGATAAAGAATGGGATCAGAAATGGCGGCGCATCTATTCACTTCTCGCTCGCACACTATTTGCGTCTATACTCGCACTCTTGGGGGGTCTTATGAAATTACATTCTCTTGAAAATACAACAGCTGTTAACACGTGGCAGAAATATTCACTTCTCGCTCGCACACTATTTGCGTCTATACTCGCACCCCACGAGTGAGATCCCATTCTTTATCCGCGCAGGTATTACCTATTTGTATTTATTTTCCAAGAAATAAATCTTAAATCATAGCTAGTGGCGTAGCATTACAAATAACCGACCGAATAATTGACCGTGGGAGAGCCACGCTTCTTCATAAATAGGCCGGCTCATCCGAAGTGATACCACGGCCTCACAGAAAACCGGCGTGAAGCATTACTGCGCTGTATTTCGGGGGAAAGGGGGGTTTAAAGGTTGGCAGCGCACTTGTGACTCCACTGGTGTCGCGTGATAGGTGATCCCTCTGCTCGTCTGACACCTATCACATAAAAAGAAACCTTTTGATGAGTCATTTTAATAGTCCAGGAAAAGTATTACCTCGGCTAGAAACCAGAAAATATAATGAATGAATGAATGAAAATATTTTATTTGGACACTTTTACAGGTAGGTACATAATTCACAGTAAGTATGTTATAATAAATAGTTACACAATTACAGAGAACCGTATAATAATAAATAATAGAGATGAAACGGATAGTGATTTGGCCGGATACCGGATACCGGATATTCGGCTAACTACGAGGCCGGAGCGCCGGATATCCGGCCACCGGATATTCGGCCGCTTATCGCGTTACAATTTGATTTGAATATGCGCGCGTGATTAAGATCGGAAATATTCGGACGCATTCGGCGTGATCGGCATTCGGCCGGCCACGACTCGCGGCGTTCGGGTGTAATCGCTCATGTCAGGTTGTGTGCATTTGTTTATTCCATTGTTTTTCTTTCTATTTAACTTGTCGATTATTAAAAAATGTCAGTATCAAAAAAAAGATCGCCAATTTGGCAATATTTTGATTTAAAAAGTGACGATAACAAGTACGCGTCATGTTTATTGTGTCACGTTGAAATTTCTCGCGGTGGTGAAGGAAAAAAGGCAGGTATGTAAGTTTTAGTAACTTTTGTATTCCCACAGAAAAGCGCGATATAGACGAGTTTAGGGCGTAAAGCACTCAGCGCGAACGGTATCGCGGGAAACATCTAGTATTCGGTATTCGGCCGGATAGTGCCCTACTATCCGGTATCCGGCCGGATAGTGAAAATAGGCCGGATAGGCCGGATACCGGATAGTTACCGGATATCCGTTTCATCACTAATAAATAATTTTGGGAATATAGGGAAAGATTTTTTCCTTCAAACTCATATTTTATTTGAGCTCTGTTAATTTGAATGTAATTATTACCTCTATAAAAATAAAATTGAATTATGCCAACTTAAACTTTTTTAAATGTCCCTCTGAATTTCGAATAATGTTGATTCATCATCATCATCAGCCCATTTAAGTCCCCACTGCTGGGGCACGGGCCTCCCTCAATCACATGAGGGGTAATTGCCATACTCACCACGCTTGGCAGACGGGTTGGCGAGGGTTTTGATATAAGTGCAGAGTTTTCCTTCTCTGAGTGCTGATGACCATACCAGCAGCTTTACCTTAGTCGCCTTTTACGACACCTCGGTAAGAGTGAGGGTGGCCTATTCTACTCTGCCGGGGACCACACGGCCTTGATTGATCCTGTATTAAAATCCAGACAAACTCACCGGCGGATATGACTATCATACGATAACCAAAATAGGTTCAATAACCCTCATCACACCTAACGTAATTATGACGTCACTGCACATGTAAGCATTCCAGATAAATGGGCTAAAAGTTGGAGACCAGCTTATCGGTGAAGAAATGGTTATGATAACTTGGTTCCTTGTAGCAACTGGGTTACCTCATTACTACATTATCAGAATAAGTATTGATAGGTTAAGTGCCAATGATCTATTGGAATCTAGGAACATTAGAAAATATAGACGAGAAATTACTCGTCTTATACTCCACATGTAGACTCACGAAGGCGAACGGTTCAACTATTAGACAATGTTAAATTGTCTAAGGTTCAACTTTTGGTTACAAAAGTCAAAACTAGTCATTATTAACTAACTAGGTTGGCGCAGCGACCCATAGTGAGCCTTGGCCTCCGATAATAAGAGCCTCCATAGTCTAGTCTTGCGCCACTTCCTGCCAGTCATCCACCAAGAGTCCGCGCAAATCCTTAACGACCTCATCATTCCAGTGGTATCTTAGAGGGCTGACTGGCCTTCGCCCATTAGGCTTCTTAGCAAACGCACAAAAATCTGAATATACAAGACAGTAATACCCTCAATCTTGATGTACGGCTGTGAAGCCTTTATTGACCCTAAAAGAAGAGACGACGCTTCTAATATCAGAAACAAAGATCTAGAGGAGGATGCTAGGACCTGTACAAACACCGGATGGTGCCTGGAGGAGGCTTAAAAACAGGTAGCTGGAAAACCAGGTTGGCGAGCCTAACATCAGTGTTGTCTTAGGTACTTAGTAAATTAATGGCCCCTAGTGACCCGGCCTAGGTACCCATAGTGCCATTCTGAAGTATAGGACAATGTCGCAGCCGCTAGTCCATTTAACGAAAGTGCAACTTTTAGTTATTTGGTTCGTATCAACGTGACAGTCATCAGTTACTCAATATGCCCCCGCTTTCATCACCCTCTTGAAGTTCACAGCTGGACATCTCCAAATGTTCGCCATTCCTATCGATCTTTGGCTACTTGCATTCAGCTCATGACAGCCATCATGCGATCATCACTCCGCCTGGCTTGAGGGCGTCCTACACCACGTTTAGCGGGACCCTCGTTCTAAAAGATAAAGCTACAAATAAATCGGTATACCTGCTGATGTAGGTCCAGCACGAGATGCGCCCTGTCAGACAGGATGAGCCTGTCCTGCCAGCCCTGCATGCCCTTCAGTTCGTTTTTCTTCAGCTCCTCGAAAAGGCCGGGCAGGTGGATGACCACGCCATTGCCTGGAAATATGAATAAACTCTCTTACTGTAGGTCTCGCGAAGGTTTTACAGCGATAAAGAGCCGATCGATCGATATACATGCCGATCGTCGACATGTATATATTTTCTTTTTTTTATGTTTGTTCGCCGATTACTCTGCCACTCATGAACCGATTTAGATAATTCTTTTTTAGGTGGAAAGTAGATAGTCCCGGATTGGTACCATGATCAGAATATCCGGAAATAACTCTTTCAATACTGTACTCACAATTAGTTTTTTAGTTATTTGGCGAGGGTGGAAGAGGGAGGGGAAGGGGAGAGGAGGGCTGCCAAAAAGAAGATACTAAAAGCCTTGAAAAAAAATTTTCTGTGAAAAAACCGCCTTCAATAACCCGAACTAAAAAGTGTAAAATAATATTTTTATCACTTTATACACCTCAAATAACATTTTATAACAACACACTCGAGAAAAGGTGTTACCCAAGTCGGCGCCCAATACTATCTTGTAATTTTACACAATAAAGTGATAAAAATAATATTTTACACTTTTTAGTTCGTGGTTATTGAAAATTTTTAACGAAACATTTTTAATTTAACATTTATCAAAATTCAATCAAAATATGTATAGTAAATAACTGTATGGAAAATAGTGGGGGTCAATTGGCTCAAATGATAATGATGGTATAATAGTTTACAAAGTCATTTTTCAGAAAGTTAGATGAACAATTTTATTATATGCTGAAATATTCAACCGATCTCTAAATTAAAACTATATTTACTATCATAATTTCATAACAATTAAAATAGGTTTCTCAGATGCATCCTAATAATTACCAACTTAATATTTTTTTAATTACTGGTAACTTTATAGCGACATTGTCGCCCCCATGTCAATGTCACTGAGGTGCCTTCTGATCTTGGTCGGTGTGTACTGTGTATTATGTTTATTATTGCTTCTGTCCTCGTTTCCGGCACACTTTTCTCCCCTGTCAGTAAGGCGCAAGCGACAACTCGAGGTGCGAACAGTTTTCCCAACTTTCCTGCCAGTTAAAAGTGAATGTAAATCTGACATTTGTTACGCATCTTGGCAGCGTTCCAAATTGGGGTGTGTCGTGACATTGAAGAATAGCAATGACAGACATTCGGCCAACCTCCACACAGATTACCGAGGTTCGTCCAAACAAAAAAATACAAGTTTCGAAACGAAACACGACGTTTATCGAAGTTTTGATTACGTTGGCAGCTATTTTAGTTTTTTGTAATGCCTTTGACTATCGTCTCTTTTAACTGGGAGAAAGACATCAGAAATTTAGTCGAAAGTCTAGAATATTAAACTGTTATTATTGAGTCCTGTTTCTCCATGCGAGAAATCGTTCTCGTTTATCGAAACAAGACGGTTTCCATGTACCTTGGTGACATTTATAGGTCTCTGATGATCTTCTTCATTACATAGGTACCTACTACCTAGTGACTTGGTGAAATTTATAGCCGTCTGATGATCTTCTTCATTACAAAGGTACATCATCAGCGGCCTATAAGCGCGATGCGCGCGATATTGAGCGATGGTAGACCTGGAGCCCAATTCTCGTGCTTGTGATATTTTGAGAACATGGCGGATATCACCCGAAAACCATACAAAAAAACTATGTTTTAGTGATATATGTCGTATGAAAATAAATGTCACGAGCCCGAGAATTGGGCTCCAGTGGTTCAGATCGCGCCTTCCATACGGGGGTCGTGATTGGAATCCGAGCAGTACATCTGAATTTTTCAAATCTATGTGCGTATTTTTACCATTAGCTCGACTCTACGGGAAAACATCGTAAGGAAACCTTTCGAATAGATTTTGAAACGTGAAACTAGTATTCAGTTGATCTGGATCCCTTGTTAAAGGGTTGCGAAGCTCAGACGGCAGTCGCTTCGTTGTAATATCAAATCCTGAATCATGGTAAATGCTTACCCCGGGCTCCAGAGCGACGCTTTGAACGCAACCTGACCGTGGGAGAGCCACGCTTCGGCATGAATGGGCCGTCTCGACCGGAGTGATACCACGGCCTCACAGAATACCGGCGTGAAGCATTACTGTGCTGTGTTTCGCTGCGTGAGTGGGGGTACCGGAGGCCCAATCCGGGGGAAAGGGGGGTTTGATGGTTGGCAGCACACTTGTGACTCCACCAGTATCGCGAGTGTCCATGGGCGGCGGCAATCGTTTACCATCATGCGGTCCGTCTGCTCGTCTGCGACCTATGACATAAAAAAAGAACCGGGAATTACACGCTTAGATGAGGAGGAAAGGATACCGCCAATCAATAGGCTCCATTTACATATAAAAATTGCATTGTTAACCTTGGACATCAATGGCAGGGGGCACTGGCATCTATATTTACCCGTCCCGTCTCCATAGAGTACATTATTGATTATTTATATAAGAACAAACAAGGAAATCGTTTTCCCATAAAGAGCAAGACCTTGGCCACAAATGCCACATTTACTAATTTAGCAAGCATGGCTAATGTAGCCATCCCGTGCCGTCTCCGCGTGTTGTACCATGGTACAATTTTCGCCAGTTGCTTGAGCCAAAATCTCCTCCTTCCATGATTTCTGTTTGCATGTTTCGATTTTGTCAACTGTTTAGGGCTCCGCTTTCTTTGGTATCTAATATATAGAAGAAAGGATAGAGCCATCGCTAACATCGTAGCTCAGTGGATAATAACAGTGATTTCAGCGTGCAATTGGGTTTAAAGATATTTATTCTCATAAAAGACAATATACAGTCACTTGCATGAGAACATTGCTTGCTTATAAAACTATGTTTCTTTTGTCCGAGCTTAATCAAACAGGTTTTCGCAAACAAGAAAACAGAAAAATCGATTAAAATTTAGAATTTAGTAATTCCCGGTTGCATCCAAAGCTGTCGCCCTTGAGCCCGGGGTACGCTTACTTAGACCATGATTCAGGATTTGGGAAATCTGGTCATTACAATGAAGCTACTGCCGTCTCAAGACGAAAGTCTTCAATGCGTGTGTGTTGCCCGTGATAACATACGGAACCGAAACATGGCCGCTTACAATGTGCCGCTTAAGGAGGCTCAACTCAAAGTCACCTAGAGAGCAATGGAGAGGGCTATAATCTCGGAGTCTTCTTGCGTGATCGTATCAGAAATGATGAGATCGGCAGGAGAACTAAGGTCACAGACATAGCCCAAAAGATTGCATGCCCCAAGTGGCAATGGACAGGGCACGTAGCGAGGAGAACAGACAGCCGTTGGGGCGGAAAGTTCCTCGAGTGGAGGCCATGTACAGGAAGTCGCAGCCGTGGCAGGCCCCCACAAGGTGGACCGATGATCTATGTGGAGATCATTGGGGGAGGTCTATGTCCAGCAGTGGACGGCTATTGGCTGAAATGAATATGATGAAGAATACTGCCGTCTGACGTTTGCAACCCTCTGACAGAGGAACCAGACCAAGGACCATAAGGAGCACATTCAGGATCATTATCTCAACAACCTATTTTAGGTTTTAAGAGACTATCCGAAACGTGCTAGTTTCCTCGTTTCAGCTAGCTTTGTGCAAGTTTTCCCTCACGTGATCTAGTGGTTGAATTAAAATATACACATAAAATTTAAAAATCCAGGAGCCCAATTCTCGGGCTCGTGACATTTATCATCATACGACATATGTACGAGTATATCAACAAAACATGGAGGATATCGTATGAAAACGTTTTTGCTTATTCTCGCGATGTCGAATGGTGACATATGTCATATATTTTCGTGCGACACGTATCGTATGGTCTTGACCATACGATATAAAGTATCACAGTAATTTTGGTGATATTTCTCCAATTTAACGTGACGTTTGAGTCGTTTCGCGTTTTGTTGTTTATTGACGTTTGGTTGTTCAAATCACATAACAAGTTTAAATTAACTGCACAAGCTAAGAAGATGATTGATTCTCTGTGTGAACGATTGTTTAGCTGAGATTTTTAAATTTTCTTATATTTTCTTTAATTGGTAAAAATTTTCACCAGTACCTACATACCTCTAAATATTCAATCAATCAATATATAAATTGCGTGCTACATTGGGTACAAAGTACCTTAATTAATAAATGTACGTACATAAGATGTTATTAATATAATGTAGCGCCCTGTAAGGGCATAGCAATGTTAATCAGTCATACTTCACATTATAACTACAAATTACTATCTTGAATGCTAAATTTTGCTTATTACTAGAATTTAAAGAAATATGAATATTATTGCACTATTTGTTACTTATCTGTGTTATTCGTCATTAAGCCTTTTTATCTCAGTAATAAAATCAGTGTAAAAAAATCTTTATTTTTTTTTTTCTTTTAACGCGTCTTTTTGCCACAGACTGAAAAGAAATCTTTTGGCTTTCGGTCAGTGTAACGGAAATACAATTTCATAAAATCAATCTTCTTTTTCGTCTTTTTTGATCGTATTTTAAAGCAGTTATGATAATTATGATGTTATACAAACATAAAATTGACTGTTGATATAAAAAGGCTAGAAAATGTTGAACTAATACTTAAATAATAAACATTAAGATTTCTCGATTGTATATTTGTGTCAATCAACAAAATGGAACGTATTAGCGGAAACGATATAGGCCACATTCTGTTTTTGGTGATATATATCGAATGAAAATAAATATCACAAGCACGAGAATAGGGGCGCAACTCTCGGGCTCGTGACATTTATCATCATACGACATATATCAACAAAACATGGCGAATATCGTATGAAAACGTTTTTGCTTATTCTCGCGATGTCGAATGGTGACATGTCACATATTTTCGTGCGACACGTATATCGTATGGTCTAGACATTGGAAAAGTGACATTACAGAAAATACTACATTTTATCGCACGTCCCGAGAATCGGGCTCCAGAACTGCGTGTCCGGGTTTGATACAAGAAACTGTCATTTGTGGCGTATTAGTGTTTGTCTGGTACGGAATTCTTGTGTACCATCCCGATTCGAACTTAGCCCGGTTTTAAAGCACGCAAGTTCATGATCATGGGCAATGTTCGGTTTGCGAAAATATTAATACAGCTTTACAATTAGCATTAACAAGTACCTAACTGTCTTTGTTCGAGCCACTATAGGTAACAGTTGACGTCATTTTCAACTGATTGTGTTTGTCATAAACAAAAATAGAAACAGTAATATAAAGCGTACAGTACCCTCACCATGAGTTTGAAGAACTGTTCTCGTTATCGAAAAGATAAAGATAAAGATAAATCTTATCTTTATCTTTTTATCTTTAAAAAATTATCACTATCGCCTTGTCCCTTGCATTGTGGTGCATGTGAAAGAGACAGAGCAATAGTTTTGGATAGCGAGGATAGTATGTCAAACTCATAGGTAAGGCCGCTGATCATACAAATAGGTTAGTGTTTTTATTCTTTGCCATAGTATATTTGACTTCCTGGGTGGCGTAGTTGTTAGCGAGTCGCACTATAAAGCGACGGCTGCGCAAGAGGTGTCGGGTTCGATCCCCGGATCGCGCCAAAATTTTGTACCTAAGTTTTCGGTAAGAAATTCTTAGTGTCAGCCCGGAGTCTGGAAGTTGGCGGTTTTGTACCCCAGTGCCTCGGAAAGCACGTTAAAAGCCCTACGCCCAATCCCTCTCCCGTCGTGTCACGTTGGTATCCCATCGGAATATCAGGGTAAGGGAATACAGAGTGCACTTAAATTTGCGTACACACTTGAGTATTATAAAGGCACTTTTACACATGTTTATTTTCGTGCTTAAAGCATGCTACTTTTGAGTCAGTGCTACTTCTTAGTAGCATCTGTGTACGGTCGTGCTACTAATAAGCATGCAAATTTTGAGCATGTTCAAAAATCGCACGCCGGTCGATTTTTCAGCATGCTAACTGCAGTGCTAGTGGAAGGGGGGGTGTGGCCACAGTAGATAAATACGCTAAAGCAGTATCGACACTCCGCCATTTTGGACAGAAAGTTACCTACCGTATGGGGTTGTCCTCTTATTTTTGTAAAATATTATTCTTACCTGCAGACTACTAGTTTAAGTACCGGGCTGTGATCGCGGGGTCATAGGTGCAACAAGGATCACCTGGTGCGTGTTTAATTAGAACTAATGATATTTCTTAAGAAATAAGCATAATACCTGACGCCCTGTTGGTCTAGTGGTTTAAGTACCGGGCCGTGATCTCGGGGTCCTGGGTTCGATTCCCGGGTCGGGCGAAACTATGTTTCGAATTTTTCGAACATAGCTCGGGTTTGTGATCACCAATCCGCATTTGGCAAGCGTGGTGATTAAGCCTAATCCCATCATAGTAGCGATGACTTGATTTATATGATGGAGGTCTTTGCCCTGCAGTGGGACAGTTTATAGGCTGATACTTTTTTTTTTAAGCATAATACTAGCATACAATATTCGTACACCAAAGTACTCAACTGATTCCTAGTTACAAAAAGTTACGCAAAGATACATAAAATTAGACATATTTTTCATAACGTTTTGTTTCGTCATTCACGTTAAGGTATTGGCCATGCACCCAATCGCTCGGGCCAAGACACAGTGCTCGTAGTGTCCATACTGCTTGCGTATATATCTACTGTGGTGTGGCGGAGTGCTTTAGCCCTTAATCGGATATGAGTCAGTGAAAAATTTCATTGGTTTTCGCTCTTATGCCATGACACATAAAGTTCAAAATCAGGTGGGAACTATTTTACCACTGTCCGATTAAGGGTTAGCACGTGTAGACAGGTTTGCTTATTTTTAAGCATGCTTAAAATATGGGTAAAAATAGCATGCTTATTGATAGCAAATGTGGACAGTTCCCTAAGTGTGCTCAAATTTAGCATGCTTAAAAAGCATGCTACAAATGAGCTTGTGTATTTATATATTCTGCGTACAACCCGTGCGGATAAAGAATGGGATCAGAAATGGCGGCGCAACTATTCACTTCTCGCTCGCACACTATTTGCGTCTATACTCGCACCCCACGAGTGCGAGTATAGACGCAAATGTGTGCGAGCGAGAAGTGAATAGTTGCGCCCCCATTTCTGATCCCATTCTTTATCCGCACGGGTTGTACGTGGCTAATCGTGAGATTGGTCGCTGTAGCCGTAATCGTTTGGAGGATATTATAATTGAGCTTTGGAGCGTTGGTAGCTCAGTGGATAAGAACACGCCTTCCATACGGGAGGTTGTAAGTTCGTATTCGAGCATGCGACGGAAAACATCGTGAGGAAATCAGGAGGATTCGGATAGTTTCTGAAACGTGTAACCATGATCCGGGTTAGTCTGGCTCCCCTGTTAAACGGTGGCGAATGTCAGACGGTGACATTATTCTAAATTCCAGATTATAACTTTTGATTTAAAAACCAACAGCAAATAAATTAAATATTTTATAATGATCGTATATTCCATCTGTAACGCCCGAGACATTTAAATTACATCGCATTACGCCATGCAAAAGTACACGAACGAACAATAAATGGGTAGTTCTTCTTTTTTATCGACAATGAGCCAAACTTACACATCAACATTTAACTTTTATATAACAGACTACAATTGATAAAGAATATATCCTAAATATTCGTTAATGTACTATTTTACAGATGGACTATTACATGATCTAAAATTTAATTGATAAAGAATACTTTTTGATTAAAATGGACACCTCCGTCACGTCCCCCGAAATTAGTGCCATTTACACCTCTGTCACGCTTTATATATTTTTTTACATTGTTAAATCATGCTAAAGTACCTACGAGGTGATAAAACAATGTCATTATTTCATGTTAAATTAAGAATATCTTGATGGTGTAACGTATATTTTTTTATATAATTAATTACTTGATAAGTCACTGAGGACGGGCTTATTGTCGTAAAAAAAGAAGAACGACCCAAATACACAAAATGAATTTGTTTGTCCTTATTCTGTCAACAATGGACAACATTTCAAAATTGCTAAGCTCTGAAACAAAAAATACCATTTCTTTATTTACTTTTCCGCTGCGCGAATATATATTTATTAATTTTTTATATTGCTTATTTACTGAGAAAAAAATTAAAAACTAAAAAACGTAAGATGACGTCATCGGACGGCAGAATGTAAAATATTTCTTTGCCTAGCACATTATAGTTTTAAATTTACGAAATGCCAAACCCATGACATGCAACTGTCAAAAAAAAGACAACTTGTCAACGTTGAATGAATGATTGACGTTGACAATGTTGACACTAGTATTATTTACCTTTGACAGTAGTACCTTATTTTTATTAAAACAATGATAAGCAAAGGAATATCGCTGTATTCAGCCGTCCGATGACGTCATTTGGCGCTTACGTCTATTTAGAATATTAAGAATTTTAATAATTATTTTATGCATGAAAATGGACAAATTTTGAAAAAAGAAAAAATATGGGTCCGTTCATTTTATGTCTATTTTCATATAAAACAATATGGACATGTTAAAAATATGAAATGTTGTCCATTATATACTTACAATCTCTGAATAACGAAAGGCATTATTAGAGTTGTGTAAACCGCTTCACACTATCTGGCTGCATGCAATTCAAATATCACGTTATCAGATACAAGAGGCCTGCCCTTACTAAAGTTACTTTCGGGACATTAGTTATACTTACTAATAGATGGCGCTAGTTGTCGATTACATCGCGCAAGCGTTTCGTGTTTTCGGATTACCTATAAGCGTTGCCGCTGTCTGTAGGATTTACCTCTTTATAATAGTAATAGATAATAGATTGGAAGCAGGAATATGATATTTACAACAAAATCCCTAACAAGCACCTCACGCGACTGTTATCAGCAGTGAAGTAATCGGAATAGGAACTCCTATTCCGAATTATAATTAATCAAGACGGGAATTAACACGATATTTATTATGTGATACAACATTGTGTACTCGCATATTTTACTTGACGTTTTGGCTACCTTACAGCAGCCGTGGTCACAAGCGGACTCACTCACGACTCTTATTCCGAATGCCGAAACTTTTTCGGTTTGGCAATACAAATTAGATGGTATTAACAGCTCCAAGCGATGTCTCCCATTAAAATTTCTAAAGTTTAATGTACTGCGTTAGTTTTAAGACTGCAATTTAATAAATAAAAATAAAATAAATAATTTTGGCTACAAGACAAATAAAGCGTTCGGTTTCTTATTGGGTTAAGAAGTGGGCACAAGTATTACGATGGTAGGTAACTTTTTACTATGGTAGGTAAACATTATAATTTTTTGTTAACCTCTGTTTGTTAGTTGGAGATTCTTATCTTATCGAACCATTTAAAACGTCTTTCTTGTATAGTACGCGTCACGTCCGGTAATAAAAATAACATACTTACACAACAGCTTCATTCATTTTGATGTAACTTCGTCGAAATAAGAATCGACGAAGTTACATTAGGTTTTGTTTTAGCAAGCTATGAAAAATATTTAAAAGGGGTTTCCCGGTGAATTAGTGAATGAATGAATATTATTTTATTGCACTCATTATAAATTATGAAAACTTAAGACTAGATATTACAGGATAGGGATTACGGTGCAAAAGCGGCGTTTATTTTAAGTCGTACATATAAGAAATACTGTAGACAATTACACATACATTATTATTACATACGTTACTATTTCTAGAATTGATCTTAATGATGATGTCTGAGAACTTGCGCTAAAATTAAATTAAGAAATTATAGGTAAGTATTAAAAATTCATTAATGATATTCATTAAAATACACATACACATTACTGAACGATCGACGACCCATTTGGGACAATGATAGTGGACGCTGCCTTTGGTCCTAAGGTTGCGGGTTCAATTCGATCCCCGCACAGTACAAACATTTGTGTGCATGAACATGTCTGTTTGTATTTTTCTGGGTGTTTTTACAAAAGAAAAGTATTATATATATACACATATTTGTAGTCCCTTTGTTGATTCTGATATCCGTAATACTGGTGCTTGAGCTACCTATCTCGGAGTTAGATCAATGTATGTGATATTGTGAAATATTTATTTATTCTCAGATTTTTATTTGCGAATTATTTAATTGTCAGTTACGTAAATTGAAACGTATTTTTTGTGATATGGACATGGGACACAAAGTAGGAATCAATTCATGTGCATGGGGGCAGGACAATGTATGTGACGTTGTCTGAATTTATTTATTTACTATTTTCCCGATACTTTTATTAAATTTTGAGGAATTGGAATTGAGACTTTCCAATTGGATACAGTTCATAATTTTATTTGAAATACTAGTCATGTTTCGTTGTATGTCTAAAGGTTGATTGGAGTTTAAATATGAATGGCGAATATATGTATATTAGGACGATTGTCGAAACCACAATAGTTATTTGGCATCAGCCTATAAAGGTGTGATAATTCTGGAAATAATCATCTTTATAATTAACACCTCGATACATATTGATACTAGTATATTGCAAGTATTGTAAGGCAAAATGTAGCCGAACTTATGATAAATGTAACATGTCTTGTACAGTCAAAGAACGAAAAGGTTCGTCAGTTTTCAAATTGATTCGTTTGATATGCTATGAGCACTAATTACCTTTCGTAAATTTGTCAGAGTAATACCTGTTGCACAGAATCAGAAAGTTCAAATTTGCTTGTAGTAGCATTGATTCCTATTCATGTAAAGAAAATTTAAAGAAGTTTGGCAGATCTTTTCAAAACGGTAGGTTGGTATAACTGATTCTTGCCGTGCAAGCGAAAATTTACCTTAAGGTGACGAACCTTTTTATTCTCTGTACAGTACCTACATACGCAATAAAATACACTTGTACTTGAACTTTAATTCTTACCAATAACAGAAGTGCATTTCTGGTTGATGATGCCACTGGGAAGCAGGTGGAAGTCGAACTCTTTGCCGTCGACCACCACGGTGTGACCAGCGTTGTTGCCACCCTGTGGATTGAAGAAATTACGATAAAAATCACTCTTTTAATGTGATAGGTGGCAGACGAGCAGACGGATCACCTGATGGTAAGCAATTGCCGCCGCCCATGGAATCCCTCGACACTTGTGGAGTCACATCTCTAAGCCAACATTTATTTAATTATTTAGCACTACTTTTTGATCTGTTTTTGCACTCGAATTTTGGATTAACGCCATAAGTGGCCGTTTTTGACGGTAATTCAATTTTCGAATACAAAAGCAGACCCAAAAGTTAAGTATAATTATTAAATAAATAGTAAGTATAAGTGTTTTCCGAGAGGCTGTAGCTTCGAAATTGTTAAAAAGATATCCGGTTTAGTCGCTAACAATTTAAATCAATTGGCGTCGCTGGTATGCCCTACCCGTCACCTTAAATGTTAACTTTAATAACAATATTATCATTCAAATCAATACTATTGACTGTTATCTTATTTACAGATTGTATGTCGCAATGTTCGAGTGCAAAGTAATCAGTTTCTTCATACTATTGCAATAGTGAAATCTTAAATATCCTATTAGATTGAAGGTCTAAATAACTTTCATTGATTTACGATGCTATTGTATTTTCTATTAGGATATAAATTGCTTTTTGTAATTTACTTGTCATTGTGAAGTATATAACATTCCGAGTGTGCTATTTTGGGAATTGGACAAAATCACTTAAGATGACACATCGATGAAACTAACTAACTAACTAGGTTGGCGCAGCGACCCATAGTGAGTCTTGGCCTCCGATAATAAGAGCCTCCACCTTGGTCGATCCTGCGCCACCTCCTGCCAGTCATCTGCCGAGAGTCCGCGCAAGTCTTTTTCGACCTCATCCATCCAGCGATATCTCGGACGGCCTACTGGCCTTTTGCCATTAGGACGTCCCTGATACGCTCGCTTTACCGCACGATCGTCTCCCATTCTTTCTAGGTGGCCGAGCCAGCGAAGTCGATGCGCTTTAGTCTCGCCAATGATGTTGGGCTCGCCCACCTGGTCTTTCAGTTCCCTGTTCTTTAGCCTCCTCCAGGCGCCATCCGGAGTCTGTATAGGTCCCAGAATCTTCCTCCAGATCTTTCGTTCATACGAGTATGTATAAATTGAGGCGATTATGAGGCATTTCACTCTTTGCCAAGGTCTGTTTTTCCGGACAACTACAATCTGGACATCTTTAAGGCAAGAGTGAACAGACATCTTCTAGGCGAACGCGTTACATCCTAGACTCATCGTCTGAGATTGTGGTCAAGCGTTAGCCTATAGTACATAAAACATAAATTAAAAAGTACAACAGTGAATCCATAAAAGAAAGTATTAAGAATTTTTGAGACTAAATTATTTATTTATTTATATATTAAAGACACACTAACAATACATGCCTGCATAAATTTATGTCATAATTTCTTCCTGCAAGTAACCATAATTATTTTAATAATTGCTAAAAGTGGCCACTTTAGGCAATAACAAGAATTATGGTTACTTATACTTTATTTCTTTTATTTTACATTATTTTAGTTTTCGGAAAACTTACAGCTAGATTTAGGGATACATTCACAGAAAAAAAAAACATTGAGGGCCAATTACCTACAAGTTTCCACTGATAATCACTTGGTTGAAGATAATATTACACATGTACATCTCAAAAAATTCTTAATAAGTTCCTTTATGGATATATAGATATACCGTTATACTTGTCTAAAAAATGACTATCATAAATTATGATGTTCTATAGTTCTTAAAGTCTAGGAATGCTGACAGGTACACAAACAAAATTATCGGATTTGCGATAGCCAACTCGAATGCTCTGACATGAATAATATCTTCCAAACGACTACGGCTACGGCGGCCAATCTCAACGATCAGCCACGTACGGACGATATAGTATAGTGCTCAAGTGTGTGCGCAAACACAAGTGCACCCTCATATTCCTATTCCAAACGACTACGGCTACGGCGGCCAATCTCAACGATCAGCCACGTAAGGACGATATAGTATAGTGCTCAAGTGTGTGCGCAAACACAAGTGCACCCTCATATTCCTATTCCAAACGACTACGGCGGCCAATCTCAACGATCAGCCACGTACGAACGATATAGTATAGTGCTCAAGTGTGTGCGCAAACACAAGTGCACCCTCGTATTCCTATGGGACACTACTGTGACACGACCGGAGAGGGGTTGGGCGCAGGACCAATAGCTTAACGTGCTTTCCAAGGCATGGCCACTAAGAATTTCTTACCGATAACTGAGGTACAAATTTTGGGCACGACCCGAGGATCGAACCGGGGACATCTTGCGCAGCCACCGATTTAAAGTGCGACAACTGCGCCACCGAGCTCTGAGATTATTACCTTTATGACGAGCCACAATAATACAAGGCTCCTAACCGAGATACGTGGCGCGTCCTATGTACATGTCCTTCTATCCTGAGCTGTTACATGGAGAGTCCAAAGTACAGCAGTGGGCGTAGCAACGTAGACCTGGAATGCCATGCTGTGGCCACCTAACGAGAAGAAATCCTCGGAACGGTGAGATCGCTCCGCGAAGCCTGTGAGGTTCCCAGGAAACGTCAATACTTCTGGGCGGAGTTTGGTTGGCTTCTATATCCATCCGACCTATCTATCACGCACAATGGACCGAAAAGGAGACCTTAATTCAGGATTGGGGAGTCTGGTAATTACAATGAAGAGACTGCCGTCTGACCTTCGCAACCTATTACAGAACCTGACCAACTGAACCATGATTACACGTTTTAGAAACTATCCGAAACGTGCAGGTTTCCTTACGATGTTCTCCTTCACCGCCGAGCTAATGGCAGAAATATGCACATAGAATTGTAAAATCCTCATGGAAGGCGCGTTCCGAATCACTGAGCTACCATCACTCTTACAATAATAAATTACATTTACAGCATTGGACGAATATTGACTGTTGTGCCCTGTCGGTCTAGTGGTTTAAGTTCCTGGCCGTGATCTCGGGGTCCTGGGTTCGATTCCCGGGTCGAGAGAAAAGTATGTTTCTAACAGTGTAGTTTAGAACAGTGCTAGTGAACGCTGCCATGGTCCAAGGGTTGCGGGTTCGATCCCCGCACAGTACCTACCTACAAACATTTGTGTGCATGAACATGTCTGTTTGTATTGGTCTGGGTGTTTCCTATGTATTATGAGTATGTACTTACAAAAGAAAAGTAGTATATGTATATATTTGTAATCCCACTTTTGATTCTGATATCCGTAACACAGGTGCTTGAGCTACCTATCACGGAGTCAGATCAATGTATGTGATGTTGTGAAATATTTATTTATTTATTCTAATTTTTCGGACATAGCTCGGGTTTGTCCAATCCGCATTTGCCAAGCGTGGTGATTAAGCCTAATCCCATGATAGTATCGATAACTTGATTTATACGATGGAGGCCTTTGCCCTGTAGTGGGACAGTTTATAGGCTGATACTTTTCTTTGATGATGAAACAATTATTGGACAGCTCGTAATGTGCAAACAGGGCAAGATTTTTTTGAATAGTGTATCAGTTTTTCGTCATACGAGTGACGTAAAACGACATTCGCCTATTTATTAACTACAAATAATGATATTACATTCTGGTATTAGCATTTGAAGTTATCGCCTTATTTTGTTGTACTGATTATCATAACAATCGTGCATAAGCACTAAAGATAAATTGTTACAGGCCATTAGCACTTTTATGGCAGTGTATTTTGGTACAGAATCGCGTGCAGTACCACTTTTACGCTGTCACGTGGTTGTGTGTTATTTTATTACTTGCAAAACGCGTTGAAGAGTGAATCAGAAACCTACTAGTATAATACTAAGTATTTTTTATAATGAAAATGATTGAAAATGAAAAAGATTTTCCGCACTTAAGACTCTCTCAGTACATCATTATACGTAATGGGTGAGTTGACTATAGAAACCAAACCAGCTCCGGCCGGAAGCGCAGAAGTTTCCTGGGGACCTGAGGCTTCGCGGCGCGACCTCACCGATCCGAGGATTTGTTCGCGCTTGGTGGCCACCGATGACCGATGATAATGATGGTGACAGATGGGCCGACGCCCGGTAGGCCGGCCTAGGTATCGCTGGAAAGACGTCGTCGAAAATGATCTGCGAAAACTTCAGGTGTTCGAAACAAGAGAACGCCAAAGTGGCGTTCTCTTGTTTCGGAGGCCAAGACTCGTTCCGGTCACTGAGCCAGTGGAGTAAGTAAGTAAGTAAGTTGGTGGCCACCGCATCGCATTCCAGGTGACACACTCCATGCCATCGAACAAACAGACCCTCAGCATAGAGAGTTATCGGTTTTGGTGTTTGATCTTAGTAAACACACATCCAAAATAACATGTCATGTTCGCCATGTGAATTTTTAGAGATAGATGCAAAGACAGTACCCACCTGATGCAAGGACTAATGCAGTTAACATGGGAACTACGGCGGTTCTATCTATAGATGGAATCTTGCTGAACTGGTTGCTGGGATATTGACAGCATAAAGGGTTGCCGCCTGCCATATTGAATGTCTCATCTCCATAATCATAATGGGGTCCATTCGATGGCTGATTTTGGATGGAAATGAAAGTTGACAACATCGGGACAGTTTAATAGACTTATGTAAAGCTGGTTTCAAGTAAAAAGAGTCATTATCATAGATGAAATAAACATAAACAATACAATTATCTGGTTTGAGTTCTGAAAATGATGGACTTTCAACATTAAGGAATTAAATACATTTTCCTTCAGAATATCACTCACTTGCCATTTGATCATGCTAAAATGTGACTGACTCGTCACATTTAGCAGTTTATTGGTCTGTGTCCTATGAATGTGCCTCATAAATAAATATCAAGTGATAAGTACTACGGCGTAAACTGTAGTGTTCTAAAACAAACTCTATTTCCTGTACCATAAGGATTGTTGCAATATCAGTAAGCACTGCCATATAAATATTATGATAGTTGTGATAGCACATCTGCAACTTCCTGCTGTGTTCAACATACAAATTTCATGCTAAACATATTATTCACTTTAGAGAAATCAAAACCTACCTAGAAATATAGTTCTGTGTAGAAATATAGTTCTGTGTAATATTACAAGTAAAATCAAAAAGTGATAGTAAATGCATCATTTATGTCCAGAAAATAAATCATGGCGCCATTAATGCTTACGTCATAGGGGTATGGAAGTGCCATTGATGACTTGGTATGGTAACCACATTAGAACTAAAAGGAAGCATTTATTTAATTACTTTTTAACCTGAAAATACCTTTAGTGTATTTTAACTTTGCCACTGAAATGCGGGCATCTTAAGGTACGATACTAGCGCCGCAAAGCGATTTATATTTATTGTATTGGATAAGAGACAATTTTAAATGATAAACAGTGATTAACAAATACTTTTAGTATTGACAATTTTTTGAGTAATAATTACTTCCTACTAGCATGGACTAATACATAACTAGTCCATACTACAAGTAAAAATAATTTCCATAATTGCTAAAAGTGGCCACTTTGAAAGTACAATGAAAGGATCATGCCTTATTCATGCCATATGCATCGCGGAGGCCGGCGTGGGTGATGTGCGACTCTGCATCTGGGAAATGTATACTAAAACACCAGCGATTTAATGTAATGTAAAGTGGACTCCTTTTTCCGCACCTAGACTCTCTTTTGGTCCTTTGTGCGGATAGATTTGCTGGCTACAGAAGTTTCCTGGGAACCTCACAGGCTTTGAGGAGCAACCTCATCGTTCTGAGGATTTTATCTCGTTGGATAGAAACACCAGCGATACTAACTCAAACAACTGGGATGTAATGTAATGTGGACTCCCTTTTCCACACTTAGACTCTCTTACGGTCCAGCACTTAGACTCTCTTACGGTCCATTGTACGGTTTTGTCATTGCACGTCCATTGTTTGTAAAGAACTGGGAATTATACATTATAATTATACATGATATTATGCTGAATGAAGCTAAACTGTGCCACTGAGGCCATCTTGTTAAACCAAAACTTAATAACATTATACTTTGCTCATAAATCATTGAAGCATACTGAAACTCAAAACAATGTGTGACTAATTTACATCTTTAACAGATACATTGGTTAATTCATGACCAAGTCTGGTTTGTTATCAGTTCGTAGCAGTTTTAACTGGATAAATATACTACACATTGCTTGGTTTATCACAATAAAACCACTATATCTGCGTTTTAGATGTTTTAAAGTGTTAACAGATGCGTGGATGTATTAATTTGAAAAAAATGTGTATTTTATTTTATTAAATACATATGTTAGACTAAAAGGTATTTATTATATGGGCCAATTAAATATTTTTGAATGTACCTTGTTGCCTGAATTAAATGAATTATTATATTATTATTAATACTTATATTTTTATACATATTATATGTATAATAAATTATGTAGACAATGATTTTCATTTGCTACTATCCTGCCTATTAGAGAAAGGACTTTCCAGGAAGAAAAAATTAAAACATTTTTTTATTGTGTAAATTGAATTATAATAAATGTTTTTTTTATTTACAGAAAATTCATCATATTCTCAACTAGGTATACTATTAAACAGTACAATCGCGAGTATGTTGCCAAGCTGTGAGTATATGCTAATATGAGTATGTAATTACATGTAAAAATAACCATTATTAGTACAATAGTGTTTCATAAATAATTATGTCAAATAAATCAGACAACTTTACTAGCATTCATCTATAATGAAATGAAGAACCTATGAAGTTAAGAATGTATGTATAAACTATATACGTAGTTAAGTAAGTACAGTAATGAAAAAGGTGGTGGTAGGTGCATAATATAAAAAAAATAACTGGTAATTTAAAAAACCTGGTGCAAACTAATTTTTTTTTGCTACACAAATAAAAGCTTTTGTATGACTTAACACCCTAAATATTTAAAAATAACCTATTAAGCCAATGACCTGTTATTTCAAGACAGCTACAATAAAATTAGACACAGCCCTAGATATGAAAAAAAAATGGTGTGAAGATTACGGAGCGTAGCAATAAATGGCCCAGACCTTGGCAGAAATCCACAATTAGCATACACTGTAATTAAAGCAAGGTCTCTATGCCACACTCAACATGCCTACAAATCTCAATCACATGATTTCAACATTGCTACTAACAAATATGAAAAAGGCTGCTATTCTTTATAATTACATAAACCGAACATGTCAAGTTTACGCAACATTGAATTGCGGCCGTCAATTCCCACTAGAAATGTTGGCACTAACGCAAAGTGCGGATTTCGTACAAAAACAATGTATGCACAATCCACATGTTTTCAAACAAGACTTGGCGCGTCGCCAGACATGTAGGCTTCTCAACAAAAACTAGCTGTCTACCCCGACCTCAATAGACAAGGGGTAAATAACAAAAATCTACCAAAATCAATGAACTTCCAACTTTACTGATAGGATTATAACCTCAAATGGACATTTCCGTAAACATTTCATGTACCTACATGTTGTAACTACAATCTTCAATCAAAAAATATTAAAAAGTACAGGGAAATGGGTATTAACGGTCTTCTTAATTAAAACAGAAGCGTATCTTACCTGGCAACGGCAAACGACGTCGGAATTCACGGCAAGTAAGTCCACCAGTTTGCCTTTACCCTCGTCACCCCATTGAGCACCCAACACAACAGTCACTTTATTTTCCATTTTGTATTTCTTTTTGCACGGACACGAGCACGACGACAACTCGCCGTTTAATTCGATATGCTTCGAATCTGCGGTCGAAGCCATTATTTATTGCAAACTTAGAAATTAGATGCGAAAGAGCGAGACATGCGCGCGCCGAATCCGCCGTTGCGAAAAAACTTGGGATAGGGATACCAGCGCTCTAAAGAAAACTACCCTTCACATACCATTGTTACATGGAACTGCACACATTTTTAGGGTTCTGTAGCTAAATGTGTAAAAACGGAACCCATATAAATTCGTCATGTCTGTCCGTCTGTCCGTCCGTCCGTATATCACCGCCAATGTTTTCCTAAACTATAAGAACTATATACACTATTGAAACTTGATAAATATATGTTTTTTGTTAACCGCATTACGATTTTTACACAAAAATACGATAAAAACATTATTTTTAGGGGGTAATAAAATAATTAAAAAACTAAAAAAAAATATAACATTACCATCAAAACTAACAACGAAAATTGGTTTGAACTAGACTTAGTAAGCAGTTTTTTTTACTTTATAAACCGTAAACCGCATTTTACCTTCCATATATCTTACATGCTGCTACAGAACCCTTCGTTGGCGAGTTCGACTCGCACTTGGCCGGTTTTTGTTATTGTAATGAATGAATGCTGAATAATTGCTGACGAATGAAAGTTTAGTGCAATGAAACAATATCTGTGAAAGATAACTGTATTTTAATATTAATAGTCTCGTTTTACAAGACTCATGATCATGAGGACTAACTTCCTACCACCAAGAACGATTTATTTGTATTTGTGGATAAAACTGTACGACCTGGAACGCCAAGATTCAGTTGCCTTGTTTACCTATCTTAATTCATCTTAATCATCTTTGCATGTAATTCCCGGTTGTAAAGTACGCGTGAGCCAGGATTCAGGATTTGGGGAGTTTGTTATTTACAATGAAGCGACTGTCATCCGTCTGACCTTCGCAGGAGAACCAGACTAACTGAATCATGGTAATGTAAAGTGGACTCCTTTTTCCGCACTTAGACTCTCATTTGGTCCATTGTGCGTGTTGGGTCCTCGCTATTCTAGCCAGCCCAACTCCGCCCAGAAGCTCGGAAGCACAAACTAAGTAGAAGATACAGCTCGGAAGCTTCCTGGGAGCTTCACAGGCTTCGCGGACTGAATCATGGCTACACGTAACAAAAACTATCCAAAACGTTCAGATTTCATAACGATGTTTTCCCTCACCGCCGAGCTAATAGTAGAAAAACAAATTGATTTGAAAAATCCACAGGTGCATGCTCAGTTTGAAACCACAACCCCCTGCATGAAAGACGAGTCTAATCCACTGAGCTACCATATTGCTCTTGTTTGTATCTTAATTTAATTCACAATATGTAGAATTGAAAATAAATAAAAATAGCTCCGAAATCCATTTTATTGTTTAAAGAATAAGATCATAAGTAAATAATCATAATATGAATACAAAATAATAATAATAATTTTATAATTATGGCTCTACCCGAAGATAATGGACAACATTTTAAAATTGCTAAGCTCTGAAACAAAAAATACCAATTCTTTGTTTACTTTTCCGCTGCTCGAATATATATTTATTAATTTTTTATATTACTTATTTACTGAGAAAAAAATTAAAAACTAAAAAACGTAAGATGACGTCATCGGACGGCAGAATGTAAAATATTTCTTTGCTTAGCACATTATAGTTTTAAATTTATGAAATGCCAAACCCATGACATGTAACTGTCAAAAAAAAAGACAACTTGTCAACGTTGAATGTATGAATGACGTTGAAAATGTTGACACTAGTATTATTTACCTTTGACAGTAGTACCTTTTTTTTATTCAAACAATGATAAGCAAAGGAATATCGCTGTATTCAGCCGTCCGATGACGTCATTTGGCGCTTACGTCTATTTAGAATATAAAGAATTTCAATAATTATTTTATGCATGAAAATAGCCAAATTTTGAAAAAAGAAAAAATATGGGTCTGTTCATTTTATATCTATTTTCATATAAAAAAAAAACAATATGGACATGTTAAAAATATGAAATGTTGTCCATTCGCCAATGTCAAGTAATATATTAAGAATAAGTAGGTAGTCAACAGTCGAAGTCACAGTCACTCAATAAAACGCCGGTGTTTTACGTTTTATCAGATTCAGCGGATACCACTCTAAATTTTAGAGTGACATCCGCTGAAGAGGCTAAAAACCCGCGATTGCTTTTAGAGTCTAAAAGCAATCGCGGGTTTTAAGACTCTATTAGGTCCAAGCAAGTTGTCACGAGACAACACACTCGACACAAAAACCACTAGACACTTATTTAAAACCTTTGAATTGAATCAGCCCACGCGGCTTGTTTTAGTCCTACCCGCCGTCTCCGATGAATAATTTACATTGATCATTTTACTATTAAATAAGGACATCGTAATGTATTTTTTTAACTACTTATTTTACTACCCACTATTCTTCATGGATCTAGGGAAAACCTTATGCCGTGCAACACTGTTAGCTACGTTCAGTTCAGAAATCTGTTAGAAAACATGGCGGGGCTCCTGGTGATATCCGCCATGTTTTCAAAATATCACGAGCACGAGAATGGACAACATTTCAAAATTGCTAAGCTCTGAAACAAAAAATACTAATTCTTTGTTTACTTTTCCGCTGCTCGAATATATATTTATTCATTTTTTATATTGCTTATTTACTGAGAAAAAAATTAAAAACTAAAAAACGTAAGATGACGTCATCGGACGGCAGAATGTAAAATATTTCTTTGCTTAGCACATTATAGTTTTAAATTTACGTAATGCCAAACTCATGACATGTAACTGTCAAAAAAAAAGACAACTTGTCAACGTTGAATGTATGAATGACGTTGACAATGTTGACACTAGTATTATTTACCTTTGACAGTAGTACCTTTTTTTTATTAAAACAATGATAAGCAAAGGAATATCGCTGTATTCAGCCGTCCGATGACGTCATTTGGCGCTTACGTCTATTTAGAATAAAAAGAATTTCAATAATTATTTTATGCATGAAAATGGACAAATTTTGAAAAAAGAAAAAATATGGGTGTGTTCATTTTATGTCTACTTCATATCAAAAATATGGACATGTTAAAAATATGAAATGTTGTCCATTGGGCTCCATGACCCATGGATACATGTCACGGGGGGAATTCTCCTTTGTTTCGGTAATAAAGCATATGCTCGTTCGTTACAGACTGATGGACTGCATCCAGGTTAGAATGTAGACCCCTGATATTATAAAACCCACGAGTGCGAGTATAGACGCAAATAGTGTGCGAGCAAGAAGTGGATAGATGCGCCGCCATTTCTGATCCCATTCTTTATCCGCACAGGTAGTATTTATTATGTTTTATTTTTATGTGAAAGGTGGCAGACGAGCAGACAGATCACCTGATGGCAATTGCCACAAACCAAGTAGAAGATACTACTGCAATTGCCGCAGCCCAAGGACACCCGCCGCAACAGCAATGTTATGTTTATTTGTTTATAAATATTTCATTTTTGTTAACCCCTTACCGCACGGGGTCCCAATTGTGCACAGTTTAGGTTTTGGTGATAAATTCAAATTTGTTGTTGTTTTTGATCATTGTTACCCCAAAACCAGCGAAGCGGTCAAATCACAGATCACAGACCAAGAAAAATCACAGATCACTTTATATGTAGCAAGGTCAAATAATCTGACGTTTTAAAACTTTGACATAATGGTAGCATTTGTTAATATGGCAAAAAAAAAACCAGTTTGAATCCAGGTTCTTATTCGATTTTACTGGGTATTTATGGATAGTTCTGCTTGTAGATTTTTTTATGCAAAAAATACTTCACCAAGCACGTTAATATTCAATATATAGGCAATAATATATCAATGTAAATGTTATGCAATTGCGGCATGTTCGTGTATACCAAATATGGAACTGTATGCAGAAGTAGTAAATATTCCCTAATTTCATATATGAATCACTATACAGTTGTGTTTATTAACAAGATACCTCTGCTATAATGATTATAAAGTGGACATATTTGTTTTTATGTAGGAACTTATGCAGGTGTCACCTACAGCCGGACTGTCTAATGATAAAACGATAGGCAAACCTTTAAACACAATATAATAAACAAAAAGGATAACAATAAGTTATTATTATAAAACCCATTTTGACACGATATAAATATGACCAAGAGTGACACGGTTATTTCAAAAATTCAGGCATATTATGGTGTAATATGCCTGAACGTTGAACCTGTGGGTATAACGAGCTTGAGATTTTTTTAAATTAAATTACTGCTTAACGTCCCATATTTGGCCACGACTATTTTGACACCAAAAAATATTTTTTTCTGTTAGTATGCACCGCAATCTTTGATTTTTTTTTCATACGGATACAAAATTCCATGCAGTATTTAAGGGGTTAAATGAAAAACATTAATTTAACAAAAATGAACGACTGAATTATCTTAGATAACAATAGTATTAGTTTTTGAACGAATAATCAGCTGCCATGCCATTCATTGTTCTCCTGTCTGTTACATTTGACAAGACATGTGTGTGTGACATCTGTGGTGACATTTCGCTGATTGATTCCGGGCCGGAGGACGGGTTGTCGCGATTTCGCGGACTTGATAAAAAATCGTCCTGGCTTACCGGTTGAATCTGAACAATTGTGTGTAGTACCTACCGTCCTATTAAAATAAAAAAAAAATGAGAAAAAACGTGTAATTTTATAGGAGACTGAGTTAGTTTTATATGAATTTACAATTTTTGTGCGTCAAGTCACAGGTACGCGGCCGAAATGAGAGTTTGTTTTATATTGTTGTACGTGTTTATTGTTGTAAGTGGAGACAAGGAGTTTGACGATCAGGGTAACAGGAAGAAGGTTTTCCAGCAGCTGGCTATGTCGCCGACGTATCTGCTGGATGACTACCACTTGGTCACCAGACACATCGCCGAAGTATCTATGTTCAGGAGCTACCGCACAGTTTCCGTTGTGTCCTACCCGGTGATGCGGGATGTCTCTGATGCTTGCTTCACGTTCTCATCAGAAGAGCTGCACTTGAATAAGATTGGTAGGTGCACCCCCAACAATTCAGATTCTTTTGTTCATTGTAGGCCACTTGTGAAGGGATGAGCTGCAATAAAAAGTTTGGTAATTAATCCATAATATTCTTTTATTAAAGTACTTTTATGGACCTAAATAGAATTGAATAATTTAAAATTTTCCTAAAAAATATACTAATAATATAAAATTCACTCCTTCACAATGTGACCAAAATATTTTGTTTTTTAAATTTTACTGCACAAGTTAATCTAAAATAATTTGGCAGAGATGATACCTCATTAAATCAAGCAGGAATTATCTAATTATTTCCAACTGATTTAGCTTTGGTGGCCGAATTTACCATCAGCCTCATATGCAGAATATATTAATTTATAATGCTCAAGTGTTTACTACCCTCATTATTTATTTATTTATTATTCCGACACCTTACAAGCTAACAAAAATTCATTCAAAGCCCAGTATAAGATTGGGATTAATTATTACATTCAGGTTCATTTGTCACAGATAATTAACAATAAAAAAAAGAATAACAGTCCTTGTCAAGTTAAACACAACTAAAAAAAATAGAAATTAAAATAAGCACATCAGTACTTAATATTAACATAAATAGCGAAAATTTTCAGTATCTTTTTTTTTATGATATAGGTGGCAGACAAGCCGCCGGATCACCTGATGGTAAGCAATTAGCATCGGCCATGGTCACCTGCAACACCAGTGGTACCCTCACTCACGCAGCGAAACACAGCTAGCCACATTGGGACACAAAAGTGACACAAGCAAAGAGAGACCAATGGCTTAACATCCTTTCTGAGGCATGGGGGCCATAAGACTGCCTATTTCTAGGTCTGTTTCAGCCCAAGTAGTGATATGTATAGAAATAATGTAACATTTAACTTGAACATTTTCCTTAAAAGCAACTTTGCAACACAGGTGTGCCTAGACTGCATGTTATGGTTACTTAACTTAGTAACATCCTTGGTTTTTTAATTCAGTGTGAATGGGCCATATAGATTTTTTTTAACTCTTGTGTTTCTTTGTCTGATATAATATCCAAAATGTATGTTTATGATGACGGGTAGGGCACACTAGCGAAGCCAATCGATTTTAATTTTTAGCTACAAAACCGGATCTATTTTAAACAATATCGGGGTTACATTCTCTCGACAAACACTTATTTATACTATTTATTAAATAACCATGCACAAATTTTGGGTCCGTTTTTGTACGCGAAAAATTGACTCACGCCAAAAGTGGCCACTATTGCCGTGAATCAATTTTGATTGGCGACGCTAGTGTGCCCTACCCGTCACCTTAACATACTTTAGTATGATGGAAGCTGGATATTGTAAACAAATCATTTATTTGTTTAATCATTGTCGGTTCTGATATCCATAACACAGGTGCTTGAGCTACTTATCTCGGAGTCAGATCAATGTATGTGATGTTGTGAAATATTTAAAAGGAAAGAATGTACTGATAGTAAACCATAAGGTTACTACCATACAACAATACAACCATATGTCAAAGTTCCTCAATTATTATTGAACAAGACATGTTTGACGTAGGAGAGAATAGGTAGAAAAAAGACAGAGATTTCTTATTATTCTTTAGCTGCGATTTTAATAATCTATTCACATTTTATCATTCTTATACCATTTATTAGCAGTGATCAGTTTAGGTGTGCCATTTTTAACAAAATCTAGTATCTAATTTATAATGCTTTATTGCTTTCAACAGCTAATAATGGTGAAGTGATAATATACCCTAAGGGAGTAGTATAAAAGCTTCACTTTCACTAATTATTAGGAATGTCTTTCTAAATAGGAGTGGCCTTATTACCCTACCCTATAATATCCTCTAACCGATTTCGGCTAAGGCGTAAAATATCAGCCACTTCATCATCAGCCCATTTAAGTCCCCACTGCTGGGGCACGGGCCTCCCTCAATCACATGAGTGGTAATTGCCATACTCACCACGCTTGGCAGACGGGTTGGCGAGGGTTTAGATATAAATGCAGAGTTTTCCGTCTCTGGGTGCTGATGATCATGCCAGCAGCTTTACCTTAGTCGCCTTTTACGACACCTTGGTAAAAGTGAGGGTGGCCTATTCTACTCTGCCGGGGACCACAAGGGCCAGCCACTTACGCAGGATATATTATTGTGTGCAAGTGTATGCGTAAACACAAGTACACTCTCTATTCCCTTGCCCTCATATTTCGATGGGACACCAGTGTGACACGACGCGATCAGGCGCCGGAACAACGTCTTAACATGCTTTCCGAGGCACAGGGGTACAAGACCGCCAACTTCCAGACTCCGGGCTGACACTGAGAATTTCTTAACAAAAAACTTAGGTACAATTTTTTTGGCCCGGCCCGGGGATCGCACCCGGGACACCAAGCACAGTCGTCGCGCTGCCCACTGCGCCAACGAGGCAGTGAGCCTGTCAGAGCTCAGTGGATATGAACGTACACATTTTAAACGGGATGCGTTACTTAAGCATGCATCACTTTTCAAATCCAAAAAATCAAAGTTATCCATCACTCGCTCGGCTGTTAAAAGGGGAAACAGACCAACTGCGCCATGATTACACATTCTGAATAGGTATCTGGAACATGCAGGTTTCCTCAGGATCACACATAGTAGAAATATGCACTGACGCATATAGATTTGTGATGTCCAGAGGTCCATTCTCGGATTTGAACAATCAACAGCAGAAGTTCATGCACACTTTTCGCAGCCAGTGACTCTTATGCTCTTCGGAATAAGAACTACATGAACAGAATGGCCGTGTGGTCCCCGGCAGAGTAGAATAGGCCACCCTAACTCTTACCGAGGTGTCGTAAAAGGCGACTTAGGTAAAGCTGCTGGCATGATCATCAGCACCCAGAGAAGGAAAACTCTGCATTTATACCAAAACCCTCGCCAACCCGTCTGCCAAGCGTGGTGAGTATGGCAATTACCACTCATGTGATTGAGGGAGGCCCGTGCCCCAGCAGTGGGGACTTAAATGGGCTGATGATGATGATGATGAACTACGAAATATGTGCAGCTACTTCTGCTGTTGACTGAACCACGACCCCCCGGAAGGCATGTTCTTATCCATTAAGCTGCCATCGCTTATATAAAATACTATTGTATTGAAGATTTTGTTTGGGACAAAGAAGTGAAATGACCTTGGATTTACCAAAAGACGGCGCCAGCGAAAAGTAAAGCCGATTTCATTAGTAAAGTTTCCTTACCATTAGGTTATCGGTCTGCTCGTATGCCATCGGTAAATGGGTGGTCCCCTTCTACTTAGTAAGCCGAGGAACTGGTCCAAATCCTCGACGCAACATGCATCTCTCAACACTACGTCGAATTCAAATAGTTTATTGCATTTACGTCTTTCTGCTAAGTGTTCAAATGGCTACGACTTAGGGACCTTCAACAGAATAGCGTACGCTTTTTAGGGTTCCGTAACCAAAAGGCAAAAAACGGAACCTTTATAGATTCGTCATGTCTGTCCGTCTGTCCGTCCGTCCGTATGTCACAGCCACTTTTCTCCGAAACTATAAGAACTACTATTGAAACTTGGTAAATAGATGTATTTTGTTAACCGCATTACGATTTTTACACAAAAATTTAAAAAAAATAAAAAAAAATTGGGGGTCTTCATACTTGAAACTGAAACTAAATTTTTTTTTCATTAAACCTATACGTGTGGGGTAGACCTATCCATGGATAGGTCTTTTTTTCTAAACACAATACTTTGCGCAGGAGACGCTCCCAAAGTGGTAAATTGTGTGTCCCCGCCCACTCTAACTTCTATAATAAATGAATTATAAAACTAAAAAAAAATATATGATGTACATAATCATGAAAACTAACAACGAAAATTGGTTTGGACTAAATATAGTAAGTAGTTTTTTTTAATTCGTTATAAACCGTAAACCGCAATTTACTTTCCATATATATCTATCTTACTTGCTGCTACGGAACCCTTCATGGGCGAGTCCGACTCGCACTTGGCCGGTTTTTTAAAACGGCCGGCAACACATTAGCGATCTCTCTGATTTCGCGAATGTTCATGGCCGGCGTTGATTAATTGCTTTCCATCAGGGGACTCGCTTGCTCGTTTGTCGCCTCTAGCTTAAAAAAAAAGGTAATTTTATGCGAATCTGAAATTTACACGGGCGAGGTGGTAGAAAACATAGTTTATTACGCGTTTCAACCTTGGATAACATATTTTATCGATAGGATCATTAGCAAACCGACCGACCCCTGCCTCGCTAACACTAATATTTTATTTTTATACTTAGACTAATGTCATAATGATACCACGGCCTCATAAACCAGCGTGAAGCAGCGCCGTGCTGTGTTCCACTGCGTGAGTGAGGGCACCGGAGGCCCCATCCGAGGGAAAGGGGGCTTAAAGCCCAAAGGGTTGGTAGCGCACTTGTGACTCCACTGGTGTTGCTGGTGTCCATGGGCGGCGGCAATTGCTTACCATCAGGTGATCCGTCTGCACCTAACATATAAACAAAAAAAAATGTTATATGTTTTTTGCCTGACCCGGGAATTGAACTCGATAACTCAACTGCAGCCGTGGCTTCAGTGTAACCCATTAGCTACTGCGCCACGTGCCACGCAAGTTGAGGCATCGTTCAGACCGGATGGCGCAGTTGATAGTGACCCTGCCTCTTACGCCAAAGGTCGTGGGTTCGATCCCCACCCTGGACAAACATTCGTGCGATGAACACTTGTGTTTGTTCAGTGTCTGGTTGTAATATAAGTATATATTTGTGTTCCTCTGTTGTCTGATATCTGTAACACAAGTGCTTAAGCTACTTAGTACGGAATCAGGCCAACGTATGAGATGTTGTGAGAATTATATTATATTGTCGGCCGCTGACTGTGAGCGCGCGTTACGCAGTTTATTGAACTCGTCGTTCACACCGAACTGACTATACCTTATTACGTCATCCGTTGTCGCTGACGTTAGTGGCCGATTATTTTACTACGCGTCAATGCGCGGCGGACGCGGATTGGTTACGCGGATGCAGTGGACAACATTTCATATTTTTAACATGTCCGTATTGTTTTTTATATGAAAATAGACATAAAATGAACGGACCCATATTTTTTCATTTTTCAAAATTTGTCCATTTTCATGCATAAAATAATTATTAAAATTCTTTATATTCTAAATAGACGTAAGCGCCAAATGACGTCATCGGACGGCTGAATCAGCGATATTCCTTTGCTTATCATTGTTTTAATAAAAAAAAGGTACTACTGTCAAAGGTAAACAATACTAGTGTCAACATTGTCAACGTCATTAATACATTCAACGTTGACAAGTTGTCTTTTTTTTGACAGTTGCATGTCATGGGTTTGGCATTTCGTAAATTTAAAACTATAATGTGCTTAGCAAAGAAATATTTTACATTCTGCCGTCCGATGACGTCATCTTACGTTTTTTAGTTTTTAATTTTTTTCTTAGTAAATAAGCAATATAAAAAATTAATAAATATATATTCGCGCAGCGGAAAAGTAAATAAAGAAATGGTATTTTTTGTTTCAGAGCTTAGCAATTTTGAAATGTTGTCCGTTGCCGAATAGCGCGCCGCGTACGCTATAACGTATTGTCGGCTTGGAACGCGTACTACAAATTGAGTCGACGTTCACACTGAGGCAGACAGTGAGAATACTCACAGTCAGCGACAAACGAATACGTTTGGTGTGAACGATCCCAAAATACTAACTTACTCCGCTGGCTCACCGACCCAAAACAAAGAGATTATCACTTCGGTCGATCTCCGTATACTTCTTGTTAGTTATTGATCTGGAGCTCGCGCAGATCAGTCTCGACGACGTCCTGCCAGCGGTACCTAGGTCGCCTAACTGGGCGTCAGCCCTCGGGTCGGGCCTGATTTAAAGCATACGTTACGACTTACGACCGAATCGTATTTTTTTATATGCGAGGTGGCAGACGAGCAGACGTACAAAAGCAGACCCAAAAGTAAAGTATAAGTAATGAATAAATAGTATAAGTGTTTTCCGAGAGACCGCAGCTTCAAAATCGTTAAAAAAGATATCCCTGTGCCCTACCCGTAACCTTAAGGTGACGGGGAGGGCACTAGCGACGCCAATCGATTTTTATTTTTAGCTACTAAACCGGATTTATTTTAAACAGTTTCGGGGTTACAACCTCTCGGCAAAGTGCAAACACTTATCGTCCTAGTGTCGTAGCGTCGCTAGTGTGCCCTACCCGTCACCTTAAGCCACCAGTAGCCCAATTCTCGTGCTCGTGATATTTAGAAAACATGGCGGATATCACCTGAAAACCATACAAAAAAACTATGTTTTTAACCGACTTCAAAAAGGAGGAGGTTCTCAATTCGACCCGTATGTTTTTTTTTTGTATGTATGTTACTCGATTTCTCCGCCAATTATGAATGGATTTTAATGATTCTTTTTTTGTTTGATAGGCCATCATTCAGAGGTAGTCCCATAAATTTTTTATCAAAATTGACTTAGTGGTTTTTGAACAAAACAACATTTTTTTTTGTATGTATGTTACTCGATTTCTCCGCCAATTATGAATGGATTTTAATGATTCTTTTTTTGTTTGATAGGCCATCATTCAGAGGTAGTCCCATAAAATTTTTATCAAAATTGACTTAGTGTCAACACTTATCGTCCTAGTGTCGTAGCGTCGCTAGTGTGCCCTACCCGTCACCTTAAGCCACCAGTAGCCCAATTCTCGTGCTCGTGATATTTAGAAAACATGGCGGATATCACCTGAAAACCATACAAAAAAACTATGTTTTTAACCGACTTCAAAAAGGAGGAGGTTCTCAATTCGACCCGTATGTTTTTTTTTTGTATGTATGTTACTCGATTTCTCCGCCAATTATGAATGGATTTTAATGATTCTTTTTTTGTTTGATAGGCCATCATTCAGAGGTAGTCCCATAATTTTTTTTATCAAAATTGACTTAGTGGTTTTTGAACAAAACAACATTTTTTTTTGTATGTATGTTACTCGATTTCTCCGCCAATTATGAATGGATTTTAATGATTCTTTTTTTATTTGATAGGCCATCATTCAGAGGTAGTCCCATAATTTTTTTATCAAAATCGACTTAGTGGTTTTTGAACAAAACAACAATAACAAAAAAATACAGAGATTACGTCGTTGTTTGTTGGAGATGAAATTCGGTATATATATGAAGTTTGCGGTCTGGAAAATGTAATGGTGGAAAAGTGGTGGGAGACCAGGATGTAATGGTGGAAAAGTGGTGGGAGACCAGGTCAAATTCAACAACCTACAGAATTTATAACAGATTGAGTGGCAGCTTCCGAACAAATATTACTCAAAATCCTTCGCAGATTCATGTCGTAAAGAATATTTTGGAGACCAGGTTATGGTGAACCGGCAATAATTATCATTGCGGTTTTTGTAGCACGTGGCGGTATGTTTGTGTATTTGCACATCTTGTATTAATTTTTACCCGACTACGGCAAAGCAAAAGGAGGGTTATGATTTTGACAGGCTATGTATGTATGTATGTATGTATGTATGTATGTATGTTCATCTGTTTCCACGTAACTTCTTAACTACTTATCAGAATTCGACAAATGACATATCATTATAAGCGTCTTGATCGTCCGCTGGTTATAGGCTATATGAAGTTTCACAAAATCTAATGTGGCGCCCTCTAGCGGACAAAACATACAGAGTAAAAAAATAAAGTTATGATAAATATGCCGTGTTTGGTATCATTTGAAAGCGCTTGACTTGTACATTTTGAATATATATATATTACTAGCACTTGGACACCAAAATAGTACAAATAAAATAAAAGTAAAAAAACTAAAACCCAACTACGACAAAAAACGTCGCTGAAAAAGTATAAAACAAGCCTTCGTTGTCAATTTATGCAATATTCACTATGTAGGGATAAAATTTCATGTTTGGAAAGGCGTAGTCACACGTTAAATATACTACCCTTTGACAACGTGTGACTGCGGATTTCCAAACATGAAATTTTATCCCTACATAGTGAATATTGCATAAATTGACAACGAAGGCTTGTTTTATACTTTTTCAGCGACGTTTTTTGTCGTAGTTGGGTTTTAGTTTTTTTACTTTTATTTTTTGCAATACAGGGTCACTGTGCAATAAGGAGCATGAAATTACCCTTTCGATGACGTCGATACCGTCATGAGTCGTGAAATCTGGGATATTGTCACACCAAACCAACATATGAAGGTGTGGACTTCCACGATTTTGAAATTCTATTCTGTACTAAACGTCTACAACTGGGCCACCTAAACAGTCTGGATTGCTTTTGAGAAATCGCATTAGAGCGTTCACGCGAACTGTAAATTTTCGAGAGACTACCACGGGATGTTTTTGTACCAGTTGTAAACGCTCAGGAAAAGATAAGCTATCTGCTTCATTTATATTACGACCATCTGCAATAAGTAAGGCTTTGGTCATGTCCGGCCAGTTAAGGTCGTTGCAAGAAAACGTCATGAACCACGTAGGAGGCCCCAAAGTTCGGACCATTGCAGTAAGCTCGGAGCAACATTTCTGCCAATAAGATGCTGAGCCTCTGATATTCCTCATAGTCAGATGCATGTTATCTACGAGTCCTTCAGGTGTCTGCTCGCCTTGGCCCCGGTATGATATAGAAACACTGGATTTAGCTCGATAATATTCAACTATGGAAAGAGCAAAAAACAAATAATCATTTCGATTGAAACGCTTGTCCAGGCTCATGACTCGACTTTGAAAGTAGTCCAAAGGAGTAATTTGAATATCTCTTTTCTCTCCAAAACCATTCTTTCCATCCGGATCCTCCTTTTCCTCTCGATCTATATTTAATGGTGAGGCTATTATGCTAGTAATCTCAGCTAATCTCATCTCGTTATTGGTCGTAGGTGCATTTGGATTCATTGAAACTACACTTTCTAGATTTGGGACCGCTTCGTCCATGCTGTGAAGCATACTAGTTGTTTCAATTATATTGGCTATTGGTTGTATTTGCGATAGCGGTCTCTCTTGTTCTCGGCCTGAGATTGGTCGAGAATTTTGTTGAGCAGCGTTGCTATTTTCGAAAATAGGACTTGTAAATATAGTACTCTGTGCCTGAACTACTCCTGAATTCTCCTGATTATTCAACTGTTGATTCCCCTGCACTAAAAAGTGTTTTTTAAGAAAATTTACTTTAAGGTGACCAACCTTTTTATTCTCTGAGTCGTATATGACCGTGACTAATATTAGAATATATGTAGTGATGAAATTCAGAATTAATTTTTAACAGAACATTGGTAACATACCAGGACCCCAATTCTCGTGCCCGTGACATTTATTTTCATACGACATATATCACTATAAAATTTATTTTTGAAAAAAAAATAAAAACCGACTTCAAGACTACACTAACAATATATGTAATTGAACTAAAACGTATAAAATAATATTTTAATTACAAGCCAAAGAACACTAAAGGAAAATCAACGAAATTACTGATACTTATGCATACTATTTATATTTTAAAGCCAAAACAAAAACAATATATTAATGACACAAAAAGAAATTACATAAATAATTGAAAAACAACCGATAATTGAAAAGAAGACAATAACATAATTTATCTATTAATAACACAAAAAAGAAACATAAACTAATGAAAAACAACTGACAATTGAAAAGAAGTGCATAAAAATTTTTAAGCATTAAGACACAACCATCAGCGTCGTCTGCCCTCACGCGTCTGCCCGCATTCGGGTATTTCACTCACCACGTCCCAAGTTTAATACTTTGTTGTAAACACAGTAATATAATTATTGTTCTGGAACGGGATTCCCTGTCCTCCGTGGCTTGCACCGACTCCAAAAATAACTGATTTTAAAATGTAAATAGTATGCATAAGTATCAATAATTTCGTTGATTTTCCTTTAGTGTTCTTTGGCTTGTAATTAAAATATTATTTTATACGTTTAGTTCAATTGCATATATTGTTAGTGTAGTCTTGAAGTAGGTTTTTATTTTTTTTTTCAAAAATAAATTTTATAGTGATATATGTCGTATGAAAATAAATGTCACGGGCACGAGAATTGGGGTCCTGGTATGTTACCAATGTTCTGTTAAAAATTAATTCTGAATTTCATCACTACATATATTCTAATATTAGTCACGGTCATATACGACACAGAGAATAAAATGGTTGGTCACCTTAAGCTAAATTTTCGCTTGCACAGCAATAAGCAGATATTCCAATATACCGTTTTAAAAAGATCTGCCAACCTTCTTTAAATTTTCTTTACATACATCAAAAGGAATCAATGTAAAAAAGTGAATGCAAATCTAAACTGAATGTAAACCAGTGAAAGCCAATCTGAACTTTCTGATCGAATAGTTAAGCTTTATTTTCTGTGCAACAGGTATTACTCTGACAAAATTACGAAAGGTAATAAGTGCTCATAGCATATCAAACGAATCAATTTGAAAACTGACGAACCTTTTAGTTCTTTGACTGTACATAGTACCATATTACTGATAAGATATTGAAGTACGTCCTTATGTTATTATCTTATCTAGAATGTTTGGGTTGATATTTCAATATTCAGTCAGTAGGTACATGTGGTTTTAAGCACTATCAGTGCAGTAATTATTTCGACTTGTTCTTCTAAAGAAAGAAATAAAATACATTTGACCACAAAACACAAACAAAATCCTTACATAAAAAAATACATTTGTCCCTAATAAAACAGAAGGTGCAAGCCTGGTGCAACACGGTAGTAGTTATAAGAAAAAAAAACAGAAGGCTTGTGTGGTCAATCAGGTCCCGAGGCGATCTCAACATTTGCTGTTACGGCATACAATACGATACCTACAGCGGGAATGCCGGTATTAACTAAGTCAAACTAAGTCTTCCTGCCAAGACAGCAATATGAGGGTTCCATTGCAATTTTGTATCCAGAGTGATACCTAGAAAAACTGTGGAGTTTATGATTTCGATAGGTTCGTTATTCATGACAATATTCATTTTGACCTGGACCCCAATTCTCGAGCTCGTGACATTTATTTTCATACGACATATATCACTAAAACATAGTTTTTTTGTATGGTTTTCGGGTGATATCCGCCATGTTTTCAATCATATCACGAGCACGAGAATTGGGCTCCTGCCTTACATTAGGCATTGTGAACTTAACACATTTAGTTTTCTTTGAATTAAGAACCAAGTTATTATAAGTGAACCACTTTAGTACTCGAGAGAGTGTGTTATTTATTTAGTCAACATTTTTCTTCTATTAGTGACAGCAGTACCTAGGTATTACCGTCATATTCCTATTCTCAGTGTGGGCCGGTCTGCAACTGTAGGCCCGTCGAGTATGTAAGCATCTTCTCAACGAAGATCGTGTTACCAGCTAGTTCATGACTCTTGAGTGACGGTCGACGATGCAAACAAACCGTGTACTAAATGGGCGATGAGGGAACGTCGGTTTTAGACTAATATCTATGGCCTTGTATCCAGATCAGAGTCCGAGATACCCCGTGATGGCCTTCGCCAAACCGCGTGTGCATAGGGCCAACATTTTTCACAACGCAGCGACAAAAACAGAATTGTTTATGCCTTGTGGTCGACCGGACTTCTAGTGCGACTTTTGCAATAAAATCGAATGCAGTCCTAATTGGACACGTAACTAAGTACCTATGATTGCAACTTCTACGAAGGTATCTACCCACGTTACAATTAAGAGTCAAATGAATGATCATTGTAAGCGACGTTTATCTTGAGTCGTCATTATCAAATCAATCTAAATGTCCATGTACCAACTGCAAGAGTATCAATCTTGACAGACTGGTAGAATTCACACATATGCTTATATGCTTGTCTAGCGTATGCCTAAGTTGCCACACAACATAATCCTTTACTGGACTGGCATGTTCTTAGTCGTATCCATCATGATTATGACTGATGGTCGTCTTTCGAGAATATATTAGTGCCATCGATTGCGATCCACTGGTATACGCCGGTTATATTAGGAAAAACATATTACAATATTACACTGTAAAATTGTTGTGGGGGCCTCTTAACTATAGGGCTCCTATTTCTATAGCTATGCCTCAGAACGAAGATTAGCGAAAATGTCTGTAGACTATCTCACACAGGGAATGCGGCTAGAGCCTATTCTAGGGACGTCTTTGCTACTACTTCCTTGTAATTATTACTTCTTTTCTTTCTTAAAATGCGTTTTGACGACGCATAATCAAGCTTGAAATGTTAAGGGTGATTTGATAAAATCTGTCACTTTATCTGCTCAGCACATATCTACATTTCACAACAAGGCTGTTGAACGCCTTGTGAAATGTACACATAACCACCTTTTTACCGTCTTCAAAAAAGGAGGAGGTATTCTTTGTTCGATTGTATTTTTTTTTATGTATGTTCACCGATTTCTCCGCTAATGAGGGTTTCCGCTTGTGAAAAATCCGCTAGATAGAGTACTACAGGCGTGAGGTCCATATACAATGTGATTGGCTATTTTTAAACGTGATCTTTCAAAACGTCAATTTGACGAACTAAACAACCAATGCGGTTGATGTTGGACCTCAGTCCAACTACTGTTGGACGAGATGGCGTACTCGCCATCTAGCGGATTTTTCACACGCGAAAACCCTCATTATTTACCAATTTACACAATCTTTTTTTATTAGAAAAAAAAGACACACTCCCAAGTTGGTTCCATTGTCACATGTCAGGATCTGATGAAGGGATCTCAGAGAAATCAGGGGCAACCCTCAAATTTTATAGGCACATGTAATGTTTTTGTTTTGTTTTTCAAAGCTGCACCAATATTTACGCCTGATTAAATTAGTTTTGTGGCTCAGCTGATGATAGAGGGTTGCGTTAAAATGAGACACTAAAAGCACTAAGAAAAAAACCGCCTTCAAAAACCATTTTACACTTCTTAGTTCGTAGTTTTTGATTGCGGTTTTTTCTCGTGTCAGTGGTATCCATTACTGAGTTACTCTAAGCCAGCAGACGATAAACTATTGGCACGCTATGGCCACTTACTGTATGTTCTGGGAGAGTGGAAGAGAATGAAAACCTATTCATATTTTATTTGCCTGATAGTAGTGTTGGTAGACTAACTGCCGCACTCAGAGACGTCAATTAAGCTAAATGTTCATTAACTTAATCATGCAAAGTCTTTATGCGTTTTGAAATAAGTGTCAATATATTTTCTTAAGTAACACTTAAAGTTAATTAGACGTAAGACCAGTAAGTGATTTCCCGATCAAACACCGTTTTAGTGAGGTCCTCACCTCAGAGAATGTAGGTGTATTGTAGTAACAGTTATTATATTTACAATATTATTCGTATAATTACGTACGTTGTCAGATTTGCCTCATTGTTTTTTGTTTAACCTCGTACATTATGCAAAATTCGGGTTACCAGCCGGTCGGATATATTCATTAAAATTAATTAAAATTTATTAAAAAAACCACGAGAACAATATAAATACCTATAATCTACTTATACTAAGGGAACAAATTTTATGTTTGGTTGCCTGAACTTGGAGAATATCCTGTATCTCAGGCAAAAACGAAAGAAAGAAAAATGACAAAACGAGCTTATCAATTTTAACAATAAACATTAAATTATACTTACACTAATCCAAATTTACCTGATCTAACGCTCATGTAAATAGTGAAAACCTAAAAATAAATAAACTTGACAATGATAATAGAATAACCCAGTTAACAATTTGATGACTGAAATTTACATGACATATATAAACGACTTAAACACTACTACTTAAAAACTACTTAAATTTTATTATTAGGTTGCTTATTTGTCCAAGGTAGATGTTGTTAGGCTGTTGATTTAAATTTGAATTAGCATTTGTTATGTGTTTATGGCTTCCACTTCACATGAACCGTGTGTAACACACATACATTGAGCGAAATAGGTCTGGTTACCCCCTCTTCTCCTACATTAATATTATTATCTTCCTGCCGTATTCCTAGGTTATCTGGGGTCTTCTTTTTCCTACGTATCTATCATTCGTCATCAAAGTATCCACTTCTTTTTCAATAATGTCAATTTTCACATAATCCATCCATCTCTTTTCCGGTCGTCCTCTGTTCCTCCACCCACTGACATTCATACTCATTAATTTTTTTCGTTACACATTCTTCATCTCTTCTCATTACATGGCAATACTAAGAGAAACTATTACTCTTTAGTTTTTAATTCAAAGGAGCCACTTTCAAACTATCTCTTATATGCATAATATAAAAATTCACTCTATTTGAATTTTTAAAAAAAACTTGTGTGAAGTAGAAATGTAGGATGTCAGGCTCTTTTACCCAAACGTCTGGCATACCTATTTGGATTGTCCGGCTTTAAGACCAGGCAGCCCTATGTTTGATTGTTTACTTTAGCAACACGTGTAAGCCGAAGCCGCATGAGCGACGTAAATATCAATAAAGTTCTTTCCAAATGCATACGAGATGAAGGAGAAATTTTTGGACCGTTTAATTTTCGGGATGTTCTCAACATCTCTCTCACACATTGACCTGATTCCGTACTAAGTATCTTTAGCGCTTCTGTTACGCATATCAGAAATCTCTGATGTCCAATACTCTGACACTAGTTTAGAATAAATTACCTAATCAGATTAAGGATGCATTGATGGTTCAATTTCCGTTTCCTTCCTTTCCAGGTTCCTGCAGCCCTAAAGTAGTGGTAGTGAACATAAAACACGGTTCATACCCAGCAGTCAACCCTGATGGGTACAAATTCCCCAAGAACTTCGCGGACCCCGCGACGAGAGAGGAGATCCATACCATAGAACTGTTGTCTGATGGTCTGAACCAGACGTATAGGATCTCCAATCCGAGGCCTGGGAACTGGTACGGTGTAGTGTACATTAAATGGGAAGACCCGAGGACACAGAAGGTTGAACAGCAAGGTTAGTAATTCAGCAGTAGATATCCTCATCAACACTCCTAAGACTTAAGTTACCCTTCGGTAGCGAAACAATGATAGGTATTTGTGTACAAGTTTACCAAGAACTTCGTGGACCCCCAGCGACGAGAGAGGAGATCCAAAAGCTGGAACTGTAAAGTTGAGCAGCAAGGTTAGTAATTAAAACAAAATTTTTTTTTTATTGCAGTAACTTAGTCTAATACAATATTTTGAGTATGATGCTCCCTTTTAATCTCAATGGACAACATTTCAAAATTGCTAAGCTCTGAAACAAAAAATACCAATTCTTTGTTTACTTTTCCGCTGCTCGAATATATATTTATTCATTTTTTATATTGCTTATTTACTGAGAAAAAAATTAAAAACTAAAAAACGTAAGATGACGTCATCGGACGGCAGAATGTAAAATATTTCTTTGCTTAGCACATTATAGTTTTAAATTTACGTAATGCCAAACTCATGACATGTAACTGTCAAAAAAAAAGACAACTTGTCAACGTTGAATGTATGAATGACGTTGACAATGTTGACACTAGTATTATTTACCTTTGACAGTAGTACCTTTTTTTTATTAAAACAATGATAAGCAAAGGAATATCGCTGTATTCAGCCGTCCGATGACGTCATTTGGCGCTTACGTCTATTTAGAATAAAAAGAATTTCAATAATTATTTTATGCATGAAAATGGACAAATTTTGAAAAAAGAAAAAATATGGGTCTGTTCATTTTATGTCTACTTTCATATAAAAAAACAATGTGGACATGTTAAAAATTTTAAATGTTGTCCATTGCTTGTGATAGGCAACACCGCTCTTCCATAGCATAGTGACAATAGACTAAATTCAGTAGTAGATATAAGGTTCTCGTTGCCGTCTCTCTGGCCGAGACACCATAGACCTCAATAGGTCTAACTTCGGTAGACTGAACAGTTAGGAGATGCTAATGCTGGAACTGCTGTTTCGAATTCGATTTCGAACACAAGGCCCGGGAAAAATCCCGCTGTCCATCCCCTCTTTGTGCCGAGAAGGGATGGACAGCGGGAATTTTTCAAACAATTGTGTCGATGTCCACCTAGGGTGGACAAGCAGAGGGTGAACAGAAGGAATAAGCCCAGGGAACAAACCCAGAAGAACAGCCATGTTAACAATTCAGCAATACTTACATAATTAAGTTCTCGTGCAATCTCTTTGGTGTTGAGGTTATCCCTGCTTAGCGAAACGATTAATAGGTCTTAGGGTACAATTTTCTTAAAAGAATTTAGCGAAACCCATGACGAGAGAAGAGTTCCCCAGGGTAAAAATGCCCTTTGATCGGCTGAACCAGGACATTTTTGATTAAGAACCCAGGCCAAGGAACTGGGACTGCTTTGGGAGGGTCCGAGGACGTAGACACTTGCACAGCAAAGTTGATTTAAGTTTCAAAACATTTTTTTATGACGTCCGAGCATTTTGATGTTGACACTTAGGTTTTTTTTCAGAACTGTGATTAATCTTCTAAGGGCCATCCACCTCTAGCAGTTTGGAAATCATATTAGCGATTGGCACTTTCAATACAGCAGATCTGAAAAGCGACCGAGTGCTGATCTTGATATTCTTCTTTCCATACTTTACTTGCCCTGGATATTCCCCTTGTGATCAATAGGTTGCTCATTTGTAGTGGTGAAGAATTTTGGGCCAACTTCATTAAAGTGAAAAGATTTCCTTCATTCTTATTGCAAAATTATAACCAAATTGGTTTGATAGGTTCGCGTAGAAGCTCATATCCTAAGCTTCAATGCCATAGAATAAATCTCTACCGTAAAATCCATAATATACTATGCGCTTGTTAGTAAAGTATCAGCCTATAAACTGTCCCACTGCAGGGCAAAGGCCTCCATCATAGAAATCAAGTTATCGCTACTATGATGGGAATAGGCTTAATCACCACGCTTGCCAAATGCGGATTGGTGATCACAAACCCGAGCTATGTTCGAAAAATTCGAAACATACTTTCGCTCGACCCGGGAATCGAATTTCGAGATCACGGCCCGCTACTTAACCCACTAGACCATCAGGGCGCTTGTTAGTATTTACCATTAATATGGAAATAGAACTACTTATATAGAAAAGCTAACGATGCGGAATAATTAAATATGAGTATTTAACATATTGCATGCAACGCGTCCATACACGCACAACTCGTGTTTTCCCATAGTTGCTTAGTTTTTTTTAGCTAAATGAGCAATAGTCCTGCTTGCCTTACATTTTAACGTTAAATTATAATCTATGGTCATGTGACGTTTGTTGACGTTTTCTCGCGTTTGAATGTCATTTATTCATAATCTTCACCTCAGGCAGCGTACTGTTCCCTCTTGCGGCCAAGGTCGTCTCTTCGACCCGGGTACCTAAACTTGGTCGATGATCCACGATTTTGGATGTCTGGTAATTACAATTAAGGTGAAACTCCGATCTCACTAGCGCCGCCTATCGATTTGTATTAATTGTGACGAATGTAGGATATTGTTGCAAAAAACGGCCAATGAGATTATAAAAAAAAGTATTTGTGATTTATCAAGATATATCTGGCACAAAATATCTCTTTAGAAGTAACCAAATTTTTGAGAATTGCTAAAAGTGGCCAATTTAGGCGGAAATACATGTAGGGGGATAATTTGTGCCAGATATATCTTGAAAAAACAACACATACTTTTTTTTAGAATCTCATTGCCCATTTTTTGCAACAATATCCTATATTCGTCACAATTAATACAAATCGATAGGCGGCGCTAGTGAGATCGCGGTATCGCCTTAAGCGATTCCCGTTCGACCTTTGCAACCCTAGACAGGGGAACCAAACCCAACTGGATTACGGTTACACATTCGCAATCATTATTTTGAGAAACTTCTTCACTTTTGCTTTTGTAGGTTCAAATGCAACAGTTTTTTCTTCATCGGCGCTTTCAACGGTTTAAAAAAACGCCGCGTGCGTTATAAACATTTTCCAAATGAACAGCTCTTTAAAGTCTATTTAGTTACGACGTCGGAAATGCGATAGAGAGGAAGTAATGTACTGTGACGTCAGGATGAGAAAAGCCATTAAGCGTGTTTGTTGCCAGGTTAGAACAGCATGCGAGACGTAGTTATGATTGCCAAGTTCCGATTGTTTAGGAAGTAGTCAATCAACGGTATGACTTCGTGTGACTTCTTGACCCCAAGATTCACAGAGTAATTGCTCAATTTGCGGGTTGTTGGGAATGTCAAAGATGTTTTTGGTATTGTTTTTGTTTCAAAATATTGCTAGATTTGTTTCTGTTGTTCGATTTTGATGTCGTATATGGAAGCCATAAGCCTAATTTACACGTGTTACTACCATGGTATTGCAGGTGTCCATGGACGGCGGTAATAACTTACCATCAGGTGATCCGTCTTCCGTCTGCTGTCATTACACAGAGCCATAGTTGTAACGAGCTCACACATTGAAGGCTAAACGATCGAAGGCGCCGCTTCATATACTTATAACTACGACCTTTGGAGCGTGAGGCAGGCAGAGTCACTACCAATTACCAAATGCGTTCAAAACGGTGTAACAAGAGGACCAACTATCTCTTTTATAAAAAGCTTACATGAGATAGGCGGCGCCTAGTTCGTATTAGATTTATTCTATAGTACCACAACAAGACTTATATCTAAATCGAAAACGCAAAACACTTGCGTGATGTAACCGACACCCAACGCCATCTATTGGTTCAATTTGGAACTAATTAAGTCCCCAAACGATGTGAGGCTGTGCCAAAAAAAAAAACAAATTGAATTTGTCTCAACGTCGTATTGTTAATAAATGGTAAATGGTTCGTTAATCGTTATACAAGATCCAATTGGTAACTAGACTCGCACATCTAGAGTTACATTTGGTCGAGAAGCAGTATTTCCTGACTAGCAAAGCAACGCAAGTAGCAATCAGTTATTGCGGCATCCTCACTGCACAATGCTGTAGGTAGATGCATTATGTTATAAAATCTGTTACAATAAATTGAGAATTGGCCTCGCCGCGCTCGCCTGATTGTCGGTGCCACTTCCTGCCCTTTACGAGATGAACATTACAGTTAGTACGGTCGACAAGTTTGTTTTGGCCGATGGCAGATATTGGAACTGAAGTTGTCTGCTTAGAAAGAAACTTAAAAAAATGTCTTTACTATTAATACAGAGGTAACTTGCATAAACAGAGACAAAGCTTATAGGAAAACACTTGCGCGTTGTAATCGACACCTAGCGCCATCTATTGGTACTTAATGGTGTAAATCAAGCCTTCGGGGTTCACGAAGTAAGGGCGGGCTACTACGGGTAAGAAGATTGTCTTCTGCCTTTTTTGGTAATGTCAAGCTACGATTTTTTTAATGCTAGAGGCGGCAAACGATCAGGCACTAAAAGCATTGTTTTCTTTGGCAGTTTTTAAGAAATACGAATCTATGTTATTTTCGTTCAAGTTTAAATCTGCAAGAATAAAAGGTCAATAATTTTCACACAGTTCTTTTATCGAAAGAGAAATGTGCCAAACTGCCAACTATGATTTATTTGTCTGGAATTCGTACTAAAACTTGGCACGGAATAGCGGGTGATGGTGTATAAATGTCTTGGGCCAAGGTTATGTTTAGCTTAGCCAGTGGCGTAAGTAATTGCCTATTAGGTCTAAGTGCAGACTATATTATGCTTCTGAAAAGTAACCAAGCACGTAGAAAGTAAGACTATACTACTGTAAAGACTACACAGTGTCGATGGCAATTCAATGGTCTGATGGCTGGGCGGCAGATACTGCACGTCTTTTTACCCCACCAAGTTAATGGGAAACAAAACTGAATAAGGCGGTGCACTTGTGACTCCACTGGTGTCGCGAGTGTCCATGGCCGGCGGCAATCGCTTACCATCAGGTGATGCGTGTGCTTGTCTGCAAACTATCACATAAAAAACACCTTAGATACAGTTAATGTCAAATAATAATAATGTGATCTACGACCTGTTGCAGTGCATGTTTGTTTTGACTAAAGTTTCTTTCGACTACATGTGTATTTATTTGCCAAACACGTTGTTATACCAGACTTTCTTTTCGCCAAGTGGAGAAAATTATTGGTGTAGTTTTAGTTATATTATTCTGTGGTTTTAGTAAGCTTATTCACCTAATCTTAATCTTCGTCTTCATATTAAAAACGTGCAGACTCGTCTCATTATAACTAATTTTTTTTGTCTCTTTCATTGATGTTTTATTCATGTTGAGCCATTACCAGACTGGGAGCAGACTTAATTTGTTTGTAATATTTAGTACATAATGGAGTCGCATTAAAAATCGTGCTGTCTTTGTCTGTGTGACAGGGTTTTGTGCAACTCTAAATTAAGCGTTGTGCAACTCACCGTAAAGTGAGTTTTCTATCAAAATAGTGTTGTTTATTTCGGTTAGTAGGCAACCCTGTTGGGTTCAACAGAGGCATATCAATAAAGCACATCGCCCACTTGTTACCTCATGTAACATCTTGATTACGCAATAGGGTATTTGACTAGCTCGCTTCATGGGCAAGTCCATTTTAAAAGTATGAAATTATTAAAAAATAATTTTACCATTGAATAGCCGATACAATTTGCACCAACTATTATAATAAAACCATTGACATAAAGGAAACATTTGATATAGCTACCATACAAAATTCAAATGAAATGCATACAAAATACTTGTTTGTGACGTCACATCTGTGTAACCATTTGTATGGAACGTTATAGGTTTGCCAAAATAATGTGATTTTAAAGTTGTGATATCTCAGGGAGTTTAAATGAGAATCAAGTAATTCTTTCAACGATGTTTCTACCATTGAGAGGTTTTTTAATTACATAAATTAAAAAAAAAAACTGTCAAATACCGTATTATTAATTTGACGGCTGCTACTGCAGTTTGGCTTGTTATGAGTATAACCGTTTAAGAATCTGGCGCACTCGACTCTTTAGTGAGACGTCTTTTAACCCTTGACCAGGCATCTAGACATCATTTATTTCATTGGTTTTCAACCTTATTTCGTCTGCAGAAAGTTCAAAATATGGTGGTCCCGTATGGTTACTTGCCTGGTTAAACGTGGACTTTGAGAGAACTTCTACTTTTCATTTCTCACGAATTCTTTGTGTGTTATTTAGTTGAAACCTTTGATTGCAGTGTGCCGACGATGACCTCTGTCTAGTCATTGTATTCATCATAATCCATGCCTCTCGAAGTCCGCTAGCTATGCCGTTTGGTACCTACCAACGGTCCGCCATCAACGACCAGCCTATTACACACATATTTATTTGAATGGTTGGTATTTATAACAAGGGAAGTATCTATCATGGGGATGGGGGAAAGAACTTTTTGAGCCCCAGCAAAGCTAGGGATCTTAGTCCCAAACAACTAATACACTTTCTGAAAAGTGTAGGGTTTGGGACTGATATGTAGCACAGTGGCGATCACAATAGATCAAACTGGTCGCAGTGATACTGGTCTGAATAGGACCTGCATAGCCGCCCGCTTAAATAAAAAAAAATCTATCATGGGGAGTGCTCTGAGGATCTGTTTGATCTACTCTCTGCCGTTGAATTCTTAGATCGAACCACTCGCAAGCGACTATCAATTCATCCCCATCATCTAGATGGATGGCGGTCCATTACTGTGCGATTCTCGCGGAACTGCAGGAGGAGTTTGGCTGCAGGAGTATTTCCCGACGGCTACGACTTAGGAACCTTCAAGAGAAGAGCGTACTCTTTTTTTAAAAAGGCCGGCAATACAATAGCGATCTCTCTGATTTCGCAGATGTTCATGAGCGGCGTTGATTACTGTCCATCAGGTGACTCGCTTGCTCGTTTGTCCGCCTAGAATAAAAGAAGGGAATCTTTACAGGGGTTTTAACTAAGGAATTTAAGGTAACTGCATTCTAGCTATGCAATCTCGCAAAGACGAACCACTGATCGCAGTTATCGACTACTATTAGGAACTTAACAAGATATTAATTAATAATTTGGGGAAGTTGGATAAATTCAGCATATTTTTTCTGATGCAGATATTAATAATGCGTTTACCGGTGTTTTAGCTAAAGAACGGCATTTCTGGACGTTAGACTTTCCAGTGGTATGAAAATTAAGTTTATTTTGAATAGCGAGACATATTTTGTTCTCGCTGGGGACAGCGGGACTGACGGCTCGAACCGGGACGTCTGTTCCCGTCCGATATGTCCCTTGACGCAAAACGAAAAGGGGTGGTTGTATAAGCGTAGAGTTCGTGTCAGTCTACGTCACTCAATGGCGATCGTATCTTTTACGTGCACTGAATTCTAAGCAGTTTTCTGAAAAAAATTGAAAATAATTTGTTTTTATGGAAGAAATTTTCTTAAATGTTTTTCTTGGGAAACATAGGTTTATTTGTTTTTTTTTAGTCATTATAATGACGATAAGAGTATCAGTAACTGTAACTGGGTATGAACGTGCTACCAGTGTTCTCATTTAACCAGGCAATGAATGATACGCTACCTATCAACAGATTTTGAACCGTATGCAGTTGAGTGAAGCTTGAAAACCAATGAAATAAATGATGTTTAGTTGCCTGGTAAAGGGTTCCAAAGACGATCGCTTCATTATTTTTACCTACCAGCCAGGCCAAAGGGACGGCTTTGAACGCAACTGGGAATGAGATGATGTTTTTTAATGGTGATGGGCTTCCTCTTGGCTTCATACTCAAATCTAAGAGTTGAAAAAAGCCTACGATGGAGCCAGCTTACCCAGAGTGGCCTATTCACTTTAGCTATATTTGAGACAGCATTTATTCGGGAAAACAGATGCATGAAGGGCGTTCCACTCCCTGGCAGTGCGCATCACGAAGGAAGACCCCCCTAATTCAGCGCAGACCTTTTCTTGTAGGTAGTTGTTGTCTGCACCTTTATTATTTTCAGGTCTTCTTCTTCTTCTTCTTCAGCAGCATATGTTTGCCCACTGCAGAGCACTATGCCTCTCCAATTTCTCTCCACTTTCTTCTGTCGTCGGTTTCCTAGACCACGCTACACCAGCTTGAGCCTTGATGTCATCGGACCATCTGGCAGTTTGTCCGCCATCACTCCTCTTTCCGTCTCTTGGTCTCCATTCAAGGACATCCTTGCTCCACCTTTCAACACTCCTGCACACGTGACCGGCCGTGATTTTCGTTTTACGGCTCGGTACCCTACGTCTATTACCGTATTTTCAGGTACTGGATTACAATTCTCGTGCTTGTGATATTTTGAAAACATGGCGGATAACACCTGAAAACCATACTAATATACTATGTTTTAGTGATATTTGTCGTATGAAAATAAATGTCACGAGCACGAGAATTGGGCTCCTGGTCTTATGAATTCCACTCGCAGGAAAAGATCACCAAGCGACAAAAAAACGGTCTTTTTTGATGCAGTAATGATATATTTTTATTGAATTTTGTGACTTATTTTTACGTCTCTGATTCCTTCGTTTATATTCTTTAACATCAAAAGTACCTTAACATTTTGAACGTACCCCTTAGAAACTGAACAATATAATAGGCAGAACGGTTACTTTGACATGGTACTAAAGTGTTAAGCTACTTTTGATGCTGCCTGTACCTCAAATAGAAACTAATTATTTAGACGACGTTGTCAAATATACACATAGTGCATTATTAAGTAATCAATCGTTTACCGTCATGCGATCCGTCTGCTCGTCTGTCACCAATAACATAAAAAAGCGTTTGATATGGTGCTTAGTTGTTATCATTTTTATGTATAAATCAGCACGGCAGCTGGCTAGATAACGCATATTTATAGTTTTGGTAGGAAGATAAAATGAAAAATAGATTATTATTTATAATGTAATTTTAGTATGTTATGTAGTAAATATGCTTTAAGTTATCCTTTTATCTATTTCAGGTCTTGTCGCGACTTGCGAAACGATATTATACACCGATTTACAAGTGAAGAGAGAAGAAAACATACGATTGATAGATTGCTACGCTGGGCTCATTCTTAATTACGACGAGATCCCCAATCTATTCAAATGCATGTCCATCGAAAGCATAGAACCTATTAGTTTTAACTTAACAATAGTTAATACTAGATCGGAAAATAAAGAAGTGTTGTTCAAAGTGCAGGCTTTGTCTTTTCCGACGGATGAGAGTTATTTAGTGAAAGTGTGCGTTTGATCCGAAAGCGAACAACGAACAGACGATTACGTTCACGCCAAACCCTAGTGCCTGGCATTACGTTCAGATTCAAACCATAGAAAACTCATCTAGTGTAGCGGACTGCGAATCCTATTACTTCCGAGTTGATGAAGAAGCCACGAACACTACGGTTTTCGATCTTATGCGCGATAATAAGGGTAAATTTTTCACTTTTGACTACGGTCTTCCAACCCTCGACTTGCAGGATGCAACAAGCTTAATAAATATATCTTCTGGCGAAATCAAGAGTTTCAGGTTCAAGGTCAATCAGTTCTTGGACATCGGAGGCAGTTTAGCAATTGAAGCAAGCTTACTTATGAAGAGCTGGAAGTTTTATATGGGATATAAAAGAGAGGTCAAAAGAGATGCGCTGATTGCCTTTACTGAAGATAGTCAGTTTTTCAAAGTCGTCATTTGTTTGGACATTGGCCACACCAGTATACCATTAGAAACAGGTCATTGCAAGTATAATGACAAAGTGAAGCCTGCTTTATTCGTTTTAAACAGCACCGATTCCGAGTCTATTTATGATAAGATTATAATTCCGTTTCCGGATGGCGGGACGTGGTATTTGACGTTGAGGGTGTTCTGTGATTCAGCGGTGTGTCCTTGTCCGACTTCGGATAACGGGACTAAGTACTATGTCGATGTGTCCCTGCAGGATAAGTATGGAGATGGGGGTTTGGTAGGCTCGTGGAACGAGACGAGGCCGGGGACTTCTGAGTGCAACGCGACGTTGGTGCTGTCGGTGTCCTCGACGATGTGCGTCAGCGGGATATGCAGCAACCATGGCACTTGCCTGTTCAACACTTTTGGTGGTTGGTTGCTGTCCTTCTGCTCTTGTTCTGCTGGATACGGAGGTGAGTAAATTAAATAACTACCTGCTACATGTAGATATGTAGTATAACATTCTTTATTGTACGGTCAAGAGCTCATCACGGTATACACATGCAGTACGATAATAACGCTTGTGCCCCGGACATAAGGGCGGTCTCAAGTTCAAAGTGTATAGTCTGATGTGCTTTTGACTGTACAGTCGAACGAAAAGGTTCGTCAGTTTTCAAATTGATTCGTTTGATTGATTGAGCACTTGTTACCTTTCGTAAATTTGTCAGAGTAATACCTGTTGCACAGAAAATTATGCTTAACTGTTAGATCAGACAGTTCAAATTTGCTTGTAGCAACATTGATTCCATTTGATGTAAAGAAAATTTAAATATTTGCAGATCTTTTTAAAACGGTATGTTGGTATAACTGATTCTTACCGTTCAGGCGAAAATTTACCTTAAGGTGACGAACCTTTTTATTCTCTGTACCGTACAAAGGAAAACGGACGCATTGGCATTGTAAGATCAGACAACCTTATTTATTTTAACAGTAAAGTAGTTCAGTTTAGTCCTATACCTGCCTATTACAAAATTTAGCGCCTAATTTTTCTCATATCAGTTTTTTTTTAAATATCTTTTGCTATTACGAGTACGTAAATTATCTATTTTATTTATTTCTTATTATATTATTGCATGTCACAAAGACGTGTGGTCCCCGGCAGAGTAGAATAGGCCACCCTCACTCGTACCGAGGTGTCGTAAAAGGCGACTAAGGTAAAGCTTCTGGCATGATCATCAGCACCCAGAGAAGGAAAACTCTGCATTTATATCAAAACCCTCGCCAACCCGTCTGCCAAGCGTGGTGAGTATGGCAACTACCCCTCATGTGATTGAGGGAGGCCCGTGCCCCAGCAGTGGGGACTTAAATGGGCTGACGATGATGTCACATAGTACATTCACATAGGCGTAACATCTATTATTGAGTTTATTTAATTAATACATATTTTATAATTTGTAATTATTTCCAATGAGGTTTTGGTATTTCATGATGATCTTAAAAACTAACTAGCTACTACAGATAGCGCCTACGCACGAAAGGTTTCGGGTTCGATCCCCTACGGCAAAATTATCGCTTTAGGGCGTCAAAATTAAATTTTCCTACTCCAAGATCAGGTCTAAAATTGCTTGTATTCTTCGAGTCAAGTAGTCGCTCCATCGCTCTGATCATAAATAGCCTCCGTTTTGTTTATAACAAAATACCCGAGGTCCCGATAGGTACCTACGCGTTGTGCAGTGCACGGATAGTTGAAAACCTAAAAGCATTTTAAGGTGTTTTTTCGTTTACCTCGTGCAAAAATATTAATATTTATTGTGGACATGGAAGCCACTGGTATGTTTATTATTATTATGAAATTCTTGTTTATTTTTTGTTTCTTTAGACTTTTCGTAAATCAAATATTTTTTCTTAGTCTTTCAAAAAAGTTCCTCTTAGTACCGCTTAAGGTCCTTAATATTTACATTTGTGCATTTGTTGACGGTAAGTATATATTACATTTTAGGAACTAAAACCAACTCATTGTGACACTACCCACTTACAAGACAAGGACAATGATGATGAACAAACAATGGATGATCATGACGACAGTGATAGTAATTAACTAATTTGACTATTTTTAAACTTTAAGCTAAACATAGATAGATACACTTTATTGCACAAAATTTACAGATCTTAGTCTATGTTATTATACTAAAACAATGTAGGCGGTCTTATCGCTAATAGCGATACTTCAATACAAACAAACTCAATTTTATTCTCAATACTATTTTATTTATACCTTTTAGGTAGTTAGGTACTTACAAAATGTTCTCAAACCAAAACACAAAGTAACCATTAGAAGAGACGTCAGAAAACATTTTAAGGTATAAATGCTCATATTCTTTTACATCTTTGAATATTGACCTTCCTAAAGTGGTAATTTTGCCGTATGTGCCTCGGTCGGAAACATTTCTTAACTTTTTTTAAAAGTGACACAGTATATTGGCTCTCCAGAGCTTGATGGTAAACAAGAGAAGAGCCCACGTTGCAATTACAACGGAAGCTTTGTCAAGGCATCCCCCTCCGTTAGGATTACCATACTGGTCCCGCGAGATGCTTCTTCACGCTTCCTTTGAAGGAATCCATATTGTAACTGTCCTGGATCTGTGTGCACTGGAAGACAAACCAGGCTTTGTCATCTAGTACTCATATAGCAAGTTCTAATATGAGATCGGTAAAATTGTCTGGCGCTTTTTTTATACCTATCTATTGTCTTCTTTTTCAGGTTGGGAATGCTCCGACGACTCACGAATGGACAGCCAAATTTACATGCTCATCGCCGTGCTGCTGCTAACCTTGAGTAACATCCTCTTCCTTTTCTCCATCTACTGCGCCTTCATACGCCTCTACTACACCGAGGCCTTGATCTATGCCTTCACCATGGTGTTCTCCACCTTCTACCACGCCTGCGACGCGCCGGTTCAGATCGCCTTCTGCATCATCAGACCCCACATCCTCCAGTTCGGAGACTTCTACTGTGGCCTCACGTCTTTCTGGGTAACACTTCTCGCTATGAGCATCATCGCCGATAAGTTCAGGTCCTCGCTACAACTAATAGGTGCCATCGTCATTGCCATACTGACCACGTGGAACATGCATTCGTTTTTCTCCTTCGTCGCTCCTGTCACTGTCGGTGCCGCTATTCTCGTGGCATCTTGGTACTATGACTACATAAAGAACCGCACCTGGAAGTATCCAAAGTCCTACTACTTCATTTATTTGCCATTAGGCATAGTTTTAGTCTCTGTAGGTCTGGTCAGTTATGGCTTCCTACAAACTGAGCAGAATTATAAATTCGTACATTCAACGTGGCATATGATCATTGCTATGAGCGTTGTATTTTTACTGCCAGACATCAAAAGGGATGGTGACGTCAATCCTTTCGTTCCGAGCCCTAATTTCTGGAGACAACTGTTTTGCAGTGTTTTTAATAGATCTCAAGTGGTTAACGCGGACTAATACCGCTTTAAACCAAATTTGGATGATATAGACAAGTATACAGATCGACTTTTTTATCACCGATCCAAAAGTCGGATAATGACTTTCGTCCATCGTTCGTCCCATCGTGCTATTCCCGGTTGCGTCCAAAGCTGTCGCTAGACCGAGGACGGGGACTTTAACCACGATTCAAGATTTGGTGAGTCTGATAATTACAATGAAGCGACTGTCGTCTGGCCTTTGCAACCCTTAGGCAGGGGAACCACACCAACTGAATAATGGTTACATGTTCAGAATCACTAAGTCATCAATTGTGTCCCGACAATTTTTGATAAACTATCCTAAACGTGTTTTGTCACGATGTTTTCCCTCACCGTCGAGTGAATAAATAAATAAATATTTCGCAACATCACATTCATTGATCTGACTCCGAGATAGGTAGCTCAAGCACCTGTGTTACCGATATCAGAATCAACAGTGGGATTACATACAAACGTACCTATACATTATAATACTTTTCTTTTGTAAATACATATTTATAATACATAGAAAACACCCATACCAATACAAACAGATATGTTCGTGCACACAAATGTTTTTACTGTGCGAACCCGAATGGTAGAAATATGCACAAAAACCGAAAGGTCAGAGATGCATGCTTGGACGAAGAACTACCATCGCTTTCATCGGCCAAAGAGTGATATCATCGAAATGTATGGATCAGATTTTTTTTCCATTTCTCTATTAATATTTAAATAGGGTGTAATATATGTATTTAAGAATATCTACAAATATATTTGAGATTCCTCTGTTGTCTGATATCCGTAACACAAGTGCTCAAGCTACTGAGTTAACTATCAGGAGTGGAACACTGATAATATGGCCGGTGATAAATAAGTCATTCTGTATAGGCAAGTATATAAAGGTGCAATTAAATGTATAGTTTTAAGATGTAAATGTTACACAGAGCATTTCTCTACTAGTCACTTACAAGTACAGAAGAGATTTTTTACACATTCATTTTGAATGCATCTTTTAAGGACGACACTTTGAGATAGCGAATAACTTTACTACAAAATAAATAGACAGAGCGCCGGCTGACATACATACGCGCGTACAGTGATTTCGGAAACAGAAAAAAACCCACACGGAACGTGCGGGAAAGACCCGATAAGATATACTGCCTAACGCGTTCACGTGTGCGCTAGGCAGTACATCGCATCGAACTCTTCAATAGCAATCTTAGCTAGTGCCGACCTTGTGTCTATTTATTTTGTTACTGGTACTGAAATTATGGTCCTTGAAATAATTCAAGGAAGGTATAAGCAACCACACCACGATTCGCCAAAACAAAATGTGTTTGACATGATGAAGTGAGATTTGCATGAAGAAATTTGTCAGATATAGAGCCTACAATTGTATGAAAGTACCACGCTTATAAGTCGAATTTTACGCAGATGTTAAATCCGAGTGAAATTGAAATACGCTGTTGAAATACAGACTCTATTACGTTACGTTAAGATTAAATAGAATAAATGCAGACAGGAGATGCTATCTCTCTCATAACCGCTATCACGCATCAACCAATAAGAAATTGTCATTTTTGGCGCGCGTATATGGAGCGTTGTGATTGGTTGATATTTTTCCTCCGTTTTCGAAAATGACACTTCTGCGCATAATCGGTGTAACTTATGAAACTGATACAAGTAATCTAACTTATTGTTGCCTGTATTATTCGCTGCAATCGCATTGCCAGTGGTTCCATGACATAATAAGAGTGAATCTTATTTATTTTTAAATTTTTATATTAAACCATGATTTTTAATTTTCTGAACTAAATTGACAGGTGTCAATGTGTCATTCCCATAAATTTTTGCTACTTTTGACACATGCAAAGTGTCAAAATGTATGGGAACTTGACGTTTGCATCTGTCAGTTTAGTTCGCATTATAAAAATCAGAGTATATAGACTATTGATATAATAGACACATGACAATAGAGAAATAGGGTATTAATTGAGATGATTGTCACAATTCGAAAAGACTGTGAACAGTAGATTTGGTATTAATTTACTGTCTGGAATTGAAAATAATATGTTTAGCGTATATAATAATTATATGCCCCAAAAGTGTCCAAAGTACTCAGAATAAATAAGTAGTTTTTAATTCGATTGCGAACGATTTTCCTTAACGTTTTTTTTAAAGTTGTAGCCCCCGCGCGAGCTCCAAGGAATCGGAGACTAAGGAAGTTATGAAATAAATTCTATGAGGGGTACATTATCTATGAGGGCATTTTTATTGAAAAAAAAAAACAATTTCATCACGAGAAGTTCGATACTAAAGTAGCAGCGTACGGAGTATTATGTGGTACAATCACGTGCACTGATAAGTATACAACCTCATTCAAATATGGACCTTATTGTTCCGCCTTAAGAGTCGAGGTGTTTACATATCATTGCACGACCGTACGACTACCGTCCTAGAATTATTAAATAATTTCCTCAGCATAGGAATTATGTCATTCCTCGAAGCTCGCGCGCGGACTTAAGGAGGCGTGTTTCTAATTTTATTTTTGCCTTATTATCTCAAATTATGCCAAAAGTAAATAATCCTTGTGATTGTTTGTGTAATTGTCGGCTATATTACAATACCGCATTATATGTGAACATTGTAAAAGCCACGTATCCGCAATAGTATGTATGGGTTTAATAAAATTATCTTTATTATACTTATAAAGTAAGGTACACACTTCACTATAGAGAACAGGCGAAAACATTCAAAACTGTTGAATTTATTATTTTTCTCTTGTATTTTTTTCTAATAAATACCTACCATTTCTAAAAACGTGAAAGGTGGTTGGTTTTTAACCTTTTTCTTTGTGATTCTAATGAAGTCATTTACATTATATTTAAAAACAATATATACTTTGTACATTTTATTTTGGAGGAGAAAATCAACCATACATTATACTGAATCATTTCCTACTCCAAATCATGAATAAACATTGCTACGTTTATTGTCAAATATTGTAAAGATAATCGGCACAAACAATTTTGAAGTTGTAAGTAAGTAGTTATAATAACAATTTTTCAATCAAGGAACAAAATCGGGCAATACTCAATTAAATTTTATAATTATCTAGTGTTTTGTATTGAAAGTAAATATTCTCATTAATTTATAATGAGGGATGAACAAATAATAACCATATGCTGTATTATGCTTGCAAATAAATGCCAAAAGAATCTATATTAGTCAAAATTAAAATGGTGTTGTGTTTAATGCAAAAAATTGGAATCAAGATCTAATTTCTATAAAAAGTCACTTGTTTTTTTGGCTTGATACAAGATTATATTGGATGGAAAGGGAACATCAACTTCCTTTCTTTTTTATTTAAAACTTAGTTTCTGTAGTTAAAATGCTTAATTAAAAATCACATATTTCTGATATAGATTTGACTTTTTTTCGCTACGAATAAAAAAAAGGTCTAAAATCTAAAAATTAAATCTAGATTCCGATTTTTACGCTCGAGTGTATTTCTAAAAATAACTGTCAGGACAGGACATTTTACTTCAACACTACCTTTTTATACCCAACCGCGGTGCCTTTGTCGCAACTTCATTGGTAACTAGTTAAATTATTAAATATTTGAGTAAAAATAAGTAACATGATTTAATAGAGGATGTGTCGGTAAACAGTTACAGACAGCCCGTTAACCATTACTTTTAAAAAAAAATTTACGAATTTCCAAATGTCGTAGAACAAACATTGTTCAAAATGGTGAGCAGAAGTGATAGGCACATGGATGTAACTCTTTTCCGAATTCCGATACTCCCTGTATAATAAAGTTAATTAGTTCTGCATGCTGTCTTTCCATTTGAAAATATTTTTATTTGTAAAAAGCATCATATTGTTACTTTATAATGTTAAACATCTATTTTTGTTACATGACACGAAAGTATTAATATATGAAATTTTGTTTCCTGTTTATTCTCAAGCAAGGTGCCTTATAATGTCCACTATCAACATTATAAACAAATTATACGTGTTTATACAGAATATAATAGATATTTGTGCCATTGTATTTAGTGAACTCAGTAAATAGTCTATGAGCATAATAATGTTAAGATAAATTAGTGTTACGTATTGTAAATGTTTGAAAGCACGTTGGAAGATGAATAGTGAGTACAGTATGATTTAGCCAGTAGCTCTACATATCCACGCCACGCTGTTGTAGTTGTTGAAAATGTTTAACGAAGTGACCAACCAACTTAGAGAAATCGGGCAGTTTGCTATCGACCAACTTACGGTCCAGGAATCTGGCGCCCCCACACTCACAATTAAAGTCATATGGACCAAAGTTCTTTTTAAACCAAAAACAATTGATTTTTAATTATGTCTGCTGTCTGAGCCTTAGGATGTTAAAAGCTGGATCCACCATAGCGCTTCTACTGTCGTCAACGTGCTGCTCGTGAATACCTACAAACCCTTAAGTTTCCGTTTGTCTTGCTACTGGCTATCTGAATGCTGTGGTATACTCAATTTGTACATGCTTTGTTTTACACTTGACTTTAGTTTTATGAGATTAACAGTTTAAATAAATATTCCATAATATTTTTGTCATAATTTCGAAAATAGGTATGACATGTAGGTTTTTTACCTAAAAAGAATCAATTTTGGAGTCAAATTATTAATTAACACTAGTATAAAATAAAAATATGGAATGTTAGTCATGCTATTTTCCAAGTAAATAGATACGTAAATATTTTGTGATTTTATATTAATTTTTTTTTTGCATTACATTCCTTCTATTTTTAGTTTGATTGTCAATTTGATCAAGTTCTAATCTTGTCCATATTAACTAGATTGAAAAAAAAAGTTCTTTTTATGTGACAGGTGGCAGTGCCTATCCCACGAGGCACAAATCTTGGGTCACATAGTCAACTTAACCTGTATTGCAACAGGATAATGTTAGGCGGAAGAATACTTTATTAAATAGTAAATAAATTTACTAAAATTAATCTTTATTGCAAACAATTTGTTACAAACAAATGACAATTGATATAATACTGAAATAATACCCATATTATATGCTTATATCAATACTTAATTGATATCAGGACAGTATCGAAATAGTAGTACCTACTATTGTAATTTATTTATATATAGTTATAATTTATCCAGATATTATTTATGTATCTGCTAATGAGAGATCTCGCACTAACAAATTTTTGACTGACACTAAGCTAAAATTGTTTGTAAGTTATTTTAAAAAATGAATAAGTCAGATTTATTGTAGTCAATATAAGATTTTATAAATCTTGTTCATAATGTTTTTTATTTGTAATTCGAGTTGTAAGATAGCAGAATGATGTTAACTCAGAGCTTTTTTAGGTATAATATTTGATTTTTATATTTATAAACTTTTTATGAGATTATTGCGAAAATCGTGGCTATACACAGAGGAAATTTGTTCTAAAATATCCATACTATTTTATAGGTAAATTCTCTTTTTTATTTCTATTTTTATCGAGCCAACAAACTTTTTACGTTGATTTAAATAATGTTATTTCTATTTAATATGGGCAAGTAGGTATGTTAAATATGTGTTGGTGCAATCTGGTCTCCATAGGTTTTGTTGCTGCGATTTTTATAGGGTAGGTATGTATTGTATACTATGTTGCATTTATACTGTAATTGATTGAATTTATATCTGTTGTCAATTTCTAAATGTGATCATTAAAACCAAAATCTAATTTATTCAATGTGTTTTTTTGTATCGCTAAGGTGACGGGTAGGGCACACTAGCGACGCCTAGCCAACACTAGCGATTTGCGGTGACAGGGTATGGCACACTAGCGACGCCAATACGATTTTAACTTTTAGCTACTAAACCGGATCTATTTTAAACAATTTCGGGGTTGGTCCTCTGGAGTTGCAGAAGTCCATAAGCTGTGGTACCTAATCACTTGCAATCTCATTCATAGAAATCGGCTGGTAATCAATCAATTGGAGAACATATTAATTATTAACATACGTAATATACTGCCTCATAAAAGTAATGTTCTGTGTCTTAAGCCCTTCCTTTTTGGCTTTGCCGGGTAAAAAATTAGTGTTCGTGAAATCACGACGAATACGGCTTTTTTATCATGGAATATTTTACCATTTACAATTTTCAAAATGTAGTAGGTAAGTTTGTGTGTATTAATCTGAAGGCTTTAAAGCGACGGCTGCGCCAGAGGTTCGATCCCCAGGTCGGGCCAAAAAGGATATAAATATGTTTTCGGTAAGAAATTCTTAGTGGAAAGCAAGTAAAGCTGTTGGTCCTGTGCCCGATCCCGTCAGAGTAGTGTCCTATCGGAAAATGAGGGTAAAATAAATAAATAAATATAATATATCCTGCGTACGTGTCTGACCGTTGAGATTGGCCGCCGTAGCCGTAATCGGTTGGAGGATATTATTTATTAATCTGAAGGTACCATGAAGTGAGGGCAGGCCACTAGTCAATTATAAAGAGAACTACAAAAAGTTGTTAAGTTAATAAAAGTGGAGTCTGTCAATAAATAACTTTATTATCGTTGTTTTACCCAGTCATCAATATAAAAATTGTAAAGCTTGAATAAATACAAAGTCAGAAATACAGTCAGTCTGTTTTTACATCATCAATCATTTATTAGCCTTACATTTAGATGCATGTATGAGTTTGACCCATAGAATAAAGAAATGAATTTTCAAATAAATAGTTAAGTAACTTTTTACCTACTTTGAATCACAAGAATGACAAAACCAAGTCTAAATTACAGGTTTTCGATTTTGAGCTTCTTTACACTTATGGTATCTTAACTAACATCAATATAAAAGAATAACATCAATTTAATATTAAATTATCTGACACTGCCAGCACCATATCGTATTTCCCTCTCAAACTGTTCAGCCTTTAACGTTCCATCTATACTAACACAGTCTTCATTAAACACACTATAAGCCGATACCTCTCCTTTTTTCTTTGGTCGGGTGCGAGTATTCAAATAAATTCCTACTAAACAGGATATTGTAAAGAACACAGCCCCAAATTGAAGTTTTAAAAAGATAGCAAATAAAGTAAGCCAGACTAAACTGTAGACCACCCATTTGGTGATAAAATATCGCCACGATTCAGGATGCTCTTCAACAAAGGATTCCAGCTCACTGGTGTCAGACCCAACTTCACTGGGAGATTCTGGCTCAGGAGGTAAATGTTGCTTCGGTGGAGGGCTAGGGTCTCTATGAGGAATTTCTTCATTTTCCATCTGAAAAAAAAAAGTTTTGTAAACAAACATTAAAACAAATGATCCATGTAGGTAGTTGTTGTATGTCTGTTGTTTATTATTATTTTATTGTACAGGTAATATAAACCTCAATAATTATGTAGTCAAAGGATCGCATGCCTCAAGTGGCAATGGGCAGGGCACATAGCGAGGACAACAGACGGCCGTTGGGGCGGAAAGGTCCTCGAGTGGAGGCCACGTAAAGGAACTCGAAGCCGCGGCAGGCCTATTACAAGGTGGACCGACGATCTGGTGAAGATCGCGGGAATCCATTGGATGCGGGAGGCACAGGACCGATCTGTGTGGAGAACATTGGGGGAGGCCTATGTCCAGCAGTGGACGTCCATTGGCTGAAATGATGAATTATGTAGTCCAGTAACTTTAAATTACACAGTAATAGTTAACAGTATATTAGGCATCAAAAGGAAGTGCAACTCACCAATAACACCTCTTCTTCCTTCTCCTTCCCCATAATCCTGAAGAACTTTGGAACCAGAAATGTGGCTAATTTTTGCTTAGATTCTTCAAGCTTTTCCTTAGCGTTGCTCACAAATTCTTTTCGACGGCGCAGAGCTCTGTACGCCTCCAGTTTCGCCTCCATCCGTGAAATTATCAATTTTATGAATAACCAATACTGTAGCGATAAATGCGCTTATCGCCTATCAGCATTAATTTGTAAGTGTATTGTTTATGTTCAAATTATAATAATGTCCAAACAGGTGCAAGCGTATGAACAGTCTCAGTAAAAGTAACGTGTTAACAAACACCTCGTTAATTGAACTATCACCGGCAGAATCAATGGATTGTTCGCAAACATGTAGAAGTATTTCGACGATTAAATAAACACAATTTCAGGTGTTTCACTAGTTTCACAAATTATTTTTAAAACAAACACTTTTTTTTGGTCTGTGCAAACACGTCGACTGAAAAACCAGAGATGTCAATAATGGGAATGTCAATGTCATTTGTGTTGTGACGTTTGAGATGAATGAACGAATGAATGATTGCTTCATTGCATCAGTGCCAAAGACCAGAAAAAAACAAATGTAAAGCACACGTACATGCTTAGAATAGAATAGAATAGAAAAATGTTTATTTGGCACCAAAAATACAAGTTTAAAGTGTTCGTACAAAAAAATGGCCATGCACAAAACATTACTTTGAAATGTCATATCATAATATGACATTACCCGGAATGTTAATTATGTATAACTGTAATACTTTGTGACATTACAAATGTGATAGTTATCTCATCACACGTTCGAATCCATGAAGTTCTTATCTATAACCTCCTTGTTCGAATCGTTGTACAATTCGATAAATATTCAATAAATGCTAAACATTACTTTTATAGCATCATCACAAGACATATGTCTACAAGCGCATTACTTACATGTCTACCAAAATGATAAATTGCAAGTTGTAGCAACACTGAATGCCATTTTTCGTATAGCAACACTAAATAAGGCGCGAAGACCGATCGATATTTCGTTCGTGTTTATTTTCGTTAGTAAAAACTAAAAAGCTTAGTACAAAATGTAAATATTTAAGTAAATGGAACATCAGTCAGAAATGGGGGCCTACGGGGAGAATCCGAATGTGCAGAACAGCGGGAATTACATTACCATCATCCCCGTAGATTATTCCCGGCGCGGATATCCCATGCAAGCGGAGTATCAATATAAGTAAGAATTTTATCATTCATTTTCGTTATTAAAAAATAAACATTCCTTTTTCAAATGCCCGATATACATTTGATGCTTTTGTTACATTATCTTTTTAAAATAATTTATAGATGACGGAATATTTTTTATACAGCCAATTTTCGTTTTTAGTGAATTTAGGTCACGCGAAGAATACTACAGCGTACAAAGCCAGAAACTCCAAGCGGAGGTGAATGCGCACCTATACTCCGTGTCTCAGAGGCTGCCGCATCTGACCTACAGCCCCCTGGGCCGCCACAATGAGTGGGACAAGCATGACCCGCATAAGCCATTGCAGCCGGACTCTAAAGAAAGTAATAGTTCGGATTCGCTGGAGAAGAGTGTTATGGGTAAAGAAAACTAAATATTGTTCTTAGACTATAAGTTTAATAGTACGTACCTACTTATTACCTACCCTTACAACACAATAGCGGTCTCTAGCATAAAAACAATATACTTACCTCATCTTGTAAATCTTCCTCGTCGGTTTAGGCGACGGGTAGCCCTAACTAGCGACACCATTCGTTTTTAATTGTTAGCTACTAAACCGGATCTATTTTAAATAATTTGGTACCTACTTACCTACCCTTACAACACAATAGCGGTCTCTAGCATAAAAACAATATACTTACCTCATCTTGTAAATCTTCTTCGTCGGTTTAGGCGACGGGTAGCCCTAACTAGCGACACCATTCGTTTTTAATTGTTAGCTACTAAACCGGATCTATTTTAAATAATTTTGGGATTACAACCTCTCGGCAAACACTTATACTATTTATTAATTAACCAGTGTTGGGTCCGTTTTTGTACGCGAAAAATTGATTACTGTCAAAAGCGGGCACTTTTAGCGTGAATCAATTTTTCGCGTACAAAGGTTGAGTCCGCAATTGTGCATGGTTATTTAATAAATAGTATAAGTGTTTGCCGAGAGGTTGTAGCCCCGAAATTGTTTAAAATAGATCCGGTTTAGTAGCTAACAATAAAAATCGATTGGCGTCGCTAGTGTGCCCTACCCGTCACCTTAATAGCGATTTTCAAATTTCTAGGCTCAAACTTGAGTAGCTGTTCCAATCAGACTGGCTCCAGCAGCATCGCAGCGGGATCCTTTAGCACCACAGAACCCATCACTAGCGGCGGCAGTTCATCCAGCGCCATATCCCCACCATTACCAGGTTTGTGACGTCACTAATACACTAAAACATTTAAGGTGACGGGTAGGGCACACTAGCGACGCCATTCGAGTTTAATTTTTAGCTACTAACCGGATCTATATTAAACAATTTCGGAAATACAACCTCTAGGAAAACAATTATACTATTTATTAAATAACCATGCACAAATTTTGGGTCCAACGCGTACGCGAAAAATTGATTACCGCCAAAAGTGGCCACTTTTAGCGTGGTTGTTTGATAAAACTAATAAGGTACTTTTTAGGACCTCAGTTACGGCTGTGGTTACGGTCGGGCCTTAACATGTCAATGTGTAACGGTGATTGCTTTTTACCAGGTGACTGGTTTCCTCATTTGCCTACCTTTCGTAATATAAGCTTCTTTATTCTTATATTTTCAGGATCCTCTGGCAGCACAGCATCTTCATCCAGCGTGACGTCAAACCCTGTCACATGCGTGTACCTCATGTCTCGCACAGCCATCATGGTAGAGATGAGCTCTGAAGAAGTCCCCTCGTGCGTGACTGCGGGACGGTTCCTTGCTGCAACCCTGGCGACTGAAGAACTCGGGCTAACCCAACCAAGCGCTAGAAGTCTTGCTGCAAATGTTTTTGCGTTGTGGATGTGCAGTCCTCTACTAGGCAAGTTGAGTTAAATATGCGTTGTTAGCTCATGTCTCGCACAGCCATCATGGCAGAGATGAGCTCTGAAGAGGGCCCCTCGTGCGTGACAGCGGGAGGGTTCCTTGTTGCGACCCTGGCGACTGAACACCTGGGGCAAACCCAACCAAGCGCGAGGAGTCTCGCCAAATGTGTAGTTCTCTACTAGGCACGTTGAGTTCAACATGCGTTACTTTATGTCTCGCACCGCGCATCATGGTTGAGATGAGCTCTAATGAAGTCGCCTCGTGCGTGATAACGGGAAGTTTCCTTATTGCGACCCTGGTGACTGAAGAACTGGGGCTAACTCAACCAAGCTCGCATCGCATCTCTGGGATGGTTCCGCTAAATATCTCGACAGATTGCAGCGACGGGCTGTACGTATTATAGGTGACGAAGAGGTCACCAATTCCCTCGAACCTCTTCAACTACGTAGAGACATCAGGTCGGCTAGCGTCTTTTACCGTCTATACCACGATGAATGCTCTGAAGAGCTTTTCTCCAACATCCCACCTGCCCTATTCCGTCACAGAACTACGCGCGCCGGACAACGTTGTCACCGCTTCATAGTGGAAAACATCCAATCACGGACTAAAAAAATTGGCAGTTCTTATCTCTGCCACACCATCAAGAAATGAACCTCGTTGCCGGCGCATGTATTTCCCCCTTCCTACAATATGGATTCCTTCAAACGAAGCGTGAATTAGCATGCCTTAACATCGCTTCCGTTGTAATTGCAAGTTGGGCTCTTCTCTTGCTTACCATCAGGCTGAAGAGAGCCAATATACTGTGCCACTATAAAAAAAAAGCGCGAGGAGTCTCGCCAAATGTGTAGTCCTCTATTAGACACGTTGAGTTTGACATGCGTTACTTTATGTCTCGCACCGCCAACATGGTTAAGATGAGCTCTAAAGAAGTCGCCTCGTGCGTGATTGCGGGAAGTTTCCTTAATGCGATCCTGGTGACTGAAGAACTGGGGCTAACCCAATCAACTGCCAGGAGTCTCGCCAAATTGCTCCTTTTTACCCGACTACGGCAAAGCAAAAGGAGGGTTATGATTTTGACAGGCTATGTATGTATGTATGTATGTATGTATGTATGTATGTATGTATGTATGTATGTATGTTCATCTGTTTCCACGTAACTTCTTAACTACTTATCAGAATTCGACAAATGACATATCATTATAAGCGTCTTGATCGTCCGCTGGTTATAGGCTATATGAAGTTTCACAAAATCTAATGTGGCGCCCTCTAGCGGACAAAACATACAGAGTAAAAAAATAAAGTTATGATAAATATGCCGTGTTTGGTATCATTTGAAAGCGCTTGACTTGTACATTTTGAATATATATATATATTACTAGCACTTGGACACCAAAATAGTACAAATAAAATAAAAGTAAAAAAACTAAAACCCAACTACGACAAAAAACGTCGCTGAAAAAGTATAAAACAAGCCTTCGTTGTCAATTTATGCAATATTCACTATGTAGAGATAAAATTTCATGTTTGGAAAGGCGTAGTCACACGTTAAATATACTACCCTTTGACAACGTGTGACTGCGGATTTCCAAACATGAAATTTTATCTCTACATAGTGAATATTGCATAAATTGACAACGAAGGCTTGTTTTATACTTTTTCAGCGACGTTTTTTGTCGTAGTTGGGTTTTTACTAAGTAGGTACGTCATATTGCGACGGGCCCCACGTTGGGCGCCAATGCGAAAGTTTGCAGAACCGTGCCATTGCCAGAAGATTACGACGTCTACGTCGCAGTTGGGGTTTTGGTCTGTACAGAAAGTCGCAAGTAGAAATAACTTAAGAACGGCAGCACTGATTCTGCTGAAAATTATTGGAGAGTAGCAGAAGACGCACAGATGATACTTTTTATCCCAGAAATGTTAGGTTCCTGTGGATTAAACTCAAACGACAGAGTAGAATAGGCCACCCTCACTCTTACCGAGGTGTCGTAAAAAGCGACTAAGGTAAAGCTGCTGGCATGATCATCAGCACCCAGAGAAGGAAAACTCTGCATTTATATCAAAACCCTCGCCAACCCGTCTGCCAAGCGTGGTGAGTATGGCAATTACCCCTCATGTGATTGAGGGAGGCCCGTGCCCAAGCAGTGGGGACTTAAATGGCTGATGATGATGATGAAACTAAAACGATACACTACGCCGGCAATGCCACGGACAATGTCCTATAGGGCTAGGCTGATCTTTAAGATTTGCCGTCGTTAGGAGGACATAATACTTTTGCAACGGTTTGGTTTTCCATTTCTCTTCCAGAAATCCAGTTAAAACCGCACCACTGTCCATGGAAGATCTGGGCCAGCTGGCAGAGGCTGCTACAGCGTTACGGCCACGCCTCGGAGACAAGGAAGGCAAGAGACCAGCCCGTGCTACGATTGCAGAGAAACGTCTTCTTTCCCAAGCACTTGGAAGAAGGAATCAAGTATGTGATTGACTAATAAAATAAGATACCTAAATAACAGCTGCTTTAGCACACGGCTAAAAGACACCAAAATGCTACTCTGAGCGTCCTCTATTACGTATTATGGAACTTACTAACTACATTTACGTTTCTATGTATGGAGTGGTCAGACCTTTATATAATCAGGGGTTACCGCGTGTGAAAAATCCGCTAGATGGAGCACTATAGGCGTGAGGTACATGTACAATGGTGGTAGAATCACATTATATTTATTAATTTCTTAGTATAATTTTTGTATCGACATATATGTTTAATTACATGTATAATATACATAGCTATAATTTATATTTTTTTTCATGTATGACGATTTGTAAGAGCTGTATATAAGCCTATGCAAATAAAGTACTTTTGAATTTTGAATGTGATTGGTTATTTTTAAATGTAATCTGTCAAAATGTCAATTTGACAAACTAAACAACCAATGCGGTTGATGTTGGACCTCAGTCCAACAGTACGCCATCTAGCGGATTTTTCACACTTTTTTCGCGAAAACCCTCATTAGTCCACGCTGTTAATTTTTTTGTAGAACTAGAGATATTTCTTACTGTTGTAAAACAACATTGCATATCGGATGATCCCGATGGCATCCTAAGTTTATAATCGTAACAGTTTAGGGTATGTCCAGATTGTCCAGCCGGCCATTGCCTGATGCTCGGAGATGGTTTTTTTTATATCATAGGGGCTAGACGAGCAGACGTATTATCTAATGGTAAGCGATTACCGCCGTTCATGGATACCTGCCACGTCAAAGGGATCACAGGTGCGCTGCTGGCCTTTTTAAAAGGGAGTACGCTCTTTTCTTGAAGGTTTCCATGTCTTATCGATCTGAAAACACCGCAGGCGATAGTAAATTCCACAGTTTTGTAGTACTATTTTATCGTTAATGAATATACGTCTATACTCGCACCCCACGAGTGCGAGTATAGACGCAAATAGTGTGCGAGCGAGAAGTGAATAGATGCGCCGCCATTTCTGTTCCCATTCTTTATCCGCACAGGTAGTACTTAAGTTGGCATGTTTTTAAGAAGTTTTAGACTGACCGGATGGCGCAATTGGTAGTGACCCTGCCTCTTACGCCAAAGATCGTGGGTTCGATCCCCACCCTGGACAAACATTCGTGTGATGAACACTTGTGTTTGTTCAGTGTCTTTTTTTATGTGATAGGTGGCAGACGAGCTGACGGATCACCTGATGGTAAGCAATTGCCGCCGCCCATGGACACCCGCGACACCAGTGGAGTCACAAGTGCGCTGCCAACCTTTTAACCCCCCTTTCCCCCGAATAGGTAGGAATAGGTGAGGGTACCGGAGGACCCTCACTCACGCAGCAAAACACAGCACAGTGCTGCTTCACGCTGGTTTTCTGTGAGGCCGTGGTATCAATCCGCTCGAGCCGGCCCATTCATGCCGAAGCATGGCTCTCCCACGGTGTCTGGGTGTAATATATGTATTTAAGTTTATATTTGTGTTCCTCTGTTGTCTGATATCTGTAACACAAGTGCTTAAGCTACTTAGTACGGAATCAGGTCAAAATATGAGATGTTGTGAGAATTATATACAATACCTTGCAGTGTATTCCAAGTCATCACGCCATCCTTTTCTAAGTCTGTCTCTTTTGCGAAGACTTTCAGCTGGTTCTAGTGTTGACATCGGCTCAGTTTAAATCTACTTTGTCAGGGATTCCCGCATCCAAGAGCTGCTGTACGAAGAAGCTCGTCACAACGTGGTGACTGGTCGGTACCCCCTGGAGAGCGCGCAAGCGGTGATGCTGGGCGGCCTGCAGGCGAGGATACAGCTTGGACCTTATGACCCTCATCGACATACTGCTAAGTTCTTCAGGTAAGATTTAAAAACGAAGACCCGTTTGGAACAGTGGTAGTGAACGCTGCCTTTGGTCAAGGGTTGCGGGTTCGATCCCCGCACAGTACAAACATTTGTGTGCATGAACATGTCTGTTTGTATTGGTCTGGGTGTTTTCTATGTATTATAAGTATGTATTTACAAAAGAAAAGTATTATATGTATATATTTGTAATCCCACTGTTGATTCTGATATCCGTAACACAGGTGCTTGAGCTACCTATCTCGGAGTAAGATCAATGTATGTGATGTTGTGAAATATTTATAAAAAAATATTTAATTAAAAGTAAAAAATAATAATAATAATTCATTTATTTCAGGCAACAAAATCAAAAATAAGAAATATTTTTAAATGTATCATGGCCCATATAATAAATACCTTATAAAATGAAATACACATTTTCGACGCGTAGAGTCGGCTGGTAGCCGTCCTCGAAACTTCCGAAATTCGATTCCGTTGCCCGGTTATCAAAAGATCGTGGATTCAAGTCCCACCCGAAGGCTGCCGAAAATTTTTTAAGTACATTATTTACTTAAGGCGACGGGTGGCCCTAACTAGCGACGCCAACCGATTTAAATTGATAGCAACTAAACCGGATATCTTTTTAACAATTTCGAAATTCGAGCCTCTTGGAATTCATTTAATACAACCTGTGCGGATAAAGATTGAGATCAGAAATGGCGGCGCATCTCGCTATTTGCGTCTATACTCGCACTCGTGGGGTGCCAGTATAGACGCAAATAGTGTGCGAGCGAGAAGTGAATAGATGCGCCGCCATTTCTGATCCCATTCTTTATCCGCGCACGTTGTACTTATAATTAACTTTTTGATCTCATTTTGCACTAGAAATTTTGACTAACGCCTTAAGTAGCCGATTTTGGCGGTAATTCATATTTCGAGTAGGAAGCAGACCAAAAATTTAATAATAGGTATTGAATAAATAGTATATGTAGTTCTTTTGAGATGCTCGAACTTCGAAATTGTTAAAAAGATATCCGGTTTAGGTGCTAACAATGTAAATCAAATGGCGTCGCTAGTGTGCCCTACTCGTTACCTTAAAGTGACAGGTAGGGCACACTAGCGACGCTAATTGATTTTACTTATGAGCTACTAAACCGGATCTATTTTAAACAATTTCGGGGTTACAACCTCTCGGCAAACACTTATACTATTTATTAAATAACCATGCACAAATGCGGACCCAACATTTGTACGAGAAAAATTGATTCACGTTAAAAGTGGCCGCTTTCGACGTTAATTAATTTTTTGCGTCCAAAAACGGACCCAACATTTTTGCATGGTTATTTAATAAATAGTTTAAGTGTTTGCCCAGAGGTTGTAATCCCGAAATTGTTTAAAATAGATCCGGTTTAGTAGCTAAAAATTAAAATCGATTGGCGTCGCTAGATGACCCTACCCGTCGCCTTAACATTCTCCATTACAAAAGATTGCTATACAGAAAAAAAACATGTAACAATTGAAAACGAATGGTGTCGCTAGTAGGGGTATCCGTCGCCTTAAGAATAAATTGCAAAAGATTGCTTGTGCCCGAAAAAATCATATTTTGACTGACCGGATGGCGCAATTGGTAGTGACTCTACCTCTTACGCTAAAGGTCGTGGGTTCGATCCCCACCCTGGACAAACATTCGTGCGATGAATACTTGTGTTTGTTCCATGCCTGGGTGTCATAAATGTATTTAAGTATATATTTGTGTTCCTCTGTTGTCTGATATCTGTAACACAAATGCTTAAGCTACTTAGTACGGAATCAGGTCAACCTATGAGATGTTGTGAGAATTATTATTCATCACTGTTCTAGGGAGAATCAAGACAAATACTTGCCCCAACACGCCCGCTCCGGGCGTTGGGCGCAGCTGCTCCCAGCAGGCCGCAAGGGCAGCCCCGAGGCCAAACTGCTGGAACAGGCGCAAAGGCCGCCGGCGGCTCCGCCAAGGAAGCTCAGGCACAAGTACCTGGCCCATACGAGGACGCATGCTACTTATGGGTGAGTGTGATTAGCTATTCGTCTAACGACAAAAACGTCGCTGAAAAAGTATAAAACAAGCCTTCGTTGTCAATTTATGCAATATTCACTATGTAGAGATAAAATTTCATGTTTGGAAATCCGCAGTCACACGTTGTCAAAGGGTAGTATATTTAACGTGTGACTACGCCTTCCCAAACATGAAATTTTATCTCTACATAGTGAATATTGCATAAATTGACAACGAAGGCTTGTTTTATACTTTTTCAGCGACGTTTTTTGTCGTAGTTGGGTTTTAGTTTTTTTACTTTTATTTTATTTGTACTATTTTGGTGTCCAAGTGCTAGTAATATATATATATATATATATATATATATTCAAAATGTACAAGTCAAGCGCTTTCAAATGATACCAAACACGGCATATTTATCATAACTTTATTTTTTTACTCTGTATGTTTTGTCCGCTAGAGGGCGCCACATTAGATTTTGTGAAACTTCATATAGCCTATAACCAGCGGACGATCAAGACGCTTATAATGATATGTCATTTGTCGAATTCTGATAAGTAGTTAAGAAGTTACGTGGAAACAGATGAACATACATACATACATACATACATACATACATACATACATACATACATAGCCTGTCAAAATCATAACCCTCCTTTTGCTTTGCCGTAGTCGGGTAATAAAATAATGCTGGTAGCGGAGCTCGGCTAGGACCTCTCCCTCCCTAGTATAACGAGAGCTATACTAGCGAGCTAGGACCCCATAGGGTCTGGAAGGCCTTCCAAGTGCTTGGGCAAGTCTTCTCCCTCAAGTATAGTTATGACCGTGGGGGAGCCATGCTTCGGCATGAATGGGCCGAGTCGACCGGAGAGATACCACGTCCTCAAAGAAAACCGTAAGGTAAGAAAAGGTACCGCAGGCCCAATCCAGGGGAAGAGGGGTTAAAAGATATGCAGCGCACTTGTGACACCACTAGTGTTGCAAGTGTCCATTGCCGGCGGTAATAGCTTACCATCAGGTGATTCGTCGGCTCGTCTGCCACCTATATCATTAAAAAAACCTATCTATTCAACCATCAGATAGCATCCTTCGCTACCATGACGTGCTCGCAGAAGGCAGCGAAGGCCTTCGCTGCCTTCTGCGAGCACGTCATAGTAGCGAAGGAGGCGGCGGAGCGCGAGCGAGAGCGAGATCCCCTCGATAGCGCGCTCCGAAGGGTGAGGAGGGGAGGAGATGCCTAGCAGATGCGCGTTTCCCCTCTCCGCGGAGGGAGCCCGCTGGTGCGTGGTAGGGAGGCATCAGCACCAGCATTGCACAGGCTCCCTCTGCTGCCCGATATGGACGGCTCAGTTCTCCCGGCTGTCCCTATCCCCTCTCCCGGCACGTCCAGGGGAGGAACCGAGAAACCGCCGTGTAGGCGGCCATCCGCCCGGAGAATATCGAGGAGAGAGGCTTCGGCTGTATCGCCATGATATTCCCCAATATGGGCGATGAGGGAGAACCACAGGGGGTTTAAGAAGCCCCCCGCCAAAGGAGGGTTTATGGCGTTAATCCAAATTTCGAGTGCAAAAACAGATCAAAAAGCAGTGAACTATTATTAAACAAATGGAATAAACGATTGCTTAGGGACTCCCGCTTCGAAATTGTTTAAAATAGCTACGGTTTAGTTTAATTTGATTGGTGTCGCTAGTTAGGCTACCCGTCGCCTTAAAGTGTTGCTCCAGCCATTGGTGTTCTTATATGAAAAACTAAGAATTTGTTCTTTATCGTTAGGCAGTTTGCAAGCACTGGTTTTCTTTACTAACTTGTATGACATTTGTGTTACAGGGCAGCGTTCTTCCAAGGTCAGATCGAGCAGCCAGTCCGCAGCCTGACGAGCCTGCTGACCCACGAAGACATTCCCGTGCTGGTCGCGATCAACTTCACTGGCGTCTACGTCATCGACGACACGGAGAGTGTTCGTATGATAACTAATACTTCTTCTAGCCGATCCGGTCCGGTCTTCATTACTGAGTATCGTGGTCACAGGAACTCATCTACCAAACAGACTTTCGAAAGTACGTTTTACCTGTAGCTCCATTAGACGATAATCATCATCATCACCATTTAGATAGATAGATAGAAACATTTATTCACTGAGAATACGACACACCACATATTACACATACGAACGGACACAATAAGTAAAATTATACTACATTTAAACAAAGAGAAAAAGAAACAAATACAAACTAAAACATCAAACGAGACATTACAAGAAGAAGAGGAGATGAAAATTAAGAAAAAAAAGTAATAATATGGCTGCTCAAGCCGGGCAATAAGTATCTGCGTACAGGCGTGTGTGTGAGATGTGTCGCGATAATCAGTGAAAAGAAGCTCACTCAGCTTAGGCCATGGCTTTAGGTAGAAGTACCTGCAGACGATGGCGCTGGTTTTTTGTGAGTGAGTAATGTGACGTACGGACAATAGGTACATAAATAGTTTATAAATAAATTAAATATTTTAATGTTCTAAGTATGTTCAAATAAATATCTATAGATACAAATTAATATTATGGTGGGGATTTCAGCCAAGAGATATAGGCTTTTCCCGATTTCTGAACTGAGCGGTCCTGTGGCACTAGTATCCAGTTAGGCAATTCCCGCTATCATCACCTGGTCGTCGGTCCAACAGGTGACTCCCTGTATGGTGTGTCCCAATCGAGGATGTTTTCCCAATAGATGCCAGTTGCAGTACTCCCTGAAGTGTGCCCTAGGTACACACTAATTGAGGATCGCAATTGTAGGAGTTTTTTTTAATGAGAAATGAAGCGAGCAAGTCACCTGATGGTAAGTGATCACCGCCGCCCATGGACATCAGCCACACTAGAGGGAGTGGAGATGCGTTGCCAGCCTTTTAGGAAGGTACAGGCTCGTTTCTTGAAGATCTCTATGTTTTATTTAAAATAAAAGTGCCGCTAAATTAAAGTGGGCATGGGCCAGCCACGTATGTCGCCGACACGACGAAAGATGGAGTAGGTGTGTTATAAATCAAATCAACGAAGATGCCTCATGCATTTTCCCTTCGTTACAAAAAAAGGGCCTGGAGTAGGAGAAGCGTAGGCAGACCTATAGTCAGATGGGCAGATGATCTAAGAAGTCACGCAGGCATCCTATGGACCAGTAAAACTTATCACCGAGCTGAATGGCGGTGCTTCGGAGAGACATATGCCCAATGATGGGCGATAGAATGCTGTTGAAGAAGAAGAAGATCTCTTAATTCCAGAGCCCCTTTTCTGACCAGAGGGTCGCATGATCGACGGAAAGAAAAGGGCACTACTTACCTGATAAAATAATTTACAGCGTTAGGTACTTATGCGGGCCTTCGTAAAAGGAGATCGTAGGGTTTAACCTGAGAATTTTTTTTATGTAGCCAGACGAACAGACGGATCACCTGATGGTAAGCAATTGCCGCCGCCCATGGGCACCCGCGACACCAGTGGAGTCACAAGTGCGCTGCATTTTTCTGCATATATCATTTATCATCTTTGACAAATTAAAATCAAATCAAATTAGTGATCATTCTGATGCATTAAATGTTCAAAATAACCACCATTTTAATTTAGTCATCCTCTAGCTCTAACTCAGTTATTTGCATTTTATAAACGCTGGTTAAAGAAAAAAAGTGAAGGGCAAAATTTACAAATCCGTCATTAGACCTGTATGGATCAGAATGCTGGGCCGTTAAGAAGACGGATGAAAGACGATTGCATGCGACAGAGATGAGAATGTTAAGATGGATGTGTGGAGTGACGAGAAAGGACAAGATAAGGAATGAATATATGAAAAGTAGGAAGTATGAAAGTGGCCCCCATCATTGATAAATTGAAGGCAAATCGTCTTTCCTGGTATGGCCATGTAAGGAGAAGAGGGAAGAACATGTTGCCAAAAAGTGATGAGTTTAAACGTATGTGGATGGAGGAACAGAGGAAGGCCGAAAAAGAGATGGATGGATTGTGTGATGAATGACATGATGGAAAAAGAGGTGGATGATTCGATGACGAATGACAGGGACGTATGGAACCGACCCCAGATAACCTGGGAAAAGGGCAGGAGGATGATGATGAAACGCTGATTTAAGAAGTTGTATTTAGTAATAGACGTGCAATTTTTTTCTTTTAGAAAGCTAATGCCATATAGAATATGGCTAGAATGAAAAAAGTAGGGTCAATAGCATGATTTTAGGAAAAATTGTAAACCAAACGCAAAATGATGAAAAAAAAAATACAGATTTTCTTCAAGTTTCACATAATTATAAATTTATAGGGTTAGTTTTCTTGGATTTTTTTATGGGTAGTACCTACCTTATTATTAGACATCATCACAAAATTTATTCCACTGCGATAACATACTTAGTTTAAAAATTATGACGATTTATCTAAATAGGGTCAACAGGTGCAACTCATAATTTTTAAATAATCATAAAAAATAAAAAAATAATCTGTCGTAAAATGTGGTGTGTTTCCCTGATTTTGATATGTCCACTTTAGGAAGACTCACACTGTATAGCCCGAAATACTCGTGGTATGGTGGGAGTTGTTGCAATGAAGGCCATGGGATCAGAAAATACCTATCGGAAGGCCACAAATAAGATCGAGAGACGACGTAACTAAGATTGACAGGACTTCAACAGCCCAAAATAGAATAGAATGAATTAGATTGAAGGAGGCCTACACCAAATTAGTTGAAAACGGCTTAAGATGATGATGATGAATCCTTCTTCTGGCCGTTTTCATTGCAGCCCTCCTCTAGTTCCGCCAGGGATTATGCCAGCTTTCTGGCGCTGGCGAGGTTTCCTGAGACGACCCGGTTTTCCCAGTTCTATTTCTGTTTCTCTATGCGTCTAGTTCGTTCCGAATTAGCAAACTGAAGTGGCAGTGGGCTGGTCATATTAGCCGCAGAACTGACAGCCGTTGGAGCCGTAAAATCCTTGAGTAGAGACCGCGACTCGGTAAGCGTAGTGTAGGACGCCCTACGACAAGGTGGGGTGATGACATTCGAAGGCTGGCTGGTGTGGGCTGGATGAGAGTGGCCGAAAATCGGGAGCAGTGGCGTGCATTAAAGGAGACCTATGTCCAGCAGTGGACGAGTGTGGGTTGCTGATGATGATGATGATGCGTCAAGTTAATACGCGTTCGTTTTTTTTTTTTGCGTTACAGACAGTGTTACTTGGATTGCTATATGAAGAGCTTTCGTGGGACATCGGACTACCGTCAGACGACAATGAAGATTGCCTTCCTTGTCTATTTCTGCAATTCATGGTAGTGGAGAATGGACTTCGAGTCTCGAAAATTCTTCAGGTAAACAACTCAAGTTTTTATATTTAACTTGTTGATAAATACCACTGAGCTACCATCGCTCAGTGGTTCAGAACGCGCCTTCCATGCGAGGGGTTGTGGTTCGAATCCGAGCATGTCCTCTGGATTTTTCAAATCTATGTGCGGTTTTCTACAATTAGCTCGACGTTGAGGGAATCATCGTGAGGAAACCTACACGGGCCGGACACAGCATCCCCAGGTCCGAAGACAAAAATGGCGCCTGTAACCCCGCTGTGCGATTTTTTAACCCGCTTTCACGGGCCCTAGTGCACCGTCAGGGAACGACGCCGGTCCTCAGACCCTCGGCGCGACAATGTAGGCCCTGTAGCGAAGTGCGCTTCAGCGCGGTCGCACGCCAGGGCCGGTCCGTCGGGTGTGCATCCTTCGGCTAACAGGTAGCAATCCACGAATGAATTACTACCCGTCATTGCCCAGGAAAAACCGTGCTTCGCGGTAACCGTTTCTGCCTAATACCAACCGAAGTTGGAATCAGGATAGCACTGATTACCAGCAGGGCCACTCGAGGAGGTAGATGCACCTGAGTCCCCAACTTAACAATACCTAGTTAATACTTACTTACTCCGCGAACCGTGTCTTGGCCTCCAAAACAAGAGAGCGCCACTTTGGTCAATCCAGCACTAAAGTCCCAAAATTAAAAAAGTACCCTCTTCTCTATGATGGCGCAATCAGGCAAATGGGGGCTATCGCGTACGAAAAATCAGCAAGATGGCGTACTATAGGACTGAGAGGAAAAAGTTATTGGGTTTTTTTAGACGTGATATGTCAAATTGTCAATTAACGAATAAATCTGCCAATGATGTTGAAGTTGGCATACATATTGGTTTCATTGCACTTGGTGCGGTTCGGGTATCGGGGTAAACCCATTACTCGGGCTGCATCTCGCGCTTTTCATGGCGCGGTGTATTTGCTCCTCTGGGAGAGAAGGCCTCCCGCCACTGCGCAGTTTGGGCGGTCTTCGACCCTGGTTGGGGCCTGCCAGCAACCCTGTCGCGCCAGTCTGTCTGGGGGGGGGAGGTCTGAGAGGGGGGGGGGGGGAGGGGGTGTTGAAGTTTAGACCTCACTTCCCAAGCACGCCATCTAGCGGATAATTAACACGCGATAGCCCTCATTGGTTAGTGCTTTTACGGCAAGAACAATAAACTTTTTTGGTTTTTTTTTAAGTTAGACCTCACTTCCCAAGCACGCCATCTAGCGGATAATTAACACGCGATAGCCCTCATTGGTTAGTGCTTTTGCGGCAAGAACAATAAACTTTTTTGGGTTTTTTTTTAAGTTTTTTAGTAAGAACCGCTTTTGTTTTCAGGTATTTTCAAAGCAAGCCATAATGATGGACACTCTGATAGAGCACTTTGCTGGTGAATATAGGAAGAGACTCGGACAAGAGACGCCAAGTGATCACGCGAATGCATACGAATATCATTCAGGTTTGTACACTCTCGTGAGATGTTTTATTTGCAATATACTTAAGCACGCATTATATGCCTTTTTTTGTACCAGGAGAAATGCGTTACGCATACCCATCCGTCTGTAAATCTGGCGTCTGTAAATGTCGGACTCAACTCTGGCGACGGCTTCTCTTAAGGTGACGGGTAGGGCACACTAGCGACGCCAATTGATTTTAATTTTTAGCTACTAAACCGGATCAATTTTAAACAATTTCGGAGTTTCAATCGGCTACTTTTGGAGTGAATCAATTTTTCGCGCACAAAAACGGACCCAACATTTTTGCATGGCTATTTAATAAATAGTATGAGTGTTTGCCGAGAGGCTGTAACCCCGACATTGTTTAAAATAGATCCTGTTTAGTAGCTAAAAATTAAAATCGATTGGCGTTCTAGTGTGCCCTACCCGTCACCTTATACCGACTAAAACTCCTGGGACTCTTTTCCATCTTTTCCTCGGATTGGGGCTCCGGTACCCTCACTCACATTGTGAAACGCAGCACAGTGCTCAGTGTGTTTTCTAGTGACATTACATCATAGTAGCGATTTCTATGATGGGGGCCTTTGCCCTGCAGTGGGACAGTTTATAGGCTGATACTTTTCTTAACTATTGGTTAAGCTAACTATTGTTCAAAAAACATATTTTGGAGATATTTGATCCTTTGTTACTTTTTAAACCATTATTTCAGTTTAACTACGGATCAAAAACTCCGCTCTTAGTAGTTGTATTTTCCGTACTAACTTTTTTTATGTAAAGTTACTATTAACGCTAGTACTCCACAATTAACTGCTTTAATGGACAAGGTTTAAGGAATGTGTAGGGTAGTTTTACAGATTTTTTTTTATTAAAAAGTTATTATTGATAAAAACATTAATTCTCCAAAGTAAAAAAGGAGGCATTGTTCATACGATGCTTTTACCTTTTATCACAAAAATACATAATATCTGATCGCTATTAAATATAAACCTTAAAATATAGTCTAAAATCAAAATAAAATCAAAAATTTCATATGTAAATACCTATTATTTACTCCATTAAGCTGACGGGTAGGGCACACTAGTGACGCCAATCGATTTTAATTTTTAGCGACTAAACAGATCTACCTGTAGGTCCCTATTACCTGAAGGTTGTCTGGTTAGACGATCGCTCCCGCGATAAGACGCCTAAATTGCCTACATTATATCTCTGTATACCTAGCTTTTAAGTTTTGTATGTTGTGCAATAAAGAGTATCTATCTATCTATCATCTATTTTAAACAATTTCGGGGTTATAACCTCTCGGCAAACACTTATACTATTTATTAAATAACCATTCACAAATGTTGGGTCGGCTTTTGTACGATTCACGCCAAAAGTGGCCGCTTTTGTAGTGAATCAATTTTTCGCGTACGAACATTTTTGCATGGTTATTTAATAAATAGTATAAGTGTTTGCAGAGAGGTTGTAACCCCGAAATTGTTTAAAATAGATCCCGTTTAGTAGCTAAAAACTAAAAACGATTGGCGTCGATCAATTTTACGAACTATGTTACACACTTAAGTAAATGATGCCTTAAAAAAATATCGACAGTCTTTTTTTTTTTTATATGAGAGGTGGCAGACTAGCAGATGGATCACCTGATGGTAAGCAGTGGAGTCACAAGTGCGCTGCCAACCTTTTCCCCTTCTCCCCCATTGGGCCTCCGGTAACCTTACTCACACGGCGAAACACAGCGCAGGCCGGTCTTCTATGAGGCAGTGGTATCACTCCGGTCGAGCCGGCCCATTCATGCCTAAGCGTGGCTCTCCCACATTTAAAGTCTTTGGGATGGACTTGAACCCACGACCTTTTGCTAACCGGCAATTGCATTCTAGGTACATACCTATAACATTGATGAAACTATCGTCGTCTCACGGCGAAGCAAAAAGCACTTACTAAATTCGTCGTACTTACCAAGCTTAGTCCGTAAAGCAATTGGTTAGCAAAAGAAGTGGGTTCGAGTCCCACCCGAAGACTGTCGATATTTTTTTAAGCGCATTTTTTACTTATGTTACATACTTTTTGTTCTCGTTTCATTTAAGCAAATATTTCGGACCATGAATTCCCTCTTTTTTTCCATAGATTCCGGCAGCATATCCCTCCCGCCTCTCTCCCGGCCGGACTCCCCCCAGCGGCGCCTCGCCAACAAACTCTCACGACTAGCGCTTGCCACACACGACGGGCGAGGCAACCTGCTCGGCGGAGCAGGTGACTGGAACACCGACCTGAGTCACCCCCAGCCTTCTTGGATATTGCCCAAGCACTAGTCTGGGTTAGATCACAGGACTTCTCCCAACAAGCTAACACGGCTAGAGTTTGCTACAAATGACGGGCGAGGCAACCTGCTCGGCGGAGCAGGTGACTGGAACACCGACCTGAGTCACTCCCAGACTTCTTGGATATTGCCCAATCATTAATCTGGGTTAGAACAAAGAACTTCTCCCAACAAGTTATCACGGCTAGAGTTTGCTACATATGATGGCTGAGGCACCCTACTCGGCGGAGCAGGCGACTGGAACACCGACCTGAGTCACCCCCAGCCTTCTTGGATTTTGCCCAAGCACTAGTCTGGGTTATATTACAGGACCTCTCCCAACAAGTTATCACGGCTAGAGTTTGCCACACACGACGGGCGAGGCAACCTGCTCGGCGGAGCAGGTGACTGGAACACCGACCTGAGTCACCCCCAGCCTTCTTGGATATTGCCCAAGCACTAGTCTGGGTTATATTACAGGACTTCTCCCAACAAGTTATCAAGGCTAGAGTTTGCCACACAAGACGGGCGAGGCAACCTGCTCGGCGGAGCAGGTGACTGGAACACCGACCTGAGTCACCCCCAGCCTTCTTGGATATTGCCCAAGCACTAGTCTGGGTTATATTACAGGACTTCTCCCAACAAGTTATCAAGGCTAGAGTTTGCCACACACGACGGGCGAGGCAACTTGCTCGGCGGAGCAGGTGACTGGAACACCGACCTGAGTCACCCCCAGCCTTCTTGGATATTGCCCAAGCACTAGTCTGGGATAGACCACAGGACTTCTCCCAACAAGCTAACACGGCTAGAGTTTGCTACAAATGACGGGCGAGGCAACCTGCTCGGCGGATTAGATGACTTGAACACCGACCTGAGTCACCCCCAGCCTTCTTGGATATTGCCCAAGCACTAGTCTGGGTTAGATTACAGGACTTCTCCCAACAAGCTAACACGGCCAGCGTTTGCCACACAAGACGGGCGAGGCAACCTGCTCGGTGGAGCAGGTGACTGGAACACCGACCTGAGTCACCCCCAGCCTTCTTGGATATTGCCCAAGCACTAGTCTGGGTTATATTACAGGACCTCTCCCAACAAGTTATCAAGGCTAGAGTTTGCCACACACGACGGGCGAGGCAACTTGCTCGGCGGAGCAGGTGACTGGAACACCGACCTGAGTCACCCCCAGCCTTCTTGGATATTGCCCAAGCACTAGTCTGGGATAGACCACAGGACTTCTCCCAACAAGCTAACACGGCTAGAGTTTGCTACAAATGACGGGCGAGGCAACCTGCTCGGCGGATTAGATGACTTGAACACCGACCTGAGTCACCCCCAGCCTTCTTGGATATTGCCCAAGCACTAGTCTGGGTTAGATTACAGGACTTCTCCCAACAAGCTAACACGGCCAGCGTTTGCCACACAAGACGGGCGAGGCAACCTGCTCGGTGGAGCAGGTGACTGGAACACCGACCTGAGTCACCCCCAGCCTTCTTGGATATTGTCCAAGCACTAGTCTGGGACAGATCCTAGGACTTCTCCCAACAAGCTAACATGACTAGCGTTTGCCACGCAAGACGGGCGAGGCAACCCGTTAGAAGATGCCAGCGACTTTAACACCGAACTGAGTCATCCTCAGCCTTCTTGGCTACTGCTCAAAGTCTAGTCTGGGCTTCAATACAGCCAATAGAAAGAGATTTCTGCCCGTTGGGGAAATGATATTATAGGTAAAGTGGAAGATAGCTAACTAAGTATAGAACCGATCTCAGCCAACCGCAGCGTTCTTCGATACTGACTTTGCATTAATCTGGACTTAAAATTTTACAATAGCTGAACATTACGGGAGAGATCCTTCATTCCGATGGACCGGAAAGGATCGAGAGGCCAAAAGATTTTATCTGGGGTAACCACAGAGCTATTAAATCTGTGGGGGTAACCAATGAGACGCCGTCCTGTGGCGCCATAGAGTAAAATGTATACGAAGTTGCGAAAGACCTCAAGGCACTAAACGTGCATGATTGGGCGGAATTGCGACTGAACCGACTAAAATGGTGGTTGAAGTCGCAAGATAGGACCCATTTGGAATCGCGAAGCTAGTTGCAGGAAATACAGTTTAGCCGGTCCGTTGGTCCGTTGTGGCTAGTGGTGCAGTGGTAAGTGGGTCGCATTTTAAAGCGACGGCTGCGCAAGAGGTCCCGGGTTCGATCCCCGGGTCGGTGTACCTAAGTTTTCGGTAAGAAATTTTTGGTGTCAGCCCGGAGTCTGGAAGTTGGCGGTCTTGTACCCCGTGCCTGGGAAAGCACGTTAAGACGTTGGTCCTGCGCCCAATCCCTCTCCGGTCGTGTCACGCTTGTGTCCCATCGGAATACGAGTGTAAGGGAATAGAGAGTGCACTTGTGTTTGTGCACACACTTGAGCACTATAATATATCCTGCGTGGCTTATCGTTGAGATTGGCCACCGTAGCCGTAATCGGTTGGAGGATTACTATAACAGCGGCGGAAAAACAGTGGATGAGGTTAGCGGTGACCGAATGGAGTGATAAAATGAAGAAGAGGCACATGACTGTGTTAAAAAACCTTGCATTTGTCATGTATGTATGTATGTACATACGTGGCATTTTGTAAGAGCTAGGGTAAAAGGTAAACTAACTCCAAAATATTAAACCAATCTCAGCCATCTGCAGTCATGGTGAAAGCAAGAGTTACCCTTGGTCCGATGGTAGTGTGGATGGCTGAGGTTGCCAGGTGAGCAAATGAAGTGACGAAATTAAGAAAAGGCGCTCATGGCGGTTAAAAAACGGTTGGCTTTATTATGATTTTGGGTTGCGAGTTCGATCCCCGCACAGTACAAACATTTATGTGCATGAACATGTCTTTAGTACCTATGTATTTACAACAGAAAAGTACTTATTAAATGTATATATTTGTAATTCCGAGTCAGATAAATTTATGTGATTTTATTTATTTATTTATTTATTATTAACATACGATTGCATAACATTACAGTTTAATACCAAAGCGTTATACAATTCAATAATATTCATACATACATAAAGTTTTCGGCAAATTAATATTCAAGAACAGAGTCTAGGTACTTACATGCGAACAGCATGCCCGAAAATTCAGGATGCCAATCCCAGTAAATAGTCAAATAAATAAGGTATCAAAAAAGTCAATAATACAATACGAATACAATGTCAAAAATATTATCTGTCAAACAAAATTAAATTACATAGTGTTAATAAATGTCAAAATATATTTTTAGCAAAAATTATAATAATTACTTAATAATAAAGTGAGAAGCACAGTCGAAGTACGAGTATATCTAAAGGTGATGTTGTGAAATACTTATTTATTTATAATTTATGATTGTACCCGAAATTTTGTAAGTAGGGCAAGAGTAAACTAACTCGTAATTACAAAAAAATGCGGAATATCCGCGAATAAAAAAATAATTGTTTCGAGAGTCTGTATTTTTATCGGTACCTATTCCAGCAGCAGTAATTTTTCATACGGGAAAGTGGATATACTAAACCCCATTGAATGTAAAATATCTTGTATAAGATACGAAAATAAACACTGAATCTCAATGAAATAACTTGTTTTATTTATAAATCAGAAACTATAAATACTATATTTATACAAATGACAATATTTGTATAAAATTTTCATCAACACAATTTGTACTAAAATGGATGATGTGCGTAATCTAATTAAATTAGGTAATAGCACAAAATAAATAGACACAGAACGTCAGCTGCCTATATCGCGTGATTACAAGCTACGCAAACATTCAGGGTATATCTGTGAACATTTACATTCCATTCTAAGTCGTAGAACAAATACAGTTTAGCATGGTTAATAGAACATGTAGTTAAAGAGATAAATGTTCTCAGATACAACCTTTTTTTATTTTATTTATTATTATTATCAGCCTATAACTGTCCCACTGCAGGGCAAAGGCCTCCATCATAGAAATCAAGTCATCGCTACTAAGATGAGATTAGGCTTAATCACCACGCTTGCCAAATGCGGATTGGTGATCACAAACCCGAGCTATGTTCGAGAAATTCGAAATAAGTAAACCAAATACAGACGCCCTGTTGGTCTAGTGGTTTAAGTACCGGGCCGTGATCTCGGGGTCCTGGGTTCGATTCCTGGGTCGAGCAAAAAAGATACAACCTGTATAAACTCAACTCTGTTAGGCATCAAGCTCCAAGGGCCCAATCCCAATGCAGAGATAAGACTACGAACCAAGGTGGTGGATATTGGGAAACGCATGATGTCATTCAAATGGCAGTAGGCAGGGCACCTGGTTCGTCGAGGTGACGGTAGATGGAGCCAATCTATAATACACTGGTGGCCAGGGCAAGGGAAACGAAATAGAGGACGCCCATTAACCAGATGGGCTGACGACATAGACACAGCGGTGGACCAGGCTGGCACATCCTGTATGTGACAGACTATATGGTACGTGTGAGGGATAGACAAGATACGATAAACTGGATAGTGCTGAGGTCAACGAACTCGTAACAATGTCAGCTAGACCATCTGTTTATTTATTTTGTAGTAACAGTTAAAAAATGTTTTTTTATTATACTTCTCGCAAAGACTCGCGTCAGACGGTAGAGTAAAGTCCGCGCCACGAAAGAAATCAGGTGAAAACTGAGATTGAGTCGCCATCAACATTTAAATTTGAACTTTATGTCAAAAGACACAACTAACTAACTAGGTTGGCGCAGCGACCCATAGTGAGTCTTGGCCTCCGATAATAAGAGCCTCCATCTTGGTCGATCCTGCGCCACCTCCTGCCAGTCCTGTCGAGAGTCCGCGCAAGTCTTTTTCGACCTCATCCTTCCAGCGATATCTCGGACGGACGACTGGCCTTTTGCCATTAGGACGTCCCTGATACGCTCGCTTTACCGCACGATCGTCTCCCATTCTTTCTAGGTGGCCGAGCCAGCGAAGTCGATGCGCTTTAGTTTCGCCAATGATGTTGGGCTCGCCCACCTGGTCTTCCAGTTCCCTGTTCTTTAGCCTCCTCCAGGCGCCATCCGGAGTCTGTATAGGTCCCAGAATCTTTTTTCAAAAGACACAAGGAATCTCAAATTGTAGTTCCGTGTTTCTTTCGTGGCGCGGTCTCTATTTCATTCATTACTAATGAGTTGGTCAATCAAGTGTCAGTAGGTGTAAAGAGAAGTAACTTTTACACCTGAGCCAAAGACTCGTGGCAGTCGGTGTCATAATTTTATCCAACTGGTCGAGTCTTTGCGGGTACTATAGTTACTAAAAATCTTATTTTATAATACTATGCTATTTGTACTTGTAGTAATGTCTCATCCGATTGTATTCCTTCAGTAATGGATGTTTGTCCAGGTACTCCTCGAGGATCTTGAACCGCGGAGCAGACAGGTCCTTGTGTCTCGTCAGCCGGACCTCCAGGGTGTGTACTCTGAAGGAAAGCTCAGCGCTGAAAGGCAACAAGAATGACAGATAGACAAATCAGATCCTATGAATTTCATATATCACATATAGAATAGCAGATCGTATTTGGTCCAAATATGAGAGTGGAGGCTAAAAAAAAATTTTTTTGCCGTAGGTATTCTGTTAGAACTTGTCCCCCTGATGTTCTAATTGTCAAGATTTGGCTTAACAAAAAAAAATGTTTGTTAGTTAATTCACTGAAAATGTATGAAGATGTTGATTTTTGAATTCAAATAAAATCAAGGACAATGACCCTAAAATTGATTGGCGTAAACAATAAATTTGGTATGATATCTTTGGTTGGTCAACGGATAAGTACATTTACGAACCAGTTGACGAAAACTATAACTTAAGGTTATTCACTTTAGTAGCTGGATGAAGAGAAATAATGTGAAAAGAAATCTTAAATTTATACCTAGCAGCGAAATATGCGCTCTCCTTCTCTGGCGTAAGAATGAACTGGTTAGCCAAATACCACAGCCTCTTCGCCTTGTATTCTCCGTTCATCTGTCAAACAAAAGAGAGAGTGATATGAGATATTGCAATAACCGATAGAGAAAGAAAACCCTCAAGTCATGTCACTAAGGAGTAATGGTTTCGTGAAAATTCTCAAAGGCATTCTATGACAATTGCTCTGTGGGTCTTTTGGTTTAGATAAGTACCGGGCCATGATCTCTGGGTCCTCGGTTCGAATCCCGCGTCGAGCAAAAAGTATGTATCGAAGTTTTCGAACATTAGGCAAGCGTGGTTATTAAGCCTAATCCCATCTAAGTAGTTATGGCTTGATTTTAAAGATGGGTGCCTGTAAGGGCATAAATACAGGCTGATACTTCTCATTGACAGTGCTCTGATCTATGGTCATCACAAACCTTATCAAACCTCTCCTGCACCAAATTCTGCCTGGCCAGCTGCTTAGTCTTGAAGTCATTGGTGCACTGTTCCCTAAGAAGGGCGGCTTCCTTCATCGTGAGCGGGGACCCACTGCCGCGGCCGCTGCCGAACATACGCGCGAGGTATGGCGCCAGTGGATCTATTTCTGCCTCCTTCTCTCGCTCTGTCACTTCGGCTTTTTGGGTTTCCTAGAAAGAAAACACGGTATTGAAGAAATGGTATTCATTCATTCACTCAATAATGTGAAACATCATGTAAAGAACTAACTGGAACGTTACGATATTCGACGATCATTTTAATAAAAATAGGATATAATATGGCGAGAAAAAAAAGAAAATTGATAGAATGGTTCTTCTCTTCGATTTTTGCCTCAAAGAAAAAAAAATCTACTGAAATAAAACCCGTTCAATAACCACGTTTTTTTATAGTTCCTGGTTTTTGAAGGCGGCTTTTTTTCGTAGAACTTTTTCTTCATGCTTTTTAGTGTCTCATTTTATCGGCCAGATATATATAGAATCTCCTCCTTTTTTGAAGTAGGTGTAAGGTACATCTGATGATTATTTTTCTTTTGTTGCCAGTTGAATTTTGATCTACAGTTCTCCAACAATATCTTTTTTATTTACAAAATAGTTGAAAGATAAACTTATAAAAATCCATAAAGTTCTAAACTGGCAGCTTTAGTAACAGATAAATAAAAATCACCATTATCTGAATTTAAAAGAAATATATCTGACATTATATTTTTCCTCTAAGGATTTACGTAGCTTGCAGCCAGTTAAAACCTTAATTTGACCACAGAGTCTCACACAATAAATTGAATCTACCCAAGCCCTACTTAAGATTGGGCGGTCTCTGGAAATCATAGAAATAATCTAGAATTAGGACACCAGACGGCGCAAAAAGTACCTACGACTTACCTGTTCCTTCCAACCCTTCTTCGCAGCCTCATTCCTCTCCGTGTCGAACAAGGCCACGTACAGCAGGGGCTCCGTCAGTTCCTTGTGCCGCTGCCTCAGGTATCCGTTGATATCCGTCTCCCTGTCTCGAATATGCTTCGTAGTTTTATATTCCCACGCCATGTTCTCGCAGAGAGCGTAGTACACGTTTAGAGGACGCGGGTTTTTGGCGACTGGATCAGCCTGTAGTCAGATAAAATGGATTTACTACTTTCAGATATAATTTCAATATCAATATATTTTATTGCGTGCTACATTGGGTACAAAGTATCTTAAATAATAAATGTACGTACATAAGATGTTATTAATACAATGTAGCGCCCTGTAAGGGCATAGCAATGTTAATCAGTCATACTTCACATTATAACTACATATTCATTCATCATCATTCATCAGCAACCCACACTCGTCCACTGCTGGACATAGGTCTTCCCTAATGCATGCCACTTCTCCCGATTTTTGGCCACTCTCATCCAGCCCACACCAGCCAGCCTTCGAATGTCATCATCCCATCTTGTCGCAGGGCGTCCTACACTACGCTTACCGAGTCGCGGTCTCCACTCAAGGACTTTACGGCCCCAACGGCTGTCAGTTCTGCGGCTAATATGACCAGCCCACTGCCACTTCAGTTTGCTAATTCGGTGGGCTATGTCGGTGACTCTGGTTCTCTGTCGGATTACATCATTTCTGATGCGGTCCTTCAGAGATACTCCGAGCATAGCCCTTTCCATAGCTCTTTGAGCGACTTTGAACCGGTGGACTAGTCCAGCCGTGAGTGTCCACGTCTCGGCACCGTAAGTCATGACCGGAAGGACGCACTGGTCGAAGACTTTCGACTTAAGACTTTGAGGGATGGGTGACGAGAAGACTTGACGAAGTTTACCAAATGCTGCCCAGCCTAGCTGAATTCTTCTATTGGCTTCTCTCTCGAAGTTGTTTCTGCCTAATTGGAGCGCTTGTCCTAGATAGACATATTCCTGAACAACTTCGAGAGGTACTCCATTAACAGCGACCGGTCCCGGATCAACGAGCTCGTTGAACATGACCTTGGTTTTATCCAAGTTCATCCGAAGACCGATGTGTTTGGAAGATTCAGCCAGGCTGCTCACCATCTCCTGTAGGTCTTGGAGGGTTTCCGCCAAGATGACGATGTCGTCTGCGAATCGTAGGTGTGACATGTACTCGCCATTAATATTGATTCCGCGCTCCTTCCAGTTTAGCGTTCCAAACATGTCCTGCAGTGCAGCGGAGAAAAGTTTCGGAGATATAACATCTCCTTGTCTCACACCACGTCGCAGCAGGACAGGCTCAGTTTGGTCATTTTGGATTATTACGGACATATTAGCAGCGTCATACAGACACCTCAACACCTCGATATATCGCCAATCGACTTGGCACCTTTGCAAGGCCTCTAGAACAGCCCAGGTCTCGACGGAGTCAAAAGCTTTTTCATAGTCCACAAACGCCATGCACAGGGGCTGGTTATACTCATTGGTCTTCTGTATAACCTGCCTCACTGTGTGAATATGGTCTATGGTGCTATAACTCCGTCGGAATCCGGCCTACTCTGCAGGTTGAGCTTCGTCAAGTCTTCGTGTAAGGCGATTCGAAATGACTCTTGAGAACAGCTTATAGACGTGACTCAGGAGAGAAATTGGTCGATAGTTCTTCAGTAAAGTTTTGTCACCTTTCTTGAAGAACAATACGACCAAGCTCCGCTGCCACGCCCTAGGAGTTCTCCCGGAGAAAAGAACTGAGTTAAATATACGCCGAAGTTCCTTCAGCACCGGCTTGCCGGCTGCTTTCAGAAGCTCGGTTGTAACTCCGTCTTCTCCCGGGGCTTTTCCATTTTTAAGTTGCCCAAGAGCTGCTTCGACCTACTCCAGGCTGATGTCGGGAAGATCCTCCGTCGCATGGCGGGTTAATGTGGCTCTTAAATCCTTCTCATCCGGCGTAGGGTGAGGTGAGTGCGACGCGTATAACTGGCTGTAGAAGGTGTAAACTTCCGAAAGAATCTCAGGCTTTGAAGTGACGACTTCTCCGTTTGTTTTGGTCACCTTCGACAGGTGGCTCCTTCCAAGCTGTTGTACGAAGACTTTGGACCCCCGGTTCTGCTCAATTGCTCTCTGTATTGAGAGTGTATTGGAACTTCGGAGGTCACGTCTTATCAGCTTGGAGATGGACTTATTCAGAGCCCGTTGTTCTGCCGAAGTGACTGATGGATCGTTCCGCCTCTTGTCCATTAGGTCCAGAGTCTCTTTCGAAAGTTTAGACCGCTTGCCCATACGTCGCAACTCACAAAATTTTGCAACCTCGTCCCGAAGGATTTCCACCACTTGGTCGAGTTCTTCGTCGATATCCACGTCAATTGTGGTTCCAAAGCAGCGAACCGATTTTCCAATTTTAGTTGGAAGGCGTCGGAACCAGCGAGCGATTGGAGCAGATTTGGCCGGAGCGTGGACTTCATCAACCGAGAACGTTCAAGCTTAAAATCGATATTCAGAGTGCCTCTGAGAAGTCGGTGATCACTTCCGGTTTTAAACCTATTGATCACTGAGACATCTCTGAATATTCGCTTTTTGTCCGATATGATGAAGTCGATCTCATTTTTAGTCATAGTATCGGGGCTCTGCCACGTCCATTTCCTCTGGGGCTGTTTCTTAAAGAACGAGTTCATTAAGAAAAGCCCCTCGCGCTCTAAGAAATTGACGAGCATTTGCCCCCTATGATTTCTACTCCCAAAGCCGCATGATCCCAACATCGATTCGCTGCAAGTCTGTACACCCACTTTAGCGTTGAAGTCCCCCATGACAACGTTATAGTGAGCCTTGGTGGTGGTGTGTAAGGCTCGAGAGATGTCCTCATACATCTCTTCCACGACATCGTCCGGGTATGTCGACGTTGGAGCGTACACTTGAATAACCTTTAGGCTATACCTGTTGGTTAATTTAATTACGAGGTACGCAACCCTCGCCGACACACTGGAGATTTCAATAACGTTGTCAGTGAGGACTTTGTTGACTAGGAACCCGACGCCGCCCTGTGACGGATTATCTCCTTCCCTGAAGTACATAAGATGGCCAGACTCTAGGGTCAGCGTGTCCTCGCCCTCTCTACGGACTTCGCACAGCCCGAGAACATGCCATCTTATGTGCTTCAGCTCCTCCTCGAGTTGGGCCAAATGTGAGTCGAGTCGTAGCGTGCGTCCGTTAAACGTCGCCAAGGTCAGTGTGGTATGGCGGCCTTCCGTATACCGGAGATTCTTAGCACCCCCTGCCCTGCCGTTACCGAGACCGCCGCCTTGGCCCGGAATAGCAGGGCTGCCGGGAACTGGGGGCCGGGGCAATACAGTGTCTTTCATTAGGGGGAATGGACCATAACCCACCACGCTGGTCCAGTGCGGGTTGGTGGGTGGTTCGCCAGGGCCTCTTTTGTTGGTTAGCAGGACGCGCCACGGGCAGGAGAGGTTGACTTGGAACCCGAAAGATGTTGTGTGGGCCCCCTTACGTCCCCTACTACATATTATTATCTTATATTATTAATTATTACATTAGCGAGGACCTTTTAATAAAAAAGTCAACATTGCGAAACTACGAGTATTTTATCATTGAGCTTCCGATATTTTGGCACTGTTGCAAGCGCCGCGCCGTGGTCACGGAGTACCTAACTAAAGATTTTTCTGGTAAGTGGTTACTGGCAAACATATCGGTCGACCCTCCTTCGCAGTCTTTTACTATGTGCACCTCCTGTTCACTACTCACCTTTACTCTAATCTCGTAAACAATTATTTTAATGTTAGTGACCATGAAAGTTTAAAGTAGGTATATGGGCCGCTCAAAAAGCTCAAAGACACCCAAAGGACAATGGAGCTATGCTCGGAATCTCTTTGCATGATCGTATTTATCAGGAATGCGAGATCCACAGGGTCACCAATATAGCCCAAAGAATTGCAAGCCTCAAGTGTCAATGGGCAGGGCATATTGCAAAACTGACGACCGTTCGGGTAGAAAGATCTTCAAGTGAATACCGCGTACAGGGAATCTCAGGCGTGGCAAGCCTCCACACGGTGGACTGACGAGTTCCTTGAATGCGGGCGGCACGGGACCGATCTGTGTGGAGAACTTTGGCAGATTCCTATGTCCAGCAGTGGACATTTATTGGCTGAAATGATTACTCACGATATATCCCGAAGTCTTATCCGGATAGAACAGGATCCTGCCGCCAGTCTCAGCTAGGTTGGGTTTAATGAAATGCCTGGTGTTATTCGTGACGAAGTTGTAATCGTAGTGGTAGAGCAGCTCTATAGTGCCTTCCTGGACGTGAAAGATCTTCTTCCAGACGTCGTCCTTGGAAGGGATTGAGTGGTTCCTCGCGTACATTTCAACTACGTCTTTTACTTTGCGCTTCGGTTCTGTTTTTGTACCTTCGGTGTAGGTTATGATTCGAGATTCCAGTCTGAAAAATTCGAGTAGCAATTATCAACTTTTAGATAACCCACCACCAGCTGATCAGCCTCGTTTCTTTACTATAAAACGACCGTGGACAGCTGGAGATCTTCTAGTATTTACTGCCCATCTCTGAAGCAAAGCTACTGAGAAGCACGATAAAGCCACTGCAATCTCATGAGACATCTCGAAAGCCTAATTTCGGCCGTATCTGGTGCAGAGACCTGATAAGCAAGCTTCTCTCATTTCGTGTTCCTGTTGGCCTATGTAGGGCAGGGGCTTCAACTAACAAGAAATCGGTCAGAGGATTACCCACTGAAGCCAATGCGGTTCTCCCTCATCGCCCATAATAATAATAATCCTCCAACCGATTACGGGTACGGCGGCCAATCTCAACGATCAGCCACGTGCGTAAGATATTTTATAGTGCTCAAGAGTGTGCGCAAACACAAGTGCACTCACTATTCCCTTACCCTCATATTCCGATGGGATGCCAGCGTGACACGACCGGAAAGGGATTGGGCGCAGGAACAATGGCTTAAAGTGCTTTTTGAGGCACGGAGGCTCGGAGTTTATAACTTGGGGGTCTTGTACCCCACAAGACCCCCAAGTTAAAGACTCCGAGCTGACACTTTTCTTACCGAAAATTTGTACCTACAAATTTTTGGCCCGACCAGGGGATCGAACCCGGGACTTCTTGCGCAGCCGTCGCTTTATAGTGCGACCCATTAACCACTACGCCACCGAGGCAGTCATATCGACCATATTGGGATATTTTTTTATGTCATAGGTGGCAGACGAGTAGACGGATCACCTGATGGTAAGCGATTGCCACCGCCCATGGACATCCGCGACACTAGTGGAGTCACAAGTGCGCTACCAACCCCCCTTTCTCCCGGATTGGGCCTCCTACCCTCACTCACGCAGCGAAACACAGCACAGTGCTGTTTTACGCCGGTTTTCTGTGAGGCCGTGGTATTATTCCGGTCGAGCCGGCCCATTCATGCCGAAGCGTGGCTCTCCCACGGTTAGTGATATAATCGTAACCTCCCTCCACGACATCCTTTGGATGGATGCCCACCTCCACGGCGACCCATGCGGTAGGTTAGCTATAAGTCGGTGGCCTGAGATTCTACCTGTCATCCCTATGGGTGTAGTACTCGTCGAAGGTCAGCGCCGTGCAGTCCAGCTTCGTGAGGTGGTCTAAGCGAGCATAGTAGTTGAACTCCAGAGTGCGGACTCCCTCCACTGAGACTGTGGGGGCGTCCATGGAGTACACGTGTTCTGAGAGCAAATACGATGTTAAATATAATAAGAAAATATACAGGGTGCTTTTTCAACAGTCTTTTAAACTTTACTAGGCCACTATACTACCTATATGCAACTTCTTGCATTTTTCTGTAAGGAACATAGGGCGAAATATGAAAAAAAAACACATTTTCTTTCACACAAACTGCATCAGTCATCTGATATTTTTTGTACGGAAAAGAGCTTTTTTTTTCGTAAAACGCCCAATGTTCCTCAAGGAACAAAGATTGTTTTCATCAGTACCTATAATGAGCAAGGAAGTTTTTAAAACGGTTCAAAGAGCACAGTTTAGTTTTAAAGGTGACGGATAGGGCACACTAAAGACGCCAATCGATTTTAATATTTAGCTACTAAACCGGATCTACTTTGAACAATTTCGGGGTTACAGCCTCTCGGCAATCACCTATACTATTTATTTAATACGTTAACTGTTTGGTCTGCTTTTGCACTCGAATTTTGGATTACCGCCAAAAGAAGCCGCTTTTGGCCTGAATCACTTTTTCGCGTACAAAAACGGACCCAACATTTGTGCATGGTTATTTAATAAATAGTATAAGTGTTCGCCGAGAGGTTGTAACCCCGAAAATATTTCAATAGATCCGGTTTAGCAGCTAAAAATTAAAATCGATTGGCGTCGCTAGTGTGCCCTACCCGTCACCTTAAAGCAGGCTACAACCCGTGCGGATAAAGAATGGGATCAGATCTGGCGGCGCATCTATTCACTTCTCGCTCGCACACTATTTGCGTCTATACTCGCACTCGTGGGGTGCGAGTATAGACGCAAATAGTGTCCGAGCGAGAAGTGAATAGATGCGCCGCCATTTCTGATCCCATTCTTTATCCGCACGGGTTGTACTTTTGAGCAAGTGCTACTTAGTAGAATGAGCGTGGTGGAGTGTGGCGGAGTGCTTTAGCAAATGTAGCATGCTTGATGATAGCAAATGTGGAGTTCATTAAGCATGCTCATATTTGGTATGCTTTTAAAGCATGCTACAAATGAACTGAGCATCTGTAACAGTAGCTTTAATGACTAAATAGTATTGGACAGAGTAGTATTTAAAATTATCTTACTTAATAGATGATCTGCACGCCCAATCCCAAATAATTCACGAACTTCCCTTTTCACATGATCAATCTTGACTGTTTCCATTTTGTCCACTCTATTCTTATACCATTCATATCTGAAATTAATTAAGGTGACGGGTAGGGCACACTAGCGACGCCAATCGATTTTAATTTTTAGCTACTAAACAGAATCTCTTTTAAACATTTGCCGAGAGATTGTAATTCCGAAATTGTTTAAAACAGATCTAGTTTAGTAGCTAAAAATGAAAATCGTTTGCCGTCGCTAGTATGCCCTACCCGTCACCTTATGTAAATGATTGGAGTGAAATCATTTCACTCCAACAGGTGTCCGTCATATTTGTAGACAGGTGCCACCTATGGGGACAGATCTTCTTCGGTTTACCTAATAATATTATTTTTATTATATCGTTCAATTTATTTTATGTTACAATTAAACTGTATGACTTCGTATGAGGATGATTATAACATTGTTATGAAACTTTGGCGATTAAATAGAGTAACTGGCGAGTTTATTGCCGGATCTTCTCGACCAGAAACAACTTTCCGAGCCGGTGGTAGAATCGCATTATGTTTATTTATTTTTTAGTATATTTTATGTATCAACAATAAGTACTTATAAATAGTTTTAAATGACTTGAATGTATAACAATTTGTACGTGCTGTGTACAAGCCTATGCAAAGAATTTTCTGATTTTGATTGTGATGTATATCTACTTGTTTTTTCTCTTGTTGTTTCTAAGGGTTGCGTCAGACATGCAATAACCAGATTTTCCAAATCCTTCACAAAGGAGAAAAAAGAAGTAGGTTGATTGAAAGTATTGAAACCAAGTTTTGTTTTAAAGAGTGCATCCATACGTGAGAAGAGGAACGGTGAGGGCGTAGTCATCATATATCTTGACCCTCTTCACGACGCCATCCCTCTCGGAGTACGGCGAGAACATCTCCAGCAACACTTTCTTGTAGTGGATTACCCTGTGGCTGCCTGGGTATCTCTGCTCATACTCTAAAATGTGAGAAAGAATGGAAATGTACGTTCAATATGTAGGGTACATTAAAGGCGAGGAAGAAGAGTGAAGAGCGTATTCCTTTCTAAAAGGCTGGCAACGCATCAGCGACCATAGAGTAACATATAGGTATATACTGAGGCTAGACGGCGCCCGCGGTGTTGCTCACGTAGCTCTTAATTACAAAAGTCTTCATTCAAATTTCAAACCCACGCAACTACCCCTTAGGGGTTGCAAATTCAAAAGTCACCTTTTTGTTCAAAGCCGGTGCCAAAACATCAATTATAAGATTGTAACTTTTAATCTGTTTAGTCCGCCATACTACATTTCATCCCCTAATTTACCCCCTCAAAAGGTGATTTTCCAAAAACTTTTAAGTGAATTATTTTTTATTTTAATTATACGTATTTATACATTTTTTCACTTTCCTAACACCAAAGATGACGGACTTCCATACATACTTCAAACCCTCTTTTCACCCTCTTAAGGGTTTAATTTATAAAAATGTTGAAACAAATTGTTCTTGGTTTAAAATAAGGAGAACGTATACCGATTTTCAAGATTCTTACTTTAAAATGGTTTAACATACTGGCATTTTACCCCTTTTAAGGTGATTTTCAAAAAAACGTTATATGGGTTACTTTTTATTTCAAATTATACAATTATACAAATAGTCTGAATATAAATTTTCACTTTTCTAACTTCAAAGATGGCGGACTTTCTTACAAGCTTTTAACCCCCTTCTAAGTGCTCATTTTCACTATTAAAGGAACTCCCCTCCCAAATTTCAAGTTTTTAGGGTCTATAGTTTGGGCTGTGGGTGCATTCCTAGTCACTTAATCACTTACGGCCGCACTCAGAGTCATTAACTTTAGTATCGGTAGTCTTTATGTGTATCACAATAAGTGTCAAATTTTTTCTTAAGTGGCCAACTAAGTTAATCAACGACTCTGAGTGTGGCAGTTAGTCACTCAGGTTCTCCTTTTATATATATAGATAGAGGCATTAGTCGGCTAGCCAGTGCTAGTAATAAATCGAAGCGCCATCTAGAGGAAACCGACCAATATTTAACGGATATGTAGAACGGCCACCTTCAGGAATCAGTCTGGGAGTCGATTAAATAAATTATCAGAATTTATTTGCTATATAACAAAATTCCCAATACCTTCTGGACCTCTGGTTTATTTCCCGTACTTTTTTTAAATTGCTAATGTGGGCAGGCAGCTTGAGGTTATTGTTTACACGCTTTACTAGCACGATGTAAAAATGCATAGTGACATCTACCGCGCCGAACCATCTGCTCGATTGATTTTTAAAGCTACATCTGCTTTTTACAAGCGCCATCTAACGAAAACCGCTGAACTATTTTTCCCATACTAAGGAAAAAAATACTAAATGACCCTACCCTGCCAGCGATCTCTCTGATTTCGCAGATATTGAAGGGTGACGGTGATTTTGCCACCCTTAGCATATATAAAAGTAAGCTGGTATTATTACGGGAGAATAGTTTTATTTATGCCAGAGACGGTAAACAAGCAAGCAGGTAATACCAGGACAGCATGACACCTGAAATATTGATTTTAAAGCATGCCACGGTAATAACATCTCTTGAATGACCCTAATCAATAGGGAGTGATACCACAGTTTTAGGAGTGAACTGACCATTTAAGGCCATCTAAAGAGGTCTTTAGTGTGGAGAAGGACAGATAGAAGAGACATGATAAAGGGAATTTAACGCTCTCGGTTTTTTTAAACATTTACCACCTTATTATGAATCGCGCTCTAAAGTTATTACCGTACCAAAGCTCATGTCATCCCATTCCAACACGCATTGTTAAAAAGGGCTGGCACGAATTTTGTTTACCATCGGCAGTAATATCCAGTTTCTCCACCCAGCTAGCAGGCATATCTAGGTGTTTTTCAGTTTCCACCGCCGTTCTCTTGTCACTGCTGTCTATGCCGACCAGCTGCCGTCGGTAGTAGGGCTCGCCTGCCAGCATGTGCTCCCAGCAAGTTAAATCCAACAGGTCATAGTTGAGAGAGCCTAGTCCACCTTCGCAGCTTTGGAGGTTAACCTGGCCATGTGCGGGAGAGAGTGATGAATTTGAATTTATTTAAACAGGTTCACCTACGCAAAATAAAATTGGATGCGTTTACATCAGGTATAGTGCATTGTCATAATTAAAAACAATGTTCTCTCTGCTTGTCACAATCCACATGTGCATTGTGCAGTCATAGATATCGGTTTGGGTTACAGAACCAGCGGCAGCGGAGTAAGTAAGTAGGTAAATATTTCCTCACGAGCCTGTAGTTATAATTCTGCATACAATCAAACCTGTAGATCTTTTACGGTCATTATTCCACCACCTGAGTATTGAGGTGTACAGGACCCCAATCATCATCAGCAACCCACACTCGTCCACTGCTGGACATAGGTCTCCCCTAATGCACGCCACTGCTCCCGATTTTCGGCCACTCTCATCCAGCCCACACCAGCCAGCAGTCGAATGTCATCATCCCATCTTGTCGCAGGGCGTCCTACACTACGCTTACCGAGTCGCGGTCTCCACTCAAGGACTTTACGGCTCCAACGGCTGTCAGTTCTGCGGCTAATATGACCAGCCCACTGCCACTTCAGTTTGCTAATTCGGTTGGCTATGTCGGTGACTCTGGTTCTCTGTCGGATTACATCATTTCTGATGCGGTCCTTCAAAGATACTCCGAGCATAGCCCTTTCCATATCTCTTTGAGCGACTTTGAACCGGTGGACTAGTCCAGCCGTGAGTGTCCACGTCTCGGCACCGTAAGTCATGACCGGAAGGACGCATTGGTCGAAGACAGGACCCCAATCCTCGGAGTAAAAATCAACCTCACTTGCCAACTGGTGTGGGGCTCTGGCGCTAATTCTTCCCTACGGGATTGGGTTGGACTTGGGTGGTCAGGAAGTAGTCGCTCCCGTAATAAGAAAAAAAGAAACCGATGGTTAGATTAGAAATTGTACGATGGTCCCGTAGAGATGGCATCAGACTTTTAACTTACATAATAGTTCTCATGATTGTAAATGACGTCAAGATTCTGGTACTGCTTGGCGTCCAGAGGCCAACTGTTACCCTCGCTCGGCTCGATGAAGAAGGGTTCCTCGACGCCCATGAAGCCAGGTAGTATGATGATCCAGGCGTGTGTACGCCAGCCGTCTATGGGGTCTGGTGGAGGTGCTTCTAATTCCTGTGGGATTAAAAATCACCTGTAGATTTTACAAATCAATCTGCGTTTTTATCCACTATCTTGACAGTATGGGAAATCATCGTGATCGTCCGATCGATCGATTGGGATAGGGGATCGGGATTCGTCGTGATGAAGATGATCCTTATCTTATCTTATCTGTTAAGGGCCATTTTCATGGGGCACGTCGACCCTAAGGGATCTTTTGTACCTCCCCTTTCTTTTGCGCTCTTACTCACGAAAGATTCGTTTCATCAGCAGTGCTAGTGAGTCGCATTCACATAAAAGATGTTCTATGGTTTCCGTCTCCTCCTTGCATGCTCTGCAGTCGCTGTTCGATGTAATGTTGTCAAGATGATCCTTAAGGGAAGGAAGAATAATCACCTCGAGAAACTATCTGACACAAATGTCGGATAGTTTCTCGAGGTGATTATTCTGATCGTGTTACCATGATCTAGCTGATGTGGTTCCCTTAAGGATGGTGAAGGTCAGATGGCAATCGTTTCATTGTAATTACCGTGAATCATGGTTCAAACTTACAAGCTGTGAGCTTTAGATGCAAAGCTGCCAAAAATACGCTAATATGAGACGCAGCAAAGGTACCTAATCATTGTTAAAAACAATGCGCAAAGTAAATGGACAACATTTCATATTTTTAACATGTCCATATTGTTTTTTTATATGAAAATAGACATAAAATGAACGGACCCATATTTTTTCTTTTTTCAAAATTTGTCCATTTTCATGCATAAAATAATTATTAAAATTCTTTATATTCTAAATAGACGTAAGCGCCAAATGACGTCATCGGACGGCTGAATACAGCGATATTCCTTTGCTTATCATTGTTTTAATAAAAAAAAGGTACTACTGTCAAAGGTAAATAATACTAGTGTCAACATTGTCAACGTCATTCATTCATTCAACGTTGACAAGTTGCCTTTTTTTTGACAGTTGCATGTCATGGGTTTGGCATTTCGTAAATTTAAAACTATAATGTTCTAGGCAAAGAAATATTTTATATTCTGCCGTCCGATGACGTCATCTTACGTTTTTTAGTTTTTAATTTTTTTCTCAGTAAATAAGCAATATAAAAAATTAATAAATATATATTCGCGCAGCGGAAAAGTAAATAAAGAAATGGTATTTTTTGTTTCAGAGCTTAGCAATTTTGAAATGTTGTCCATTATGCCCACATTGCTTCAGCCAAAAAAAGTTTTTCCACTTAAATCGTTTTGTAACATAAGATCTTTGCATTCGATTTCGCTAAAACCTGTTCGACCCACAGCTAATTACCGCGATTTTCCTCTGCCTCTCCTCCTCGATCTTATCGAGCTCTGCCTGCTTCCGGTTGGCTTCCTTGTCGTCCATCTCTTGACAGTATTTGGACGTTAAGTCTGGCAGGGGAACCAGCCTGTAGCGAGGCTCCTCTGCCGGCTCGGTTGGCGCTTCTATGACCTGGAAATGATTACAACGTGTTGTGTAGTTCAGCAAATTGGGAACCAATGATAGACAACAAGATCTTTATAAAGGTGTTTCAGATAAAATTCTAGAGAATCATTAGAAAAGGTCGTGATCGTGCTCGTTCCTCTGCATTATAAATAAAAAGAATAAAAAAATGTTTATTGCAAATAACTTATATCTAGTACAAACTTATGATCACAATTTTATATATCAGTGCTTATATTTGACATTTTGCCTGAACATTGTTTGCAGCCGAATTGAATTTCTCCTAGGACCCCTACTCCTACATATTTATTATTATCTGGGCAGTGGGCACCCAAGTGATGACACTAGCTTGAGTGCCTAGACTAGAATCTGCTACTAGGCAATATGACCAGATGATTTCCGTAGATTTTAGCTAAGAATAATCACAAATTAGTTTTTCTTTAGTAGCGGACGACGAAAGTGTGTACCTGGCACCGATGAGCCAAGATAAATTGTCACGTGAGCCAGCCTCATCGAATTCCTACTGCGGTGGTATAAGGAGGCACGATGTGGTTTATCTAAGTCTACCCACCTCTCTCTCGTCTGGTATCTCCTGGCATATCGTCCTGTACCGTATGGCCTTGCAGATGTCTTTCTTGGCACAGCCGACGACGACGTAAGCGTCGTTACGTGAGCCAGCCCCACCGGTTTCCCAATTCGGCGTTGTGAGCACATGAGGTGCTTCATCTAAGTCTACTCACCTCTCTTTCGTCTGGTATCTCCGGACATATCATCCTACAGGATGATACGGTACATACGGTACACCGTATGGCCATGCAGATGACTCTCTTAGCGTAGCCGACGTCGACGCAAGCATTATACCCAGAACCCATGAGGCAGGATACTGTCATGTGAGCCAACCCTTTCGACTTACCTTTCTCTTGTCAGGTATATATGGTCCTGTACCGTATGGCCCTGCAAATGTCTCTCTTGGCACAGCCAATAACGATAAAAGCGTCGTACCCGGCACTAATGAGCCAGCATACTGTCACGTGAGCCAATCGAAATCCACTGCGGTGCTCCATCTAAGTCTTCTTACCTTTTTTCATCTGGTGACTCCGGGTAAATAATTCTGCACCGTATACGTCTCTCTTGGCACAGCCAATGACGATGTAAACGTCGTACCCGGCACTAATGAGCCAGGATACTGTCATGTGAGCCAACCCCATCGAAATCCACTGCGGTGCTCCATTTAAGTCTACTTACCTTTTTTCATCTGGCAACTCCGGGTAAATAATCCTGTACCGTATACGTCTCTCTTGGCACAGCCAATGACGATGTAAACGTCGTACCCGGCACTAATGAACCAGGATACTGTCATGTGTGCCAGCCTCATCGAAATCCACTGCAGTGCTCCATCTAAGTCTACTCACCTCTCTCTCATCTGGTATTTCCGGGCATATCGTCCTGTACCGTATGGCCATGCAGGTGTCCCTCTTGGCGCAGCCAACGACAACGTAAGCGTCATATCCGGCACCGATGAGCCAAGATACTGTCACGTGAGCCAGCTCGAACGGGTTCCCGCTGCGACGGATGATGGCGGTGTATGGAGACATAAGCCGTTCCGGCTGAAAACAACGAAAATATAAAAAAATACTGTGTTTTTACAATTAGGCACTATACACCAACGATACGGACTATGATATCTCATATTCGGGTTTTTATCAAACTAAAGTTCAGGCACTAGACACGTATAGTTGACATATGGTTCACATTAACTTGTTGATGTTCTTATGACGTCACAAAAATGGAGGATATCGTTTTGGTGCAAAAATGTCTCTACTATATTTGAAAAATAAATTTTTTCCTAAAAGCGATATTATTTCCAGGAAATAAATATACCAGATGACTATTGAATCGATACGAACATTTTAAAATAAATTTGAAAAAAATGGAGAATAGCCTATTGAATCTTTACAGTCTATATGACGATCCGTTTGGAACAGGGTTCGAACCCCGCACAGTTCAAATATTTATGAACATGAACATGTTTGTTGAATGGGTCTGTGTGTTTTTTATGTTTAAGGTGACGGGTAAGGCACACTAGCGACGCCAACGAATTTTAATTTTCAGCTACTAAACCGGATCTATTTTAAACAATTAATAAATAGTATAATTGTTTGCCGAAAGGCTGTAACGCAGCGAAACACAGCACAGTGCTGCTTCACGCCAGCGGTTTTCTGAGAGGCCGTGGTATCACTCCGGTCGAGCCGGCCCATTCATGTCGAAGCGTGGCCTTATTTATTTATTTTGCATGTCACATGGTAATAAAGATCTTCATGAATAAACCAGTACCCGTAGAGGGGCTACTAATAATAAATATGACCATTACTTGTTTTTATTCGACGTATTTTGCTATTTGACGAAGGAGAACCATAGTTTTTTAGTAATGTGAATAGTGAAGTGACTAAACCGACTGCAACTGGTTACGTTCTATTTATGCACTGTGAAGTTTTTTTTTTATATGAGAGGTGACACCAGTGGAGTCACAAGTGCGCTGCCAACCTTTTCCCCTTCCCCCCCATTTAGTCTTGGTTTTGGCGATATAATTACATACCTAAAAATTTAATTAAAGTTGCTTTGGATTATAACAAGGATTCCATAGACATCTATGAAACAAGATCGCAAATAACATCACAAAGATTTCTCATAACGGAACGGCGGGATAACTAGTCGTAGTCAAAGATAGAAGTTTCCTCTTACAACGTAAGATGGCGCTATCTACCTACTTGTTTCATTATAATTAAAATTTTCTACTAATGATATCTATTCTATGTGTTTTATTTAAGTACAGATATTTTCATAATGTATATATATCTAAGTAAGCTATCTAAGTATATTTCCACTAAAAGGATTTTCATGAGAAATGTTTCCAAGACAAACATATATATAATTTATTTAATTTTCGCGTTGCATTATAACTATAATTAATCAAGACGGGAATTAACACGATATTAATTATTATGTGATACAACATTGTGTACTCCCATATTTTACTCGACAGTCAGTCAGTCCGCTCGTGACCACGGCTGCTGTAACGTAGCCGAAATGTCGAGTAAAATATGTGAGTACACAATGTTGTATCACATAACAAAATTTCGTGTTTATTCCCGTCTTGATTAATTATAAACACAAATATTATCAGATCTCATGCAGAGCTAAGGTTCTGACTCTACAGACCTGAACTTCACAAACTCTACACTCGACTCAGCCAAATTTAGCCGTTTCATTGTACAAGAACTCTTGTACAACAGAAAATCATAACAACATTTTGGTGCTCTCAAACGATATCTTTCATTTATTGGTCAGCCGTCCATTTTCTATCAACTAAATTCAAGTGATCAATTCAAATCAAAAGTAAATTTTGTAAAACTACCTAGGTCAGGCGCACCTAGGTCATCAGGCGAGAATTCAGAAAAATCAAGCGATAAAGAGAGTAGATATAAATTAAACAATATTTAGTTTGGAATGATTAGCGTTGGACGTTCCTTGATATATAGACGTCCCGTTTAGTGTTTAGAGCGGCGGTTGAGACGCAAGGGTCGCGGGTTCGATTCCCGCACCAGCACAAATGCTTGTTGATGAAACAGATATTTGAGTTGGGTCTGGGTGTTTGTAGTACCGTCGTTGGTCCTGGTTTCCATAGTATAAGAGAAAACCTTAGTTTGGGACCAGGACAATGTATGTGATGTTGTCTCGATGTATTATTTATATCATTATATATATTATATGCAGAGACGAATGAGGGTATTTGCTTGTGAAAAATCCGCTAGATGGCGTACTGTTGGACTGAGGTTCAACATCAACCGCATTGGTTGTTTAGTTTGTCAAATTGACATTTTGACAGATCACGTTTAAAAATAACCAATCACATTGTATATGGACCTCACGCCTATAGTACTCCATCTAGCGGATTTTGCACACGCAAAAACCCTCATTGAGGAAGGACCGCTTGGGTCTTCGACTGTAGATCGACAGCTACTCTGTAATGGCCCAAACTATACTCCCTAAATTATAGCTTGATTGGAATAACAGCTGTCACTTGAACTTTAGGTATTTTTTAATTTTTTTATCTGATAGGTGGCAGACGAGCAGGCGAATCACCTGTTGTTAAACGACATCTGATCTGACGTTATTTCAATAGGCATAAGGTTTATTATTTTATTCAAGTTCACTCCATAGATTTTAATTACTATACCTAGACCTAAAGATCATTCTTCTGGTCACAGAAACCCACCAAAGCCTGTCATTTTAATCAAGCTACATTTTACGGACTATAAGTAAGATTGGCAAAGGCGAAGATTCACTGCAGGTCATTGAGTCAGCGGACAGTCAGTACCTACCTAGTGACTGAGTTTCGCCGAGCAAGCGAGGGTATTGTAGGCCCATCCAGGGGAAGTAAGTTTAAAGTTTGGCTGTTCACTTTCGACTCCGCTGGTGTCGCGACTGTCGCTAGTGTTCATGGACGACGGTTACCATCAGGTGATCCACCTGCTCGTCTGCCACACATAAAAAATAACATTGTAATTAATTTGAACCCATTTCAAACCTTAAAATGGGAGGCAAAACAAACAGATTGTTTTAAAACTTGAGGATAAAAGTTTTGTTTGTTTGGCACGGAAATCATAAGCGGTGTGGAGGTGCGAAGGGGAGGCAGGGTTGCCTGTCACCTGTCCAAAGAGTTTCCTACTTATATACTTTCCAAATTTAATTTTAATTATGAATCTGGAAATAGCTGATGCAATCTAGACCTGTCACATACAGTTAATCAGTATTTAATAATATCATATTCTTATTTATTCATTTGTATTCTCATTAGGTACGTAGGTATATCTTCGTTATTATTATATATTTTGTTCCCCATAACTAAATAAATAAACATTGATCTGACTCCGAGATAGGTAGCTCAAGCAAGCGGAATTACAAATATATACATATAATACTTTTCTTTTGTAAATATATACTTATAATACATACAAACACCCAGACCAATACAAACAGACATGTTCATGCACACAAATGTTTGTACTGTGCGGGGATCGAACCCGCAACCCTTGGAGCGTTCACTACCATTGTTCCAAACGGGTCCGATAGTAAGTGTGTGTAGTAATACCTACTGTGTTCTACATAGTCCGATAACTATAACTACTAGACACTACTAGAACACAGTAGGTATCATTACACACACTTATTATATGTATTTATACCGTCCGTGCGTCATAGCAATCAGGGCTCACATAATACCTAGCGCCATGGCCTACAGGAAGGTACCTACCCCTTCCTTAAGTCGTGGCTTTAGCTGAGTGAGCTCCTTTTTGTATGCACCGCGACACATACCTGGACACAATGTAGGTATATGTATATTGCCCGCCTGAATTATTTCAAATTGTAGGATTTTTTTTCCTTTTTTTATGTGTTGTTTTTACTTGTCTAAATATCACTAAGTTTGTTTTTGTTCTTTATTTGTAATATTGTGTGTGTTTAACAAATAAATGTTTTTTATCTTTATCAATTCAAATGTTTAAAATTCTCTCATTCACAGCCTTACGTCCCACAAACACGCCCAATCACACAACCACACAGATCATCACAATCAAGACTCATTACCCCCACCACATCACAATCAGATCCGTAGTGTAGAAACTGTACTTGGACTAGGCCCGTACATTTCTGAAAAGCCAGCAAATAGCTGTGATACTCAGCATATAAAGAACATAATAATAATAATTCTTACAACATCTCATACGTTGACCTGATTCCGTACTAAGTAGCTTAAGCACTTGTGTTACAAATATCAGACAAAAGAGGAACACCGATATATACTTAAATACATATATTATACCCAGACACTGAAAAAACACAATTCATCGCACGAATGTTTGTCCAGGGTGGGGTCCGAACCCACGACCTTTTGTCGTAAGAGGCAGGGTCACTATTGCGTCACCCGGTCAGTCAATAATATTAATTAAGTAGTACTAATTAAGTAGGAATCAATGCAAAATGTTTCATTTTCAAAGTTACCTATATCTACCTATAAATAACATGCTTGCAGCTGCTTTGTAAAAATAGCATAAATGTTATATTAGCTTGTTTTTGAAAATAATTGCGACTTCAAAAGCCTTCAATTTGTTTACAATTCAATTTATAAATAATTGATTTTTCTTCATCTTAGCCTTAGGAGCCCAGGATACGCTTAGAATGATTCAGGATTTGGGGAGTCTGGTAATTTCAATGAAACGACTGCCGTCTGACCTTCGCAACCCTTTTACAGGGAATCCAATGCAACTGACTCTCATGGTTACATGTTTCGGAAACTATCTGAAACATGCAGGTTTCCTCACGATATTTTCCCTCACCACCAAGGTAATGGTAGAAATACGCACATAGATTTGGAAAAATCCAGAGGTGCATTTTTTTTTTATATATGATAGGTGGCAGACGAGCAAACGGATCATCATGATGGTAAGCAATTCCGCCGCCCATGGACACCCGCAACACCAGTGGAGTCACAAGTGCGCTGCCAACCTTTTCCACTTCCCCCCATTGGGCCTTCGGTAACCTCACTCACACGGCGAAACGCAGCGCAGGCGCTGCTTCACGCCGTCTTCTGTGAGGCAGTGGTATCACTCCGGTCGAGCCGGCCCATTTAAATCTGTGCATGCTCGAATCGGAACCACGACGCATGAAAGGTGAGTTCTTATCCATTGCGCTAACATTTCTTTATGGAGAATTTGAAGAAGTGTTATTTTTCTTATGAACTATACTACGCTTGGCCATAATCTCACCTGAAGGAAAGTGACGATGCGGTCTAGGATGTAAAGGGTTTGCCTAGAAGATGTTCTCTCTTTTTAGGGTTCCGTAGCCAAATGGCAAAAAACGGAACCCTTATAGATTCGTCATGTCCGTCCGTCCGTATGTCACAGCCACTTTTCTCCGAAACTATAAATTGGAAAAAAATAATATCTCCATACTTGACCCTGACACTCAATAATATTTTTTTCATCAAACCTATACCCCCACATGTATAGGTTTGATGAAAAAAAATATTGATATCTCTTATCTATGGATAGGTCTTTAATGATGTTTAACATCATTTTTTTTCTAAACACAATACTTTGCGCAAGAGACGCTCCCAAAGTGGTAAATTGTCCCCCCTCCAACTTCTATAATAATTTCAATACGTGATAAACCGTAAACCGCAATTTACCTTCCATATATCTTACTTGCTGCTACGGAACCCTTCATGGGCGAGTCCGACTCGCACTTGACCGGTTTTTTTTGTTGACGAAGATGAAATGCCGCCTGCCCGATTGCGCAATGGGCAGACAAAAAACTACAACGAAATTGTACACAAAATTTCTGTAATGCCTAGTACTTAAGATGTGTATTTTGTGCAATAAAATATATCTCTCTATCTATCTACAACAACTGAAATTTCATAAATAGTGAAATGGCCAGCCCTACAAAAGGACGCCACCCTTTAAATTGAATCCGAACTTTGAAAACAAAGTCAGCCGCAACTTTTGCCTGGACTTTCACTTTTCGCTGGAACTTTTGCGCACTTTCACTATCAATTTTTCCTTTGCCCAGCGGTAGTTTTATTGTTGTGCGACGGTTTAGTTGCGACTCTGGAATGTCAGGAGCAACTTTTGGCGCGATGAAGCTGGTTTGAAGTTGGAAATGGTATTTTCCAGAATAAATATCTAAGGGCTGGCGATGAGTAGTTTCTATCGTTCTGTTTTCAAATTCAGTTCGGATGCTAAGTAAAACTGACATGACAAAACATTATTATGGAGAACTGATACTGAGAAAATGTTTTAATATGACTATATCCTCAAAACTGTTTTGGTCCCAAATTCTTTAAAGAAAATATTATTGTTTAAAACTCTTTTTTTCGTCAAGCGGAATAGTTTTCGTCAATGATATTATTGTAACGTACTAACACTATCAGCCATACAATTATCTGCATAGTGCACATACTCTTACGGACGCAGTCAGAGACGTCATTTAAGCTAATGTTCATTAACTTTAGTATTGGTAGTCTTTATGCGTATCAAAATAAGTGTCAATATTTTTTCTTAAGTAGCCAACTAAGTTAATCAACGACTCTGAGTGTGGCAGTTATTACCTAGGAAATAAGAGTAAAGAATGTACATGTGTGTACGCACGTTTATAAGTTACATCGGCAAAATTCGTCTACGCAGAAGAGCAAGTTAGATCCGATTGATTACGATTGCGAAAGCAGTTGAAATACAGACTTTATTGCCTTATGTTAAGATTAAATACAATAAATCCAGAGAGGAATGCTATCTCTCTCTTAACCGTACTCGCACCGAACATGGCGCTGACGCATCAACCAATAAGAAATAGTAATATTTGGCGCGCGTAAATGGAGTGTTGTGATTGGTTAAGGTTATACCTATTGATTTTGACTTTTCACAAATAAAATAAAAAATATAACAGGGATCAGTCAGTGCATACACCGAAATCATTACTGAAGATAGGAACAGCATAAACTAGTAGATGTATGTTATAAACCCTATATGTGGGTCCTCGCCCATAATTATGAAATACCTACACTGTACCCACCTTGCGTAGCGGACAAACGTTAATTGCTGAGTATCTAGGTTATCCTAGGTCAGAAGTTCCCAAAGTTAATACCAAAGTGAAAATAAAGCAATGCGACAATTTTTGGTGACCCTGTCGCTAGACCTCATCATCACTTTCCATCAGTTGAGATTGTGGTGAATCGTTGGCCTATAGTTCGTAGAAAAAAAATGTGGGGAAACAATTTGGTGCGCGGGATTCTAACCCTAACCAATACAGTCGGGACTGCACCAGTGGTGGCCGCGGCATCATGTTCACCTGGCAACACGTGTTCACAGTCCGCACCACACTGGCTTGCAGCAGTGGTGAATTTACGTATTTGCCGTCCGTAGGCTGTTTTAAAAGATGCCGCCTCTCTGACCTCTGCAATTCAATATCCTAGCCAAATTCACAATAACAATTATGTAAATAAAGTATTGTAATATTTTGAGGCTTGTCTTTTTATACCTTTTAAATTTTGTCCGAAAAAAAAGCCTTCCACATTTTCCGCTCTAGGTTGCAGTAGACTGCTAGGTCGCAGTAGACTGCTAGGTCGCAGTAGACTGCTAGGTCGCAGTAGACTGCTAGGTCGCAGTAGACTGCTAGGTCGCAGTAGACTGCTAGGTCGCAGTAGACTGCTAGGTTGCAGTAGACCGCTAGGTCGCAGTAGACCGCTAGGTCGCAGTAGACCGCTAGGTCGCAGTAGACCGCTAGGTCGCAGTAGACCGCTAGATCGCAGTAGACCGCTAGGTCGCAGTAGACAGCTAGGTAGGTGCTAGTTAGGAAGTCGAAAGTTCACGGCGAACCTAGACTAAGTAGACTTAGTCTAGGTTCGCAGTGAACTTTCGACTTTACTGTTGGTGCGAGCGTCCATAGACGGCGGAAATTGCCTCCCATCAGGGACGCTGATACTATCCTCATTTTAGCGTGTAGTTGCGCGTACAGATGTCGCTCTAGAGCCCAGGGTACGCCTGGACCATGATTCTTTTAATCTTTTTTTCTTCATGATTTGGGGTGTCTGATAATTACAATGAAACGCTGCCGTCTGTCCTTCGCAACCCTTTAAGGTGACGGGCATGGCACACTAGCGACGCCAATCGATTTTAATTGTTAGCTACTAAACCGGATCTATTTTTAATAATTTCGGGATTACTTACAACCTCTCGGCAAACACTCATACAATTTATTAAATAACCATGCACAAATGCAGACCCAACATTTGTACGTGAAAAATTGATTCACGCTAAAAGTGGCCGCTTTTGGCGGTTATCAATTTTTCGCGTACAAAAACGGACCCCAAATTTGTGCATGGTTAATTAATAAATAGTATAAGTGTTTGCCGAGAGGTTGTAACCCCTAAATTGTTTAAAATAGATCCGGTTTAGTAGCTAACAATTAAAAACGAATGGTGTCGCTAGTTAGGGCTACCCGTCGCCATAACAGGGGAACCAGACTAACTGAATCATGGTTACACGTTTCAGAAACTATCTGAAACATGGTACAGGTTTTCTCACTTTTCCCTCAACAAACTGAGCTAAGCTGATGGTAGAAAGACGCACATAGATTAGATAAATCTAGAGGTGCATGCTCGGATACGAACCCGTATGGAAGGCCAGAACGCGCCTCTGCGCTTCCATCGCTTAGGCCTTTCCTGAGCGAGGGGAGCGGTTCAGATCAACAACAGCAGACATTCTTATGTCTGCTACTAATCACATAAAAATTCTTATAGTGTGCAAGTCACTTCCCTAGTGGATACACGCTCTTGTACTCCCAATGCTAGTTTGTTACTTTTTACGATAGGCCGGAAACATTGGTAGCATTCACTGTCTTACTCTGAGGTAAGGTAGGCTCTCAGGCAACTACGACCATAATCCAGAATGAGAAAATAACTGGCCGTCTGGTTTCATTGGAATTTCTAGACTCCCCAAATCCTGAATCGTGTTGTACCAACCGTACTTTGGACACAATCGAGAATCAACCGTATGGTAGTATTCTAGCACCGTTAACTTTTTTTTATGCTAGAGGCGACAAACGAGCAAGCGAGTCACCCTAGAGAAAGTACCTAATCAACGCCGCCCATGGAAATCCGCGAAATAAGAGAGATCGATAATGCATAGCCGGATTTTATAAAAAAGAGTGCGAGCTTCTTTTTTTTTTATTATTTTTTTTTATATTAAATGGGGTTTGCACTTGACCTCATTTCACCTGATGGAAAGTGACAATAAGGTCTAAGATGTAGCATGCTTACCCATAAGAAGCCTATTCACTCTCGACTTAAAGACACCCAAATTGTAGCTCTCTGGGAATACAGAAGCCGGCAAGTTGTTCCATTCCTTAGCAGTTCGTACCAAGAAAGAGGAAGCGAAACGCTTAGTACGAGCTGGTGGAACTTGCACAGTGTAAGTTGCAGTTCTCTTGTTCGCTTTCTTCGCTCTTCTTTTGTCTATGCTTTTATCGCGCAGCGGTGCACAGTTTGGGAACCTATCGTAGGTCATACAGCGTGGTCACACTTACATCGTCACGTAGGTATACTTGTACCTACTATAAGCATGTGTTTGTGGAAAGGGACGGCCGACGGGCGTGATAAGAAAAGGTGTCAGGCGTGCTTTAAGCCATATTGACACTCCCTTGTAGTAGTTGTAGTGATTGGATAACTGTCTGTAACTTTACTTTAAAGGGTTTTTTGAAAATTAAAAATAATTCGATTTAAGAGGATTTAAGAGGTTCGATTAAGAGGTGATCCGGCAGAGAACCAAAGTTATCGACATTGCTCACCGGATTAGCAAGCTTAAGTGGCAGTAGGCTGGCCATATTAGCCACAGAACCGACAACCGATGGGGTAAACGAGTTCTGGAGTGGAGACCGCGTCTTGGCAAACGTAATGTAGGGCGCCCTCTGGCTAGGTGGGGAGACGATCTGCGCAGGATGGCTGGCAAGAGCTGGATGCGAGAAGACATGGATAGATCACAGTGGCGAACAATTGGAGAGGCCTACGTCCAGCAGTGGACTGCGATAGGCTGATGATGATGATGATGATGAAAAATAATTATTCATCTCTATTTTAGTACTGATTTGCAATTATCCCAATTCTCCTTCAAGTAAGCGTACATACAACAAATATTAATTGAAATTTTATTTCACTGAATGAACATACCTACATTTAGTGCGGTATGAGTGCAGTAAGTGCGGGGTAAGTACACCGCGTACGGCATGAGTGCAACCGTAGTGCATTGCGTACGACATGACTATATCGAGGTCGGCAAGAGTGCAGTGGGAACAATGCAAGTGCAGGGCGTACGGCATCAGTGAAATCAAGTGCGGTAAGAGTGCAGAGGACAAGAAGCGAGTGCAGCGCGTAGCGGCATCAGTGACATCGAGTACGATAAGAGTGCAGTGGTACGGATCCCTCGAGTGCAGTGCGTACGATGTGAGTCCAGTGAGTGCAGTGCGCACGACACGACTACATCGAGGTCGGCATGAGAGTAGTGAGAACGCAGCGAGTGCACCGCGTACAGCATTAGTGCATTAGTACAAAGCCTCGAGTGCAGCGGGTACGGCATGAGTGCAATGGTAAGGTGCCGCGAGTGCAGTGCGTACGGCGCAGGTCCAGTGAGTGCAGCGTGTACGACACGACTACATCGAAGTCGGCATGAGTGCAATAAAAAAAAAACATTTATTACAAGGCACATGGCCCATATAAAATGTTAGTAACAAACAACTTATAAAACTATGTTAGTTAACAAAGACAGAACAACATATAACTACTCCTGCAGACAGTAGGTACTGTCTGCAAAAACAATCATATGTTGTTCTCACATCACACAAAACACTCAAATGTTGCGAGCATACACCCCCACCTGCAGTCCCACGATTCACTGACCTGCACGTATAACGTGCAAGTCAGTGAACCGCCGGAACACAGCAGCATCCATCCTATCCGCAATCATCCTCAGGATCTCATTGCTGCTCCCCCTAACCCTGTGCACAATGGTACGGACGCCGCGGGTGCAGTGCATACGGGGCGAGTCCAGTGCGTACGAAATGACTACATTGAGTAATGGTACGGACCCGTGAGTGCAGTTCGTACGTCGCGAGTCCAGTGCGTGCGAAACGACTACATTGAGTACGTCATGAGTGCAATGAAACGGACGCCGCGAGTGCAGTGCGTACGGCGCGAGTCCAGTGCGTACGAAATGACTACATTGAGTAATGGTACGGACCCGTGAGTGCAGTTCGTACGTCGCGAGTCCAGTGCGTGCGAAACGACTACATTGAGTACGTCATGAGTGCAATGGAACGGACGCCGCGAGTGCAGTGCGTACGGCGCGAGTCCAGTGCGTACGAAATGACTACATTGAGTAATGGTACGGACCCGTGAGTGCAGTTCGTACGTCGCGAGTCCAGTGCGTGCGAAACGACTACATTGAGTACGTCATGAGTGCAATGGAACGGACGCCGCGAGTGCAGTGCGTAAGACGCGAGTCCAGTGCGTACGAAACAACTACATTGAGTACGTCATGAGTGCAATGGAACGGACGCCGCGAGTGCAGTGCGTACGACGCGAGTCCAGTGCGTACGAAACAACTACATTGAGTACGTCATGAGTGCAATGGAACGGACGCCGCGAGTGCAGTGCGTACGACGCGAGTCCAGTGCGTACGAAACAACCACATTGAGTACGTCATAAGTGCAATGGAACGGACGCCGTGAGTGCAGTGCGTACGGCGCGAGTCCAGTGCGTGCGAAACGACTACACTGAGTACGTCATGAGTGCAATGGTACGGACGCCGCGAGTGCAGTGCGTACGGCGCGAGTCCAGTGCGTACGAAACGACTACATTGAGTACGTCATGAGTGCAATGGTACGGACGCCGCGAGTGCAGTGCGTACGGCATAAATTAGGCATAGTACCTACCTACATAGGTATTGGTTCTGTTCTGCGGCTGCGGAAGCCGCCAATAACGGCAACAGTATGTATGTAATAGTGTTGTTAAATTTATTTTTACGTATCATGGCCAACTTGATCTGTTGCTTTCCGTGATCTTCGCATGTTAAAACTATTACTTACTTTATTTCTATCAGTGAAGACCTGTTATTAGCTTTAAGAAATTCATTGTAATTGCTACTGTATTAAGACAGCTGTTGGTCTTCCGAATAAAATAAAATAAAATAAAATAAAATAAAATATAGAGTGCTGCATGAGTGCAGTGGAAACGAAGGAGGGCAGCGCGTACGGCGAGAATGCAGAGCGTCTAATGATTCGCGTATATTGATCTTGTAATGTATCACTTGTAAAGCGAAAATACACCACGTACAGGTGTTGTTACAAGTCTAGTTTAGACTTCCTTTAATATTGATAAAATGACAGCTTCTCTTTATGTTAATTAATGAAAAAATTCAACGGAATAAAAATTGTTAAATGATAGGTAAATGGCAAAGGAATAGACGGATCATCTGATGATAAGCAATACCAGTGGAGTCACAAGCCAGCTAACCTTTAAACCTCCCTTTCCCCCGGATTGGTCCTTCGGCCACCCACGTCCCACACTCAGCTAAATATAGCACATTGTTTTAAGGAAAAATTAATAATTTGGTCTACATATTTTCAGTCGTTTTATGAATTGGATACTTGTTAATTGTAGGTTTTTTTATGTGATAGGTGGAAGACGAGCAGACGGATCACCTGATGGTAAGCAATTGCCGCCGCCCATGGACACCCGCGACACCAGTGACACAAGTGCGCTGCCAACCTTTTAACCCCCCTTTCCCGCGGATCGGGCCTCCGATACCCTCACTCACGCAGCGAAACACAGCACAGTGCTGCTTCACGCTGGTTATCTGTGAGGCCGTGGTTTCACTCCGGTGGAGCCGGTCCATTCATACCAAAGCGTGGCTCTCCCGCGGTCAAATTTTCAACGATCTCAATATTCCCTAGTATACCTGTATTACCTAGTATTAAATTTTCATACTGTACTTTGAGTGCAATAGGAGTATATTCATTCATTCATTCATTCCCAATCACCGTTCGTCGTCCTTATGTCTCAAACAATACAAAGCACACTGCACCTACATCTAAAAGGATATTGGATATTCCGGCAACATATCTACCCGCTAGCGCCGTCTTGCACAGAAACCGAATAACGCTTGGTCAGGCCGGGCTCAAAGCGCGGGCGAGGCTCTAATTTGCACGCCGGAGCTTGTGCTCTAAGAGATTGTGTACTGCACTATGTATGTAGAACCTAGATACGGACGTCTATTCTAAAGGACGGGAGTAAAGGTACTGTTACACATGATTATTTTCGTGCTTAAATCTTCATAAGGACGGTCAAAAGTCCAACAAGGGAACTTCAAGTGACACCATGGTACAAATTTCGGACCCGGGACCTCAAGATCAGCCGTTTTTCCGCTCTGATTCTCTTTCATATCCTCTGAGCTATCTTTGCTGATGACATCATCATCATCATCATCATTTCAGCCAATAGACGTCCACAGCTGGACATAGGCCTCCCCCAATATTCTCCACACAGATCGTCCCTGTGCCGCCCGCATCCAGTGGATTCCCGCGATCTTCACCAGATCGTCGGTCCACCTTGTGGGAGGGCCTGCCACGGCTGCGACTTCCTGTACGTGGGCTCCACTCGAGGATCTTTCCGCCGCAACGGCCGTCTGTTCTCCTCGCTATGTGCCCTGCCCATTGCCACTTGAGGCATGCAATCGTTTGGGCTATGTCTGTAACCTTAGTTCTCCTGCGGATCTCATCATTTCTGATACTTAAATAATAATAATATAATGTCTTTATTCAGGTAAATTACATCCATGTACATAAATCAATTATACTTTGACACGGTTCCAATGTCACTCAGATAAATAATTAAATTATAAGACAGACATCATACATTCTAATTAAATTACACTAATTATTGTGACGACGCGATTGGAACAGTGATAGTGCCACGTTTGCCTCTGATACAATGGTTGCGGTTTCGATCCGCCAGTACACACATTTGTGTGCAGACCTGTTTGTTTTGTATTGGTCGGTGTTTGCTTACGTGTATTCAATTAAAAGGTTTTAAAAAAAAAAAAATTGGGGGTTAAATTTACAGAAAGAAAGTATTATTTTATATATTTGTAATCCCACTGTTGATTCTGATATCCGTAACACAGGTGCTTGAGCTACCTATCACGAGTCAGATCAAGTGTTGTGATGTGTGAATATTTATTATTTATTATTATTTATTATTATTTATTCACATTTCTAAATGAAACTATTTGGTATTAGGTATAATAACAAAATCAAAATAATGTCACGTCAATAAATCATGCTAAGTTGCATTAATTAATTAAGTAATTAAGCATGCTAGTTTTGAGCAAGTGCTACTGCTAGGGACGGACGGACGTGCTAATAATAAGTATGCTAGTAGACCCAACATTTGTGCATGGTTATTTAATAAATAGTATAAGTGTGTGCCGAGAGATTGTTACCCCGAAATTGTTTAAAATAGGATCCGGTTTAGTAGCTAGAAATTAAAATCGATTGGCGTCGCTAGTGTGCCCTACCCGTCACCTTAAGTTTTTTTTTTTATGCTAGAGGCAGACAAACGAGCAAGCGAGTCACCTGATGGAAAGTAATCAACGCCGCCCCAAACATCCGTGAAATCAGAGAGATCGCTAATGTGTTGCCGGCTTTTTAAAAAAGAAGTACGCTCTTCTCTTGAAGGTCCCTAAGTCAGTCATCATTGCAGCCGATATACGTCCTGTTTGGTTATAATTTGATACCCATTCGGCCTATTATTGAGCTTCTATTTCAGCTTGAAACAGCACCTACCTAGCTCGGAGTAATCTTAGAGCACCTGGGTACGCGGGCACCGATGCGGGTAGGACTGGCTCAGCGGTATCGATTGGGTCCGGCGTCGCGTACAACGCCACTCATGCGAGCCCGTGTTGCGCCTCTAATTGAGTTCGCTGGGACAAACTTTATCGATATCGATTATTTTAATTTTGAAATTATTTGCTTAAACTAGCAACTTCATTCTTCAGCGTATTAACGGTAGCTGGGAGTAATCTTGGAGCACCTGGGTACATGGCCATCGATGCAGGCAGGAATGGCTCAGTGATATCGACTGGGTCCAGCGTCGCGTATAACGCTACTCATGCGAGCCCTTGCTGCGCCTCTAATTGAGTTGTCTGGGACAAACTTTATCGTTATGGATTATTTTAATTTTGAAATTAATTGCTTTAACTAGTAACTTCATTATTCAGCGTATTAACGGTAGCTGGGATTACTTCCTCATCGATGGCTATGTACCCAGGTACATGGCCATCGATGCGGGCAGGACTGGCTCAGCGGTATCGATTGGGTCCGGCGTCGCGTACAACGCCACTCATGCGAGCCCGTGCTGCGCCTCTAATTGAGTTGGCTGGGACAAACTTTATCGATATCGATTATTTGCATCATCATCGATTGATCGATTTGCATTCGATCATTTTCATTTCTCTAGAGTATAAACAGCTGGTAGTAATCTTAGAGCCTGGCTATGTGGGCATCGATGCGGGCAGGACTGGCTCAGCGCGGTAACGGTAACACGGTTAATCTATATATTTGTGACACAATACTTCAGTCGGTAGGCACTTTCATTATTTCAGCGAGTTGTCTCCATTGTCTAGACCCAGGAGTAGAGTTAGAGCTCTAGGAGGTACCAGAGACTATGATCCAGGGTTTGGGGAGTTAGGGAATTACAATGAACGACTACTGTCGTCCGTCGTCTGACTTTCGCAACCCTTCAACATGGGAACCAGACCAAATTGAATCATGGTTAAACAAGTTACAAAAACTATTCACAAAATGCAGGTTTCCTGACCATGTTTTCTACTCAAACCGAGCTGATGGTGCTAAAATGTAGATTTGTTAAATCTAGAGGTGTATGCTCGTATTAGAATCCACGACCTTCCGTTAAGAAGGCGCACGTTCTTATACTGAGCTACCATCGCTCTTAGAAACACTTCAGTCGGTATGATTATCGATAAAAATATAATTTCAATAAGCACAGCGCTACAGGACGCTCTCAAGAACGGCAGTCCGCGCGAGTGGTTTGCGCCACCCGCCGCCATCGCGCCGCGCGGTCGCGACGCGAATAAGGATGTACCACTTTCTTTATCGATATTTTTTTTATTTATGCATTAATTAGCGGTAATTAAATAATAATATGGTTAAATATTATATTATCAGTTGAGGGAGGACTTATTTACTCGCGCTCTAGGAACTGGTAAACTCATTTGTCTGCTCTGTGATCATCATTTATCAGTTATGTTCTTGTTAGGTTACCTTATAGAATATGAAGTAGAATGACTTATTCTATTCGTAAGTCTTTATTAATTATTCGGTATTTTATTAAAGAATAGGAACGCTTTGATCAACGATCTTAGGATAAATGTGGTGTAACAATTTAAAAATTAACTGACTAGGTTTTATTTGACATTTAGGAAAGATGTAAATTATTAGGTAGTTGAACAGACGGAGGGATCTACCTGGAGAAAGACTGGGTGAAATCATTTAACATAGAAGTTCTTTCCGCGGGTAGTCTACGTCAAAACAGCAAGTCTTTGTCTAACATTCTTAAGGATTCGGCGGGTAGGGCTAAAACAAGCCGCATGGGCTGATGCAATTCAAAGGTTTTAAATTAGTGTCTAGTGGTTTTTAGTGTTCAAATTTGGTGTTTATTTGTGCAGTGAAGTTTGTTTGTTTATTGTTTAAGCGTTTATTCTCACCATAGTTACACATAGTACATACATAATAAAATTAAATAACGTATGTAAACCACATTAACCAAAGTATGTAAACACATAAAAACTATTATAAATGTAGGTAGTTTACAAAAGGTAACAAACTAAACGTTATCATTACAGTAAAGTAGACGTGCACAGTAAAGAAACTATGGTGGGCTAATGCTAATAAGAAACTAAGTGCCGCAAAGTGATCCTAATAATAAGAATCGTTGGATTGTATCGTTTTTAACACTGCTATTGTGTGTCGAGTGAATTGTCTCGTGACAACTTCATCATCATCATCATCAGCCCATTTAAGACCCCACTGCTGGGGCACGGGCCTCCCTCAATCACATGAGGGGCAATTGCCATACTCACCACGCTTGGCAGACGGGTTGGCGAGGGTTTTGATATAAATGCAGAGTTTTCCTTCTCTGGGTGCTGATGATCATGCCAGCAGCTTTACCTTAGTCGCCTTTTACGACACCTCGGTAAGAGTGAGGGTGGCCTATTCTACTCTGCCGGGGACCACACGTGACAACTTGCTTGGACCAAATAGAGTCTTAAAACCTGCGATTGCTTATAGAGTGATATCCGCTGAATCCGTAGGTCGATAGAACGTAAAACACCGGCGTTTTATTGAGTGACTGTGACTTTGACTGACTTCGACTGTTGACTACCTACTTATTCTCAATAAGTTACTTGACACTGGCGAATTATCTTCGGGTAGAGCCATAATAAAAAAAAACATTCTTAAGGGTAACGTTTGTATTCAGGAAACGATAAAAATTATATCGAGACTACCTACTCTACAACCTACCGTACACAAACGATGAATGAGGATAGGTAACGATAGGTTTCTGAATCAGTAGCGGAGACATTAAATATAGAAATCTGATGAAGTTCTTGATCAATATCATGAGGTACCCAAATGCATTTTCATTTTTGAGTCGTGCTTATGCCGTTATTTGTCAGAGAGAGTCTGAGCAGCGTTTGTGTATTCGAGGGTAAGACTCTTCACTACGATCTAGTCTTTGTTCTAGCTCGATTCTAGCTAGAACAAAGCCCGATACGTAATATTCGCACATGCTCCGTCGGAACGTGTTTATTTACCCAACCTTGAAGATTTGGTCTCCGCGAGGGGGCCACGCACTCCCGCTCACGTTTCCGTCTCAGATCACGTGGTGTCACGTCCCTCGGCCGCGGGTTGCAAACAAAGGAGTGTTTTTGTCACGGCGCGGCGCCACCCTCCCGCGATCGCGGCCACCGCGCCATCGGGCTCGCCGCGGATCGATAGTCAGCTCGAGATCTCGGCCTACGCGCCCGACTCGCCGGCCATTTGCCTACCTCGACGCCTCAGGCTCGTGTGTACATAACCCTCCACCCACCGCCCGATACTCCCCCGCAGATTACCGCCTACAAAGCAAACTTCATTGGTACGTGCATGCAATATGCGCAAGGAGGCCGAATTGCGCCTCGGACGCTACAGATTGCTTTGATACCCTAGCGGGTATTGCATGTCGAATCTTAGCTAAAAGCGGAGGCTGTGCATACGTCTTTGACCGCAATCATGTTAATTACTCAACCGATAGCGAACAAGGGAACTGTATCTTCAAAGACGGCTTTATACAACCCTAATTTGGAGTTTCGAGGTAACTTCGGTTATGTAGAACATATCGTGTAATTGATGAGTGAGATTGGAATAGGCAGCATCGTACCTATGCCTATCTACTTCACTACTAAATGTCAAAATGTAGGTAAGCGGGTACTTACCCCAATTAGGGCGAACGATATCTTAATTTATTGTGTAGCAGCGAGCCAAGAGGGCATAACTTCTTTGTGCTTCGAGTTATACATTTTTAATGTTTCGTAGCCAAAAACGGAACCCTTATAGATTTTTCATGTCTGTCTGTCTGTCCGTATCTCCGTCCGTCCGTGTGTCACAGCCACGTTTTTTTCCGAAACTATAAGAACTATACTATTGAAACTTGGTAACTAAATGTAATTTGTTAATTGCATTACGATTTTTACACAAAAATAGGGAAAAGAAAAAAATCCATACTTAGAACTGAAACTCTACATTTTTTTTTCATCAAACCCACTCGTGTGGGGTATCTATGGAATAGGTTTTAAAAATGATGTTGAGGTTTTTAATAAAAAAAAATCTAACTTAATACTTTGCGCAAGAGACGCTCCAATATCTAATAATGTACATTTATTAGTGCTTTTTTTTTCATCATCCTATAAAATGTCCCACTGCAGGGCAAGGGCCTCCATCATAGAAATCAAGTTATCGCTACTTATGATCGGATTAGGCTTGCCAAATGCAGATTGATGATCACAAACCCGAGCTATGTCCGAAAAATTCGAAACATACTTTTCGCTCGACCCGGGAATCGAACCCGGTACTTAAACCACAAGACCAACAGTGCTGCTTATGCTTAATTTTAAACAAACCTGTTGAAAACACTAGACTGAAAAACGTTTAGTCATAATAGGGCGGCTCATCGGCAACTTCAGGCTCACAGATAAGTTCTCATCAAAACTTTCAAAGTTCTCGCTAGCCTCGGTGAACTTTACGTAAATAAACGCGATTGTTTGTATGTGACTTTTTTATCGCAATTAGATACTTCATATATGTAAGTGATAGTAGATAAATAATAATAAAGAGAGATCAGACAACATCGAATATGATTACATCGATCTGATTTTAAGAAAGTTCTTAGTTTAAGTTACCTATGTATTACTCAGATTAAACAAAAAAGAGGTAGATAGATATACTTAATTGCACAAAATTTTATCTTATTTATTGAAATTTACAGAAATTTTGTGTACAATTTCGGCGGTCTTATCACTCAAAGCCATTTCTACAGACAACCTTCGGGTAAAGGACATTTAATAGTAGAGGAAGGGTAGGTGGTGCAATAATATTGGATTAACAGTGGGAGAACCACGCTTCGGCATGAATGGACCGGCTCGGCCGGAGTAATACCACGTCCTCACAGAAAACCGGCGTGAAGCAGTTTTCGAAGTGCCGGCAGTAAGCAGCGCACTTGTGACACCACTGGTGTTACAGGTGTCCATGGGCGGCGGTAATGGCTGACCAGCAGGTGATCCGTCGGCTCGCCTGCCACCTATATCATAAAAAAAAATTATAAAATATATTTATGCATGATTATTTAATAAATAGTATAAGTGTTTGCCGAGAGGTTGTAACCCCGAAATTGTTTAAAATATATCCGGTTTAGTAGCTAAAAATTAAAATCGATTGGCGTCGCTAGTGTGCCCTACCCGTCACCTTAAGGTGAGAATCGGAAAACGTAATTGACAAGTTGCCCTTAGCATTAATCAATTAGCATAATAGACTACTAGAATTGTAAGTTCAATAAAGAAATTTGATAGCTACCTAGCTGTTTTCCGTAACTTATCCTAAAGAGTCAATTTAACTCAATCAATGAGTTTCTCCATATTAATTAACTACTCCATTAAACACGACAGCATTATACTTAGGTACATGGGTACATACAGCTATCCATAATCACACGTAATATAATAATTAACAAGAACCGTGATCTTCGTTGGTCTAGTGTAAAGTATCAGCCTAAAAACTATCCCACTGCAGGGCAAATCATAGAAATCAAGTTAAGGCTACTATGATGGGATTAGGTTTAATCACCACGCTTGCCAAATGCGGATTAGTGATCACGATAATATGCGAAACATACTTTTAGCTCGACTCGGGAATCGAGCCCAGGGCCCCGAGATCACGGTCCGGTACTAAAAAACCACTACACCAACAGGGCGTTGGTATAATGAGCATCGATAATAAATACATAATTATAATGATCGCTCAAATTACATATATAGGACAGGTGACTGGCTTTGTATGAACAGTCTTATTTTAAATGTGATTTCCAAAATTCATAGGACAAATGTTGCTCAAAATGGTTGGTAGAAGCGGTGGTTAAAGGGATACAAATGTTTACCGATGTACCCTGTATTACTTCGGTACAAAATATTTTATAAACATTATGTATTGTGATGGTCAATAAAATGCTTCTTTCTTTTCTCTTTCTTTATAGGAGAGAGTTCCGAGAGTCGTTAAAAACTAAGTATTTATTAAGTTTTCTAAACTGAATGGTCATATAAAATAGTTACTTTTATATTAAGGACTAGAAAACCATGTACGATACTGTTAAGAATAAAATAAATAAATTGAGACAACATCACATACATGGCCTGGTCCCAAACTAAGGTTTTCCCTTGTACTATGGAAACCAGAAACAACGAAGGTACTACAAATACCCAGACCCAACATAAATATCTGTTTCATCAACAAACATTTGTGCTGGTGTGGGAATCGAACCCGCGACCCTTGCATCTCAACCGGCGCTCCAAACCACTGCGCTAATCGGCTCGTCAAAATATGATGGAAATTATATAGATCAATCACACTCTCTTTACAATATTCACGGTCCGGATCCGACGTCGAACTACCTCTATGATAATGACTAATTACTCATTTGCATGACAATACCAATCACGTCTCGCTTAATTAAAAGACAAAGCGTTATTCAAATCGCACGCAATTAATTAAAAGTCAAACGAGCGCAAGTCGCAACGCATTCGCGGTAATGCGCCGCGCGACAGGCGCGTAGTGTTGCGACTGTGCGGCTTTAATGAGTTACATTCAATGTGTGGAATATATAAATTCCTACAACATCTCATCTTAAACAATGATCAGATTCCGTACTAAGTACTTGTATTACGGATTGCAGGACAATAGAGATAACACTGAAAGTCAATCGTAGCGCAAATAGTGTACTTTTCAAATTTCAAATTTTTAGATAAAGGCGTTTCGTTCGTTTGGGCTTTAAATTGCATATTTTTGTTACAATCAAGATTTCCCCTGCCTGAAAATTTATTTATTCAGTTTAAGTCCATACAGAACACTTATGAAACTGGGGCACGGGCCTTCCTCAATCACATGAGGGGTTATTGCCATACTCACTACGCTTGGCAGACGGGTTGGCGAGGTATTTAACAGAACACTTATGAATGTCAAATATATGTAATCTACCGCTGGTTTCGAATGTAAGGAAGATCCTAGATGTAGGAATAGAATGTTTAAGTACCTAAGTTTCTACTTGGGCGACATATGTTTTTAGTTTATACCAATCTCTAGTCATTGTTAAGTTTAGGTCAATAAAACGACTTTCGAGTGAACAACATGACATCACTACGAATGAATATCAATCGGGCAGGCCGAGCCCCGTAAATCGGCCAAGTGCAAAACTGCGCCCCCCTCCCCCCAGGACAGGGAAAGTTCGCATTTACATATCGGCTGAGGTGACATTTGAATTTATATTTCGCGACCAGACTTGGGAACACATTCGCAAGTACGTAACGTAACTTTTCAATTATTTTGTTGCATTTAGTAAGTACTAGCGACCTGCCGGTTTCGCATGGGTGCAATATTATGCTTAATTTTCTTCTTGAATTACTGTATCTATTAAAAAAGTGCATCAAAATCCGATACATAGTTTTAAAGATTTAAGCATATATTGGGACTGACAGCAAAAGCGACTTTGTTTTATTTTATGTAGTGATGATAATGATGTGAGTTGGTACTCAGATCAAAAGATAAAATAAATAATTAAATATTTCACAACATCACATACATGATCTGACTCCGAGATAGGTAGCTCAAACACGTGTTACGGATATTATCAGAATCAACAGTGGGATTACAAATAATAACCTAATACTTTTTTTTGTAAATATATACATGTAATATATACTTATAATACATAGAAAACACCCAGACCAATACAAACAGACATAGTTCATGCACACAAATGTTTGTACTGTTTTTAAAAGATGCCAATAAACATCTGGTACTTGAAAATCGTGCATGTACTGCAAAGATTTACCAGGTTTTTATGTCATATGTGACAGACGAGCAGACAGGTCACCTGATGGTAAGCGATTGTTGCTGCCCATAGACACCCGCAACACCAGTGGAGTCAACAAGTTTGTTTCCCCGCCGGATTGGGCAAGTTCACATGAACAGACAATAAAAAATAAAAAGAGTTAAATAAATAGAAAGAGACCTTTTCAACAAAAATCTTTGAAGAGGTTTCCTGATTTTAAATTTGATCTAAACAAAGTAATGCGCAAAGACTAGACCTGGCAAAAATGTATCTTTCAAAACGATTGTAACATTTGCATCTGGATCAGTGCAGAGATGCGGAACAGTGAACCGCTGCATTTGAAGCATCGACTCTTAGATAGACCCGTGATTCATTCCGCTCATTCGGATCATTCGACTCACTCAGATCATTCAGCTCATTCGGATCATTCGGCTCATCGGATCAGTACCGCTCATTCAGATCATTGGGCTCACTCGAATCATCCAGCTCATTCGAAACATTCGGCTCATCTGATCAGTTAGCTCATTCGGGTCATTCGGTTCACTCGGACTCGCGATCCATTTAGTCGAATGATACATTCGGAGCAAACATTAGAGATTCGGAACAGTGTATCATTTGGTTGAGTCAGAACACTAAGTCGTTTCAGTAAAGAGTGACACACGTCTAGCAAAGATATTAAGGATAGATGACAACGCTAGGGAGTCTGTAAGCACATCATTTGAGAAACTGTGACTCCACTGGTGTCGCGGGTATCCGTGGGCGGCGGCAATCACTTACCATCAGGTGATCTGTGTTCCTCGTCTGCCACATATTACATAAAAAAACTCAGCCGACCGGGAATCGGACTCGGGTCTTGGTGCCAAACTTGCTCCACTGCGTCATCTATTCGAAAATATGTATCAATATTAGATTTTAAGGTGACAGGTAGGGCACACTAGCGACGCAAATCAAAAGTGCCTGTTTTTGTCAAGACAAAGAGTGTTTGCCAAGACATTGTAACCCCGAAATCGATTGGCGTCGCTAGTGTGCCCTACCCGTCACCTTAAAGGATTTTTATTAACCAGTTGTCTCGATTCATTTGACCATCTCTTTGGTGATTTGGGCGCCACGCCGGCATATGTTGCGGAATAAATTCTCATACCCACACAAAAAATGGTTGGTTGACGAAACAAATATTTGTGCTTGGTCTGTGTCTAGTTAGGTAAATTCATTTAAAATTTCTTCGGAAGAGTTAAAAATTTGCATAGTTAATAGCCTACACATGTATTCTTCTTAGGTACTTGTATTAATTATTTACAGAATGGTTCATAAAGTCCTTGATACATCACAAAATCAGCAACACCCATTGAATCAAAGTCACATAACTCAGCAGTCCCAAAAGTCAACGCACATTATTGTGAAGTCAATATTCTAATCGCCATAATGCATACTGGTTGAAACAAACGAATATCATCAGGCCCGGCAGTAAATCGGCCAAGTGCAGGGTTACTGGTGCTGCCACCCCGCGGGGCTAGGGAAAGTTTCCATTTACATATCGGCCGAAGTGAACTTCCATACCAAATTTGAAGCATAGACAATTACACAAAGAGTTTACTTATGCGTAGCACACGAACAAACTTTTCAGATATTTTTTATATGCGAAGATAAAAAAAATGGGAAAAGTTTGTGGTTATTGAGTGGTGTACACCGTGGCGCTCAAACCACTAAGCTACCTTCGCCTCGCCTCGCCGGTTCGATTCCCGCTACCAACATAATTATTTTATACTAGTTAGTAGTAGCCTTCGTTTCGGGACATAGCTCCACTTTATACTAATAGATGGCGCTAGGTGTCGAATGCATCGCGGAAGAGTTTCGTGTTTTCGGGTTACCTATATAAGCGTTGCTGCTGTCTTTAGGATTTCCCTCTTTATAAATAGTATAGATATACCAACATGTCAGATAAAACAACAATGTTCATCCTAGTTCAGACAAAGAATAACCTAGGTCTAGTATTTTATTAAGTTTTTATGTAATCTTATGTTATCTGCCCTTATTTTACTGAATAAACAATTTATTTATTTATTAGGTTGAAGAGTATATAGTCCACCACGGATCGCCAGTGCCTCATAGCTTGTCCATCTAGCTTGAGATCGAGTGAGATGCGGAGTTGAATGCTGAATCACAATTTGGAAAGGCACCAAAAGAAGAAGATGCCTACCATTATACGGTTTTAAAGTAAACAACGGCATTATGGTTAAGAATATTGAGCTTAGCTCAAAGCTCATATAAAAAATACGGCCATTGAAAAGCTAGACCCACCCACTCATAAAACGGAGCGAAAAACAAACAATAAAGATGTGAATGAAATGAGTACGCAGAGCGAATGTGAACGGATCGCGGCGCCGCGCCGGCCGAGCGCCGAGCGCTGCGTTTGGGAATATTTTAGCGTATTTCAATAAAGGCGCGACATCTTTAATCTAGGGATCGGGTAGGGGCATAAATCTTGCAGGTCCGGAGCGAGTTCTGAATCATTTAGCGCGGTGCGGGGCGCGGCGTCCGGCACGTGCCGGCCCGCGCCCCCGCGAGCGGCTGTCTTGCCGAGACAAAGGGGCTGTAGTGCCGCCGGGAACATTGCGAACTGTCGATGAAATCTTGATATTTACTTCAATGTTTTAAAAGACACCAAATATAGACTAAATGTGATATATTTAGATAGTCACATAGTTTTGCCGAGACAAAAGGGCTGTAGTGCCGGCGAGAACATACTCAATATCGATGAAATTTTTACTATAACATATTAAGAGACATGGACTGACATCCTCCAGCCCAATGTGCCACCACTTGTAGGATAAGGTTAAGCTAAAGAAGCAGATAATGTGAAGACAATTCTATCCTCTTTTACTTCCTAAAAGTACTTATTGCTGGTCTGGTATCATGTTCTTTGTTTCTTAATATTATAAGTTAAATACACGAAAGACTTAACTATACTCTTATATTCAAATTAAATCGAACACGTTTTAAAATGTTGCTTTCCGTAGCCTAGATACATATGCCTGCGTAAACGGGTATCAAATCCCAGCGACCAGACCAAAAGACATCAACGCGTATTACGACCTTCGCGGCTGTTCTAGGATGGAAATCATTGACGGTTATTTCTGGTTATTTATTAGTATGTTACCTTTTTATCTACTAGTGGAGTGGCCCACCCTAACTTTGTTTTACCGTTGGACCCGTTTCATTTCTGTAATAGTTCCGAGCTATACTTAATAGATGGCGCTAGGTATCGATTGCATCGCGCAAGTTTCGTGTTTTCAGTTTACTTATAAGCCTTGTCATTTTGTTTAGAAATTATTTCTTTATTAATACTAAAGAAAAGGACGGTGGTTGATAAGGAAAGAGTTAAGAGTGGAGGGAAACCACGCGAGAAGAAATGCAGTGTAGGATGATCTAATAAGCTGTTCTTTAGATACATAAATGCACCAGACCAAAGTAGTTTCCATCTAGGGCATTCTAGTACCGTCTCCCAGTACACCCAGACCCGAGACAATTTAGAGTTGTTTACTACATTGACCAGACTAGGAATCTAAACCTGGACATTCACGCTTGGGCGCAACACCCTAGCCATTGCGCAATCGAGATGATAAGGGCAACAACCCTTATCATCTCTACCCTAACCCCAACCCTATCATCATTGGTTGTCCGAATAGAGATTTTTTAAGTAATAGTCGGCAGAGCCGAGGGGTAACCTAGTGTTAAGGGTGCCGCTAGCAATAGATAACAGCAACCTCAGTGGAACCACAAGTGCGCTGCCAACCCTTTCCCCGCATTGGGGAACACAACGCAGGCGCTGCTTCAAGTAGATTTTCTGTGAGGTCGTGGTATCACTCTGGTCGAGCCAGCTCATTCGTGTCGAAATTTTACTAAGGGAGGTTCAAAATTACTTATTTAAGATACTCCCGGTTAGTTTAAAACATAGATATTTATAGCTATATAAATAATTTCAACACTCGGGAGCGTAATCTAACGTTGATTAAGCATAGTTTATGTACTCGTTCGATGTCCGCTGGCAACTTTCATGTACACAAGGTACATAACTACTTTGGAGATCGAACGTTGAAAAAAATACTACCATATCTTTTAAATAGCTTACCAGAGGACATTGGACGGAAACCAGTCAACTTATTGTGTTAAGACTCAACCGATCCTGCAGACAAACTGTGTAAACAGTTTTGCAGGACAAGTGTAGTAATAAATAGTAAAAACTTGAGCTTTTCGAACTCGACATCGCATCTACCCCATCCCTATCGCACGACGTCCGAGCCGCCTCTAATTTGAATTCACGGAGACTCCGCGACGCGTCCGCCGCGTCGGCCGCGCCCGACTTAATGAATCGCGGGGGGCCGCCCCCCGGGCCGGGGGTCGATCGGCCGGCCACCGCATCCTCCACGCGGATAAGTGACGCCCGTGTAGCTCCGCACCTATATACGCCTTATGTATACCGTTACCACACGACACGGTGGAGCGGGATTGTCCCGGTTTTTGATATTGGGGAATGCTTTGTCCTGGGCTTTGAACTTTATGCATTTTAACTTTACTGATTTCGCAATTTTTCTGAACCCCTGATACGAAAGATAGGCAAAGAACTGTGTTCGACAGTTGAGCCATTAAATGCAATGCACAATGTTGTACTTGTAAAGAAGGGGTTCTTTGAATAAATTACTCATCACATTCGGTATTGGAGAATGCTTTGTCCCGGACAGATGGGCCTTCTAACTTTCACCTGTGTAGTCGCACTTATTTCGCAATTCTGAATCCTATGATGGATATTATGACACAAATAGACTCACTTCTTTTGTTGACAGTTGAGCCATCAAATACAACACGCAATTTTGTACCACTACTAAATAAATTTACAGATTTTAATAAAAATTGTATTTATATACTTGAAGCTCTAGTTAACTGACATTAAGGGGTTAGTGGTGTTGAAATCAAATTAGTTATGGGGCACAAACAAAAAAACGCCGAAACGCTTCGAGAAAAATAGTCTTATAGCGCTTTCGCTCTTGGATCTGAGCAATGTAGGTATGATAATGTTGTAAGAATTTTTACTAAGTCGCCCTGTTGGTCTAGTGGTTTAAGTACCAGGCTTTGATTTCGAGGTCCTGGGTTCGATTCCCGGGTCGAGCAAAGGTATGTTTCAAATTTTTCGAACAAAGCTCGGGATTGTGATCACAAACCCGCATTAGGCAAGCGTGGTAATTAAGCCTAATCCCATCATAGTAGCGATGACTTGATTTCTATGATGGAGGCCTTTGCCCTTGCAGTGGGACAGTATATAGGCTGAATTTACTTTTTTTACGAGTATTTGGACCTATCAGCAGTATGTCTAGCAAGCTACACATCTCTGCGATGAATTTATGTCTATTTCGACCGAAGTGGCGATCTCTTGTTTCGGAGGCCAAGACTTATTAGTCCTAGTCCTACAAGAATAATGCCAATATCTTGAAAAATCATGCCGTCCCGTTTTAGCAACAACAACAAATGGTCAAGTTACTTATATACAGCACATAGCGACCAGCCGTACCTACGTAACGCTGGCCAAATTTATGTCGCGCACATGTCTAGAGACCGCGGCACCTCCGCACCTCCGAGGGGTTTGCGTGTTTACCTACGAACGGTCCCGCAAGATATTTGAGGAGGAATTTCGCGACCCTTATTGATGAGTCGGCTGGACGGACGGTCCCTAATCCTGGGCTCGCGTTTTCGTCGCGATTTTGGTCGAACGTTAATTAATCTGATTTTCGGTGTTTTTGTGAGGGTTCTGTGTTGGTAGTAGCGGAATCGATACCTGCCTAGTAAGGTAGATTACTGAAAGATTTAGAGTCTTTGTTGTGATTTGATTTTGTTTATCTAAATTTTTACCCGACTACGGCGAAGCAAAAAGGAGGGTTATGATTTTGACCTGTATGTATGTATAGCCCCTGTACAGGGCTGTATCTGTTCCCTCATAACTTCTAAACTAGGTATCATATTTGAACAAATGAGGTGGTCGTTAGAAGCGTCTTGATTGTCTTCTAGTTATAGGCGATATGACGTCACGTTGAATTGACTACAGCGCCTTCTTGGGGACTTGGAGTAAGTAAACAAAAACTGTGCTAGACGGTTCCGTGTTGGGTATCAAATGCTTTTTAACTAAAAATATGTTAAACAAAAAGAAAATTTAAAATCTACGACCCGCGTGTGTTTTTTTGGTAGTCGGGTTTTAGTTTTAAAACTATTTTTTTTATGTGATAGGTGGCAGACCAGTGCACGGGTTACTCGATGCGATTGCCGCCACCTGCATGGGCATCCGCAACATCAGTGGAGTTATAAATGCGCTTCCAACCTTTAACTCCCCTTTCTCTCGGATTAGGCCTCCGGTGCCCGCACTTACACGTCGAAACACAGCATAAACGCTGCTTCACACCGGTTTTCTGTGAGGCCGTGGTATCAATCCTGTCATGGCGGACATTCATGCCGAGGCGTAGCTCTCCCACAGTCATTTGATTTGAGTTGACAGATGATTTGATTTTGTTTATCTAACTAAAGACGCCCTGTTGGTCTATTGGTTTAAGTATCTGGCCATAATCTCGGGGTCCTGGGTTCGATACGAGTTTTTCGAACATAGCTCGGGTTTGTGATCACCAATCCGCATTAAGGCAAGGGCGGTGATTAAGCCTAATCCCATCATAGTAGCGATGACTTGAATTCTATGATGGAGGCCTTTGCCCTACAGTGGAACAGTTTATAGGCTGGTACTTTACTTCTTTATTTTATGATTTGATTTTGTTTATCTAACTTTTATTATGGGCATTGCATTATTAGACCTAATAAAATGAAATACTATAGATATAGAAGATGGGAATGTTATGAAATAGCAACAACTAAACTTCACCGTCTTACTAAACTTTTTGTTAACTAGCATTACAGCTATCAAACTTATATACTAACATATTAATTTGTACTTACATGCTTCGATGATCATTGGTAAATTATCGTATCGAGACTTCTTTAACAGAATGTTGAAGCTATTTTCATTTAAAACTTATAATGAACACCCAGAACCGTACGATGCCGCCAGCCAGACTTTGTCTGATTCTTAGAGATGCGAGTCAAATCATTCGAGTCATTTTAATATCCCCCAACCGATTACGGCTACGGCGGCCAATCTCAACGATTAGCCATCGACGCAGGACATTTATAGTGCACAAGTGCTTGCGCAGTGTATTTCCATACCCTCATATTTCGATGGGACACTACTGTGACACGACCGGAGAGGGATCGATCGCAGGACCAACAGCTTAACGTGCTTTCCGAGACACGGGGTTACAAATCCGCAACTTCCAGAGTTCGGGGAGCCACTAAGAATTTCTTACCAAAAATTTGGGTACAAATTTGGCCCGACCCCGAACCCGAGACCTCTTGCGCAGCCGTTGCTTTAAAGTGCGACCCACTAACCACTGCGCCACCGAGGCAGCCATTTTACAATTTCACTCGAACACCATTTGAGTGAGCGAACTCATTGGTGATGTGTCAACCATTTTGTGCGTAGCTTGTAGTTCATCGATAAAGATACTTAAATTGTTGATTGTTGTTTCCAAATCCATCGTTTTGGAGCCCGGGTACGTTTTCTTACCGTTTAGTAAGTTATGGTGATGGTAATTACAATGAAATGACTGCTGGTTGACTTTTGTAACTCTTTAAAAGGGGAACCGGACCAATTGAATTTTGTTGCAACGTTTCAGAAACAAGCAGATTTCCTCACAATGTGTTAACATCGCGTGTGTCTGTTTTTCTTTCCTCATCCTAGTACTACTAGTGTTCCTAAATACAACAGCCCGAGTACGAGTACAGGGCGATCTGTGGAGAGTCACGCTTCGGCATGAATGGGTCGCCGGCTCGACCGGAGTGATACCTGTGCTGTGTTTCGCTGCGTGAGTGAGGGTACCGGAGGCCTAATTCGGGCGAAAGGGGGGTTTATAGGTTGGCAGCAAACTTGTGACTCCACTGTTGTCGCGAGTGTCCATGGGCGTCGGCAATTGCTTACCATCAGGTGATCCGTCTCGTCTGCCACCTATGAAATTAAAAAAAAAACTCTGCTTGCCTAGCTGCTAGTTCCACTTCAAGATGTTACGATATTCTTTCTCCTATACTCGAATACTCTTCTTCTTTCGAGCCGTGTGGTCCCGGCAGAGTAGAATAGGCCACCCTCACTCATTACCAAGGTGTCGTAAAAGGCGACTAAGGTAAAGTTGCAGGCATGATCATCAGCACCCAGAGAAGGAAAACTCTACATTTATATCAAAACCCTCGCCAACCCGTCTGCCAAGCGTGGTGAGTATGGCAATTACCCCTCATGTGATTGAGGGAGGCCCGTGCCCCAGCAGTGGGGACTTAAATGGGCTGACGATGACGATGACGATGACTCGAATACCAACACTTTTTTGTGTCGTTCTCCTATGTATTTTAGTACTCGAGTTTTTTTATCATTCGAGTAAAAATAGAATCATCGCAACACTACTAAATCTAAGCCTGTAAACAAAAACTTGCTAATGGGCAATTATGCAAATGGCGGGCCGGGATGACCAATCAAATCGCAGTAAATTATTCAACCGAAACAATGGGGGCAGATTTGTTACTATCGATACCTTTGTTAAATATATTCAGCTGCTAATCACGCTTCCAGTGTAAAGCGGATTTTGATAACAAATAGATATAGGTAATATCTACATAAATACATAAGTATAATCTACACTGACAAGTTACACCGTAATGCTTAATATGGGTCCCTGAGAACTGAAATAAATTAATTTTATTTTTTTTATTTATAGAAAAATTGTAATAAAACCCTTTAAGGTGACGGGTAGGGCACACTAGCGACGCCAATCGATTTTAATTTCGGGGTTACAACCTCGGCAAACACTTATAGGTAGGTACTATTTATTAAATAACTATGCAAAAAAGTTGGGTCCAACGCGTACGCGAAAAGTTGATTCACGCCAAAAGCGGCTTCTTTTGGTGGTATAAGTATTAAATAAATAGTATTTGTGTTTGCCGAGAGGTTGTAACCCCGAAATTGTTAAAATAGATCCGGTTTAGTAGCTGAAAATTAAATTCGATTGGCGTCGCTAGTGTGCCTTACGTCACCTTAAATCATAGAAACATGTTCATATAATCACAGAAATCGAAATTCCAAACCAGCTGTAAATAATAGGTGTACCTACCTATTTTGACATTCATAAGTGTTCTGTATGGACCTTACTTGAATAAATAATATTTTATCTTTATCTAATCTTATCTTCTCTTGTCGGAGGCTAAGATCCACTCCGTGTCTTATCTTAATGCTTCAGTGATAATTTAAATGTACCGGAGGCCCAATCCGGGGGAAAGGAGGGGTTAAAGGTCGCCAGCGCACTTGTAACTCCACTGATGTCGCGGGTGTCTATGGGCGGCGGCAATCGCTTACCATCGGGTGGCCCGTCTGCTCATCTGCCACAAAAAATAATAATAAAAAAAATCGATTTATAATTGATCATTTTAACAGTCTTTTCTTGAAGAGTAAAGAAAAATGTGTACCATCAGGTGATCCGTCTGATCGTCTGCCACATATGATATATAAAAAATAAAATAAACCGTATGCGTAAACTTGATGCAGATGTATTTAAATTTCTCGTAGTGCATCAGTCTTATCTTCTTAGCGGGTAATTAGCATCCAATGATTCAAGATTTTGAGATTCAGGTAATTACAATGAAGCGACTGCCGTCTGACCTTCGCAACCCTTGACAGGGAACCAGTGGCCAACTGAATCATGATTACACGTTTCAGAAACTATCCGAAACGTGCAAGTTCCCTCACCGCCGTGCTAATGGTAGAAATACGCACATAGATTTAAAAAAATTAGAGGTGCATGCTCGGATTCGAACCACTACCCCCCGCATGGAAGGCGCGTTCATATATAAAAACAATTGCCGTGAGTTCAAACTCTCGAGGAACGTCGTGTTGCGCTCGAAATAGGGTTCCTATTTGATAATGCATGGACGTCTTGACTACCCGGAGCTCTTGGAAAGGCTGGCTTTCAATGTTCCTAACAACGTACCAGTTACATTAACCTTTTTGCAGTTCCATCTGACACCACTAATTATAGATCGAATGCTGAGCTAACACGCATTCTCAATTCATATAACAAAATGTTCAATGGAGTGTACCCGTATATGAAAGCTTTCTTGCTGTGATAATACAGCAAGAAAGCTTTCATGGAGGCAATAATGAAGATAATTCGTTGAGGAATCTTACTTTTTTTTAGGTTTTACCCTTCTTTTTTTGTTATTGTTATTTTTCCACTAAAGGCACATAATTATACACATAAAAATCCTAAACGGTAAATAACCTGCTTCTCTAATTTTTTAGTATACTTAATATATTTTATTCTATGTCAGCATTAGCTGAGCCACTGCCTTTTGTTTTCCTTAGATTATTGTTAATATTTTAAAAAACGAAGTATGTAAGGTAGATAAGTTCTAGTGTTACGGAAATACCTATGTACCTGTTTTGTTTTATGAGAAAGCAATAAACGTATTTTTATTTTTTAATTTATTTTAAGATTGTTTAGCTGCAACGAACACTAGATAATTTGAGTTATTAATGTAACCCTTTTTATAATTTGCGTTACACATCTCAATATATAGTCTAGACTAAACTATTTATAGCATAACATATTTTTATGCACACTGTGAATAACTTTTTTGGCCTAATTCACTCGGCACTTTTTATTATTATGTAATCTATGTAGCACTATTCTAAACCGGCTGTTGTTATTCCAAATAAATAAATAAATATTATCCACTGAGCTACCATCGATCTATAGCGTGCGCGTCACTCTTGTATTAGTTCAAATAAAATGCAACAATCTGCTTATGTCATCGCGTTGTGATCTCGCGTTTGTAAAACAATAGCGCTGTGTGCGTGTGTGTGGGTGTACTAATTAATCAAACCACGAAGGCAAGCGTTATTCTAACAATAATTTAGCCGTCCAGTAGGTACGCATAGAGGGCGCACACAAACGGGATTATTCACCCTTGTCCCCGAGTGCGGGCGCAAGACCCGCGACGTGGCGTGGGAGAGCGCGACCCGCACGTGTGCGTGGACGTGGCAGTACCTCTGAAATCTTTTGATAATTAGAATACTTACTTATTTACAGGATTTCTAATGTATCTTTTTTTTGTAAACTCTCGTACTACTTATTAATGTGGAATAAGATCAATATTATATTATTCATCATCAGCCCATTTAAGTCCCCACTGCTGGGGCACGGGCCTCCCTCAATAACATGAGGGGTGATTGCCATACTCACCACGCTTGGCAGACGGGTTGGCGAAGGTTTAGATATAAATGCAGAGTTTTCCTTCTCTGGGTGCTGATGATCATGCCAGCAGCTTTACCTTAGTCGCCTTTTACGACACCTCGGTATGAGTAAGGCTGAGGGTGGCCTATTCTACTCTGCCGGGGACCACACGGCCATTATATTATTGCTACATAATAAATATAACTCTGTAATATAATTGTAATTGGATTCCCAAGATACAAGCTTTGCTTAGTTTGGGTATCCCTGGAAATGAAGTGATTTTGAATATATAAGAATTTGTAAACATATTTCTAAGTTTAAAACTAACTAAGTCATTTCTGTTCCATTAAATTGATTTTCATTTTCATTTTTCATTTTTGTGTTTACGATATTTCGGCATTGTTGCAAGCGTCATGGTCACGGAGTAACTCAAGTTTTTGCGGTGCGGTGGTTTTTACTTGTATGATTGTACATGGTAGAAATCCTGTAAATAACTATTCTAATGTTAGTTAACAGTAAAACTCAGGGATCCCAGAGATCGAAGCTGGGACCCCAAGAGCAGCTGTCGCTTTAAAGTGCAACGCATTACCCACTGCGCAGCGGATATGGACCAAATTAAAATCTTTTAATCAGTGTAGATCCATACCTAAACATTACAAGCCTAAACTTTCAAGTGAAAATCGGCAGGACACAAAGCGAGGAAAACCGATAGCTATTATGCCGGATTGGTCATAGTGTGGAGGCTGGGTACAGGGAGCCACAGCAATGGTAGACCTGCACAGGATCGATATGCACAGTAGGTTTCTGTAGATACTAGTGGCCCACCCTCACTTTGTTTAGAGATATTAGTTCCACTTCATACCAATAGATGGCGTTAGGTGTCGGTTCCATCGCACAAGCGTTTCGTGTTTTCGAATTACCTATAAGCGTTTCCACTATAAGTCTGTTTTATATACTTCTTTATAAATAATATAGATTTATTATAATGTTAATTTTGTGTGCCTGATGTTGATAAAAAATGATTTCATTGCTTTTATACCTAAAATGGAGATGATGGCCCTGCAATACGACGCACACCGCGCGGTCCTTTCGGCCGTTGGTCCGCGGCCATTATTCCGATAATCACGCGATATCGATCGGCGACGTGCGTGCCGCGCTAATTCACAGGGATCAGGGATTACCGGCCTCTGATACACATTATATCGGGGGCTTGGCGTAAACATGGGAGACTGAGCGCTAATAATACCATAAAAATGTATAAAGCGCCAGAATTACACCAACCATTCATTTCAGCTTGTTATACCCGGTTGCATGTTTTTTTTTTATAAGATAGGGGCCAGATGTAAAGCCGTTTTAGCTGTGAAGCGTTTGGATCACGACGTTTGGATCATGATCTAGAATATTTATTTATTTTATTTATTTATTTGAATTCGTATAACATGGCTGTTGGCGACGGCCACAACCTTCATTAAATTATTTATTTATTTGCACAAAACATGGTATACAAGTATGACATAAAAAATATAAAAAAAAATAGCATGCAAATATTCACAATGTCAATAATAAATTAAATTACATTACATAGATTCAAAATTACATGGATTAACATAATGATTAAATAGTCAATTGTGGAAAATTAAAAATACCAAAAAAAAAATGTCAAATTCTAATTGTCAAAAAATTCCTTAACACTGTAAAATTTTTTCGTCCTTTTTTGTATTGTCTATGTCTTTTATATTTCCTTTATTTTTGATACTATCTTCTATTGTCTATGAAAAATAGTTGCTTTTGTAGTTGTGGTTGTCTAATATATGTGGTGTGAATAATTACTAAAAAGTGTGTTTTCTTTCATTGGCGTGCTTTAGGGACACTAAGCTAGGGACATTAAGCGTGATCAAATACCAATAAATTTGAATTAAATTATTTAAGACACAACATTGTATGAAAGTTTGGCGATTAAAAAGAGTAACTAGCGAGTTTCATGCCGGATCTTCTCGACCAGAAACAACTTTCCGAGCCGGTGGTAGAATCGCATTATGTTTATTTATTTCTTTAGTATATTTTATGTATCAACATATATATGTATTAACATGCAAATTATACATAAGTACTTAATAATAATAATAATAATTCTCACAACATCTCATACGTTGACCTGATTCCGTACTAAGTAGCTTAAGCACTTGTGTTACAGATATCAGACAACAGAGGAACACAAATATATACTTAAGTACATATATTACACCCAGACACCGAACAAACACAAGTGTTCATCGCACGAATGTTTGTCCAGGGTGGGGATCGAACCCACGACCTTTGGCGCAAGAGGCAGGGTCACTACCAATTGCGCCATCCGGTCAGTCAAATAAATAGTTTTAAGTCATTCAAACTTAATAAAGTAACTTATAAATAGTTTTAAGTCATTCAAATGTATGACCATTTGTAAGTGCTGTGTACAAGCCTATGCAAATAATGAATTATTTGATTGATTAAAGAATACAATCACAACACATCACAATAATAATATTATAGGTAGGTAACCCAATAAATTAAAGACAATACTTGTACAAACACAGGCCCTGTCATACATCTCGCTCACATAATCTCAAACATTCAGCCACCACCTTCATTCATGCATCCCGCAAACAGATCGCACTGAGGGTTTACATTGATATAGTACAGTCAAGGGCATTGATAAGTATACAATATCTTATGCCTTAAGAGTAAGTAGGCGACTGTACTTAAGGTGACGGGTAGGGCACACTAGCGACGCCAATCGATTTTAATTTTTAGCTACTAAACCGGATCTATTTTAAACAATTTCGGGGTTACAACCTGTCGGCCAACACTTATACTATTTATTTAATACTTATAGTTAACTGTTTGGTCTGCTTTTGCACTCGAATGTTGGATTACCGCCAAAAGTGGCCGCTTTTGGCGTGAATCAATTTTTCGCGTATAAAAACGGACCCAACATTTGTGCATAGTTATTTAATAAATAGCCCCGAAATTGTTTAAAATAGATCCGGTTTAGTAGCCATAAATAAAAATCGATTGGCGTCGCTAGTGTGCCCTGCCCGTCACCTTAAAGAATAGTAAAGATACTGATATGTGGCTAAAAATACTGTTTACACACACCCTGTTCCAACATCTACAGGATCAAACAAAAGAGTACTCGCAAACTCACAACCGGATGTTTTGTTACGCAACTGCTCCCTCTAGCGGCGCAACAGGTGCCATTACAAGTTATTTTACAGCCCTGTAACTGCCACATTTACACACTTTTCAGATTTATTGCTGAGAGAGTTTTATTTGCTTTAAGTTATCATTTTAGGGGATTTGAAATGTATTGTTGCTAATTTGTTTGAATGTTTACCTCATCTTCGAGTAACAGTCAGTGACGTGTCAAGTTACCTAGCGGTGCTTTAGGCGATGGGTAGAAAACACTAGAGACGCCATTTGATTTTAATTGTTAGCTACCAAAACAAATCTATTTTTAATAATTACGGGGCTTCAGGCTCGCGGCAAACACTTAAATCATCATCATCGTCATCATCGTCAGCCCATTAAGTCCCCACTGCTGGGGCACGGGCCTCCCTCAATGAGGGGTAATTGCCATATTCACCACGCTTGGCAGACGGGTTGGCGAGGGTTTTGATATAAATGCCGAGTTTTCCTTCTCTGGGTGCTGATGATCATGCCAGCAGCTTTACCTTAGTCGCCTTTTACGACACCTCGGTAAGAGTGAGGGTGGCCTATTCTACTCTGCCGGGCACCACACGGCCAAGCAAACACTTAAATAGTATTTATTTAATAACCATGCCCAAAAGTTTTTGTACTAAAAAAATGATTCACGCCAAAAGTGGCCGCTTTTGGCGGTAATTCAAAATTCGAGTGCAAAACCAGATCAAATAGCTAACTACCAAATAAATAGTATAGGTGTTTACCGAGAGACTGAAGCCCCCAAGTTGTTTAAATAGATCTGGTTTCATCATCATCAGCCCATTTAAGTCCCCACTGCTGGGGCACGGGCCTCCCTCAATCACATGAGGGGTAATTGCCATACTCACCACGCTTGGCAGACGGGTTGGCGAGGGTTTTGATATAAATGCAGAGTTTTCCTTCTCTGGGTGCTGATGATCATGCCAGCAGCTTTACCTTAGTCGCCTTTTACGACACCTCGGTAAGAGTGAGGGTGGCCTATTCTACTCTGCCGGGGACCACACGGCCAACTGACACGAACTGAACTGAACTGACGGATCTGGTTTAGTAGCTAAAAATTAAAATCGATTGGCGTCGCTAGTGGGGGATTACCCTTCACCTTAAATAGCATTTGACTTTATTGAAATAAGGGCGGTCCAAAGTCAAAAAAAGGTAACTACGTGTCGGCATGTGTACATATTATAGAAACTAGATTATTTTTATAATGATGTAGGTATGGATCGTATACATCTTACTGCCACACTCAGAGTCGTTGATTAACTTAGTTGGCTACTTAAGAAACAATATTGACACTTATTTTGATACGCATAAAGACTACCGATACTAAAGTTAATGAACATTAGCTTAAATGACGTCTGTGAGTGCGGACGTTAGACAATGATTTTATTGTCAATAAAATCATAATAACGGGATAGATTTTCTCTCGGAATGTAAATATTAGAAAAGATGATTTTGACGACCCGATTGGAACAGTGGTAGTGAACGCTACCTCTGATACAAGGGTTGCGGGTTCGATCCCCGCACAGTACAAACAATTGTGTGCATGAACATGTTTGTTTGTATTGGTCTGGGTGTTTGCTATGTATTATAAGTATGTATTTACAAAAGAAAAGTATTATATGTTTATACACATTTGTAATCCCATTGTTGATTCTGATATCCGTAACACAGGTGCTTGAGCAATCAATGTATGTGATGTTGTGAAATATTTATTTATTTATGATTGCTCGCAAGTATTAACAATAAAATGGCCTTAGTTTTATACGTATATATTTGAACAGTGGGAAAGCCACGCTTCGGCATGAATGGGCCGGCTCTACCGGAGTAATACCACGTCGACATAGAAAACCGGCGTGAAGCAGTGCATGCGCTGTGTTTCGCTGCGTGAGTGAGGGTACCGGAGGCCCAATTTAGGGCAAGAAGGGTTAAAAGGTAGGTAAGCAGCGCACTTGTGACACCACTGGTGTTGCAGGTGTCCATGGGCGGCGGCAATTGCCTACCACCAGATGATCCGTCGGCTCGTCTGCCACCTATATCATAAAAAAAATGAGGTACCACGGCGTCCCATGGAGTTACCCTTGTTGGAATTTGTATCGTCCTTATGTCTGATATACAAGTGCTATTATTGCACTTCGGGGTAACTCGACTTGATGCCGTTTGTACATAGAGTTTAATTCTATTAGATTAGACCTCAATAAGAGTTTATGTAGGGAGGTCTTACACAATAAAAATACTTATTCATTCGTTATTTCCGAAAAAATTATACAATTGGCGGATTTCCAATGTTTTAATGACCACCATGATTTTTAAAAATAGAATGCTAGATGCGGCAAACGAGCTAACGGGTGTCCTGATGATAAGTGAACACATCGCCCATGAATATCTGGGTCATCCTTAGAGGTCCTTATGATAGGTATATTTTAAGATTGTAACCTAAATTTCTTAGAAAAATTGGATTTAAGTGACTGTGAATTTAGAGGAATCACTGATGCTCTACCAGTTTATGGTGAAAAAAATCACTTAATTCTAATAGCTTCATCAAGCCCACCGGACCATCAGACCTAGCGCATACCACCACCGTCCGTTCCACTCCAATGCCCCCAGATTGCAAAAAAAAGTTCACCATCGCAATTTCGTTTCCCATGCGCAAACGCGGACGTGGTACAATTTCACTCGCGGCCAGGTGCGGTGCGCGGCACTCACGCGCAGCCCGCAGCCCGCGGGACGCGACGTGCCTCCCAGCTGCGCGCGCATCCGCTAGGCCCGTACTATGGCGATGTCGATATTTTGGAAACATTTCAGTGGCATGGCTACAAAAGGACTAGGGAAAAAATATCGAAATCTAAACCAAATAATAATATCCTCCATCCGATTACGGCTACGGCGGCCAATCTCAATAATCAGCCACGCAGGATATATTATAGAAATATGGTCAAACGCTTACCTATCTACAGTAAAAAAAAAAAAAAAAAAAAATTATAGTGCTCAAGTGTGTGCGCAAACACAAGTGCACTCTCTATTCCCTTACTCTCATAATTCGATGGGACACTCTGGACGCGACCGGAGGGAGAGGGCGCAGGACCAACGGCTTAACATTTTTTCCGAGACACGGGAGTACATGACCGCCGACTTCCAGACTCCGGGCTGACACTAAGAATTTCCGAAAACTTAGGTACAAATTTTTGGCCGGCCCGGGGATCGAAACCGGGACCTCTTGCGCAGCCGTCGCTTTAAAATGCGACCCATTAACCACTACGCCACCGAGGCAGTCAAGGCTTCTAAGGCTTACACAAATGTTAATAGGCTAAGATAATACCCAGGTTTTATGTAAAACTTTGTTATAAAGTCTTGTCTATAACGAAAAAATAAACCACTCCGCCACCGAGGCAAACCAAATAGGTAGGTAGCAACACTACCTACTAAATTAAGGACTAATAACTCAAAAAGCCGATCGATTCGAATCGATAGACTGATTGATCAATTTTGAATTTGGAAAGTGGAGTCTAGTGCGTATGACAGGCCAGTACGTTACATTATATGCCAGCCAGTAAGTTACCATTCATCATGGAGGTCGATCCTCCATGAAGACTGGAGGAAAACGGCATTGTTACAACTTTAATAAAAGGAATTCATTAAGAATTCTTGACAACCGTCGAGCCCTCTAGTAATCGTAGCTGGCAGCTAGCTGGCTCGACGGTGCACCTTTTACCACGTCTCCTACCCTAAAAGAACACATTTTATTCAGAATGGTACCAACAATTCCGTTAAAGGGATGTAAATGTCATCCGATACACCCTGTACTGGGAAGTAACACTGTGATATTTCACCTAATTATTGAGAAGTTTTGGGTCTCGAATTGTGCGGGTGGGAAGCGATGATTGTAGGGCACCGCGTCCCGGCGAACACAATATAAGGAAAGGAAAGGAACCTAATTCTCTGCTGAGCCTAGAGCCCCTTTGTCTAAGACACTAGTCTCTAGAGCCCTAGCCCTGTTCGTTCGTAAAATATTGTTTATGTTATTATCACATTAAAAGGTATTTGTTGGTGTGTCATCGTGGTGAATAATTAAATCCTTGCCGAACTCTCTTATCGGCTGGTTATAATTGCTGCATATGTGGAAGGTCTTTTACATATAGCAGATCATTGTCCCTCACGGTACATGTCTATCGACATTTCAACTTCGATCAAAATATATCGATGCACTCCCATAACTAGTCCCGCATCGCGGCCGCGGTTTCTTCGCGTGATAGCGCTCCCCGGGGCCGCGATACGATCTCGCGCGAATGCGTGACCGCATCCTGTGCTGTCCCTCCACACCGCCCCCCTCTCCCCGCCCGGTCCCGCCACCACCAGCGACGACGGCCGCTGCGCGCACGCAACGCGCACTTCCGCCCGCGGGTGAATTCGATATCGACATTCAAGTACGTGTCATATAGGTTCCTTTTTAAATCTGTTTATCTTTTATATTATGTATAGCAAGTCGTCCTACCGCAGTGTCTCAAGACGAAAGTCTTCAATGCGTGTGTGTTGCCAGTGATGACATACGGAACCGAAACGTGGCCGCTTACAATGTGCCGATTAAGGAGGCTCAAAGTCACTCAGAGAGCAATGGAGAGAGCTATGCTCGGAGTCTCCCTGCGTGATCGTATCAGAAATGATGAGATCCGCAGGAGAACTAAGGTTACAGACATAGCCCAAAGGATTGCATGCCTCAAGTGGCAATGGGCAGGGCACATAGCGAGGAGAACAGACGGCCGTTTGGGCGGAAAGGTCCTCGAGTGGAGGCCACGTACAGGAAGTCGCAGCCGTGGCAGGCCCTCCATAAGGTGGACCGACGATCTGGTGAAGATCGCGGGAATCCATTGGATGCGTGCGGCACAGGACCGATCTGTGTGGAGAACATTGGGGGAGGCCTATGTCCACCAGTGGACGTCTATTGGCTGAAATGATGATGATGATGATGATAGCAAGTCGTCTCCTCATTTGAGGCTTATTGTTGCTTTTAGATACTAAAACTAATTAACTAACTAGGTTGGTGCAGCGACCCATAGTGAGTCCTGACCTCCGATAATAAGAGGCTCAATTTCGGTCATTCTTGCGGCACTTCCTGCCACTCATCCGCCAAAAGTCCGCGCAAATCCCCGCACAGTACAAACATTTGTGTGCATGAACATGTATGTTTGTATTGGTCTGGGTGCATTCTATGTATTATTATAGCCATAGCTTTATAGGCAATCGCCTGACAATAGAGACTGATTAAAAATCACAGACGTGCACCATAACCAAACTGAGCCATTAGTACTGGAGCTGGGTGACGTTTTTTCTTTACCGCGCCCGTATATACATTAAAGCTGCGTCAGGGCTGCCTTTTCATAGAAAGCCATACTTGAAAAACCGCGTGAAGCTGTTATTACTGGAGTGACGAGGTGGGTGACGTTTTTTCTCTATCGCACCCGTATAGAGGTAGTTGATAACCTACTGAGCTAACGAGTTTTCCGTTTGGTCCCCGGTAGAGTAGAATAGGCCACCCTCACTCTTACCGAGGTGTCGTAAAAGGCGACTAAGGTAAAGCTGCTGGCATGATCATCAGCACCCAGAGAAGGAAAACTCTGCATTTATATCAAAACCCTCGCCAACCCGTCTGCCAAGCGTGGTTAGTATGGCAATTACCCCTCATGTGACTGAGGGCGGCCCGTGCCCCAGCAGTGGGGACTTTAATGGGCTGACGATGACTGACCGGTATAGAGATGCATTAAAGCTGCGTCAGATCTACCTTTGCATAGAAAGCCATACTTGAAAAACCGCGTGAAGCCGTTAGTACTGGAGTGACGAGCTGGGTGACGTTTTTTCTCTATCGCACCCGTACAGAGATGCATTAAAGCTACGTCAGGGCTAGTTGGATCTCTTTCACACTCTGTGACGTTTCTTCCCCGAAAATAGCACATTGGCGTTTTCTAGTACCATGTCAAAAATCGAATATTTTTTTTTCTATTTAAATAATTGGGCATAGTGTTATACAGCCAGTGACGAAGGAGTTTCTTTATCGTTACAGTACCTCAGCGTACCAGGCCACACCTGTGAAGTGTTAACAGCGTTCGTAATCGTAAACTGGCTCGTAAATCGAAACGCGCTCAAAAAGGGTTTTACGCTCCGTTACGCGGACTGGGTGTGTTTTTATTTTTTCGTCATAGACACGTAACAAATGTCGATACAATGTACGTACAATTTACTGATAATTGTTTTAGAAATTGTAACAGAATCTCTTAAGTAAATAACACACTTAAAAAATTCATCTCGTGTTCAGGCGGGACTCGAACCCACACCCTCCACAATCCGGGTGAATAGATGGACGGGCACTTACCGAAAACTTAGGTACAAATTTTTGGCCCGACCCAGGGATCGAAACCGGGACCTCTTGCGCAACCGAGACATTGAAGGCGCGTTCTTATCCCCTGAGCTACCATGCTTGTCTATTTTGTGAGCGCCCCTACTCCCTCTGACGCGTCAGACTAAGGAACACTAATAATAATAATATTCTCCAACCGATTTCGGCTAAGGTGGCCAATCTCAACGATCGACCACTTACGCAGGATAATGTGATCAAGTGTGTGAGAAAACACAAGCAAACTCTCTATTCCCTTGCCCGCATAATCCGATGGGGCACCAGTGTGACACGACCGGAGAGGGGTCGGGCGCTGGACCAATGGCTTAACGTGCTTTCCGAGGCACGGGGGTACAAGACCGCCAACTTCCAGACTCCACAGAACACTATAGAAATTTCAAAAAGCCAAACACATCGGATACTCTAGACAGACGATTTAGAGCGCGCTTCGAGTCACGCTCCTCCAGAGCTTGAGGAATGACCGGGATACGTGGGAGGAGGGGGGAGGTGTTGGGGGAAATCGCGATGCGCGACTGACGCCGTCAGAACGCGGCTTACGGGATGCATGCGGTAGAGATGTAACTTAGCTATGTATATTATTCCGCTCGATTTATCTAATAATCGATTCTTTTTTTTTGTCATAGGTGGCAGACGAGCAGACGGATCACCTGATGGTAAGAAAATGCCGCCGCCTATGGAGACCCGCGATACCAGTGGAGTCACAAGTACGCTGCCAAACTTTAAATCCCCCTTCCCCAGGATTGGGCCTCCGGTACCATCACTCACGTAGCGAAACACAGCACAGTACTGCTTCACGCCGGTTTTCTGGGAGACCGTGGTATCACTCCTGTCGAGCTGGCCCATTTATACCGAAGTGAACGACTCGATTCGAAGAACAATACTCGATTCATGGCTGAATAACTTAGAGTGGGTACTAAATCAGTCTCGACGACGTCCTTCCAGCGATACCTAATTCGGCCAACTGGGCGTCGGCCCACGGGTCGGCCCTGGTATCTGTTGCTGGTGATCTGCTCGAGCTCCTGGTCTTTAACTGGCAAGAAGTAGCGCATGATGGATAGAAGCGGCGATCTCTTGTTTCAGAGGCCAAGACTATTTGGGTCGCTGAGCCAGCGGAGTTGTAGTAAAGTATCAGCCTATAAACTGCCCCACTGCAGGACAAAGGCCTCCATCATAGAAATCAAGTCATCGATACTATGATAGGATTAGGCTTAATCACCACGCTTGCCAAATGCGGATTGGTGATCACAAACCCGAGCTATGTTCGAAAAATTCGAAACATATTTTTCGCTCGACCCCACGACCCAGAGATCACCATCCGGTACTTAAACCACTAGACCAACAGGGAGTTGTAGTAGTGGATATTAAATCTTTGGTATAGCGCTGTCACTCCATACAAATCTGACATTATACCGTAGATTTATCGACTGATAAAGTTTGGTCGAATCCAGTATTAGGTTTTAATTTGTATACAGGTAAATGACGAGCCGAAGGCTTGCCGCCGTCTATAGACACTACCTAAGTATGTTTCCGGAATAAGCCGGTCCATTCATGCCAAAGCTACCACGATTAATATTAAGATTTTTTTTTCTTATGGCTTGGTGTTGCTCTTATGAGACAACTCTGCCAATGTCAAGTGATTAAAAAAACATGTTCCTTTGTTTTTTTTTCATAATATGGCTCTACCCGAAGATATCTTGTCAATGTCAAGTAACTTAATGAAAATAACAGTCGAAGTCAGTTCAAGTCACAGACACCAATAAAACGGCAGTGTTTTGCGTTTTATCGACTTACGGATGTTTCGGCGGGTAGGGCTAAAACAAGCCGTGTGGGCTGATGAGATTCGAAGGTTTTAAATTAGTGTCTAGTGGTTTTTAGCGTACAAATTTGGTGTTCATTTGTGCGGTGAAGTGCCGAAAAGTGATCCTAATAATGAGTATCGTTGGTTGTATCGTTTATAACACTGCTATTGTGTGTCGAGTACGTTGTCTCGTGACAACTTGCTTGGACCTATTAGAGTGTTAAAAGCTGCGATTGCTTTTAGTGATATCCGCTGAATCCGTTGGTCGATAAAACGTAAATCACCGACGTTTTATTGAGTGACTGTGACTTTGACTGACTTCGACTGTTAACTATCTACTTATTCTCAATAAGTTACTTGACATTGGCAAATTATTTACGGGTAGAGCCATATTAAAAAAAGACTTACGGATTCTGCCGATACCACTCTCAACACAATCGCGGGCGGCGGGCAAAAGAAAGAACTCACTCGACACACAGCAGCAGTGTTAAAAGGATACAATTCAACGATTATTATTACTAGGTTAGGATCACTTCGCGGCACTTCACTGCACAAATAAACACTAAAATTGTTCACTAAAAAACTAGAAATTAATTTAAAACCTTTGAATTGTATCAGACCACGCGGAATGTTTTAGTCCTTTGGCAGAAGGGCATTGTAAGTAGGTACAACGAATTTGCCAGAGCAAAGGGCCAAAAACATTGATTCCGATTTTCGACAAGTGAGACTTTTCGCGCTATACGTTTTTTCACGAATCGAATAAAACTGGACTCGAAGTGCATCCCTAGCCTGCGGGCGCTGCAGCCGGCGCATCGGGATGATTACGACTTTAAGGAAAGATTTGGTATAATAGGAATTGGGAGTTTTTCGTACATTTTCCTTCGGCGTCTGCTGCGTTTTTGCATCAAGCTGGGTTTTAGAACGTGCCAGAAAAATCATAGGATATCACAGTCTAACAAACAGACGCGACGGTAACTTAGTGATTCTCAGGCGATAGTGATGAGAATCGGAGTATGATTCACCTCTGGATTTTAAATAGAGTCTAATATGATCAATTTATTTTATGCCATTAGCTCGGCGGCGAGCATCAATTCGCATATTTTCTCCTGAATTATCATCGTTTCAGCTAATAGACGCCTACTGGACATAAGCGTTCCCTTAATGTTCTCGACACAGACTGTGCTGCCCGCATTCAAGTCATTCCCAAGACCTTCACCAAATCGTCGGTCCACCTTGTGGAGTGCCTGCCACGGCTGCGACTTCCTGTAAGTGGCCTCGACTCGAGGACCTTTCCGCCCCAACAGCAGTTTGTTCTCCTCGCAATGTGCCCTGCCTATTTAAATTACTGCACACTTGAATAATATTCATTATTATTATATTTATGTTCATTTACAAGTTGGCTGGTCCTTTACTGACGCCCTTTATCAACATAAGTACGCTCAACGTATTCACATTACACCCTTGACGCTCCAATTTTTGTTCCATTTGATAACCCAACCCTCCGCTACCCGGTTAAAGATTCACGGAGCCGCGGGCGCGGCCGGTCCCCCGGACCCCTTTGAAGATATTCCTTCATTAGCGGCCGGACCCCGCGGGGACAGGCTTATGACGGAGACGCGCGTCCGACGGCACTTCACTAACACAGATTAGTGTAAGTTTCGCTTGTTAATAACTGAGCGTGTTGGAGATCATAAAGCAGGCAACAGTTTGAGTGACTCCGTTTAGTAACCTAAAAGTACCAGGATAACAGAAACCGTAGAGACGCCTAAGCGTTATCATCTCCTTCCTCTATTCTGTTTGATAACTAAAAGTTCCAGGACAAAGGAAACTATAGAGGCGCCTAAGCGTTTTCATCTCCTTCCTCTGTTCCGTTTGAGAACTAAAAGTACCAGGACAATAGAAACAAAAGAGGCTCCTAAACGTTATCATCTTCTTCCTCTGGTAACTCTGCTCCGTTTGGTAACTAAAAGTACCAGGACAACAGAAACCGTAGAGTTGCCTAAGCGTTATCATCTCCTTCCTCTGTTCCGTTTGATAAATAAAAGTTCCAGGACAACAGAAATCATAGAGGCGCCTAAGCGTTATCATCTCCTCTTTCTGCTCCGTTTGGTAACTAAAAGTAGCAGGACAACAAAAATATGGAGGCACCTAAGCGTTTTCATCTCCTTTCTCTGCTCCATTTGGTAACTAAAAGTACCAGGACAAAAAAAAACATAGAGGCGCCTAAGCGCTTTAATCTCCTTCCTCTACTTCGTCTGATGACTAAAAGTTCCAGGACTACAAAATATATAGAGACGCCTAAACGTTCTCATCTCCTTCCTCTGCTTTGTTTGGTACCTAAAAGTCCCAGGACAACAGAAACTATAGAGGCGCTTAAGCGTTTTCATCTCCTTCCTCTGTTCCGTTTGGTAACTTAAAGTACGAGGACAACAGAAACTATAGAGGCACCTAAGTGTTCTCATCTCCTTCCACTACTCCGTTTGATAACTAAAAGTACCAGGACAACAGAAACAAAAGAGGCTCCTAAGCGTTATCATCTCCTTCCTCTGCTCCGTTTAATAACTAAAAGTACAAGGACAACAGAAATCATCTCTTTCTCTGCTCCGTTTGGTAACTAAAAGTACCAGGACAACAGAAACAATAGAGGCACCTAAGCGTTTTCATCTCCTCTTTCTGCTCCGATTGGTAACTAAAAGTACCAGGACAACAGAAACAATAGAGGCACCTAAGCATTTTCATCTCCTCTCTTTGCTCCGATTGGTAAGTAAAAGTACCAGGACAACAGAAACTATAGAGGCACCTAAGCGTTTTCATCTCCTCTCTCTGCTCCGATTGGTAACTAAAAGTACCAGGACAACAGAAACTATAGAGGCACCTAAGCGTTTTCATCTCCTTCCACTACTCCGTTTGGTAACTTAAAATACCAGGACAACAGAAACCATAGAGATACCTAAGCGTTTTCATCTCCTTCCTCTGCTCCGTTTGGTAACTAAAAGTACCAGAACAACAAAAAATAAAGAGGCACCTAAGCTACCTATTGGGTCGTCTGCTACCTATTAGATAAAAAAAGATATACATTTAACAAATGTAGGTATTAGCCGGTGGAGTCAACAGAACACATCATCATCATCATCAGCCCATTTAAGTCCCCACTGCTGGGGCACGGGCCTCCCTCAATCACATGAGGGGTAATTGCCATACTCACCACGCTTGGCAGACGGGTTGGCGAGGGTTTTGATGTAAATGCAGAGTTTTCCTTCTCTGGGTGCTGATGATCATGCCAGCAGCTTTACCTTAGTCGCCTTTTACGACACCTCGGTAAGAGTGAGGGTGGCCTATTCTACTCTGCCGGGACCACACGGCGAACAGAACACATACCAACTTATTTTAAATCGCGATCTTTTATAAAAGGGGCTGGCACAATGTTTGTTCTGGGAAAATCCTAAGATACGATAATCGCGATTTGTACGAGTAATAAGGGAGATAAGCGGTGTTTGCTACTAAACTATGTGTAAAAAAACGGATCTCCCGCGATCTAGTCTGTATTCTATAAGACTCAAATCTACCTCTGGATTTTAGGAATAGATCTAATAATATGAAATTTATAGTTTTTATAGCAAACCAATTATTCAGAACAAGATTGATCCCAATCAATCATATTAATATTCATTAATTATCTCAACTAATATTACTATCAAATATGCATGTACGAATTACCATCGCCTTAATTGCATTAATTACGCCAGCCCTTAAGTGTCCTATGCGTCTATCTCTCTCTCGCCCCACATTTGTATCAAGTGGGCAAATAAAGAAGGAAACAAGTTAGATGGAGTGAGCTGGACCGCGCTCGCGACTAATTACCCCACCCTCCCCCCCATGCGCTTAAAAAATATGCGCCACCCGCGAGACGCGACCGACGTAAGAACCCCCTCGCATTGAAGCAGGGTTGACACAAAGATAAATAAAAAAAAATGCTTTCTCATACAAAAACAGATACATAGGTAGGTAGGTATTTCCGTAACAATCATATTTATTAAGTTTCTTTTTTCATGCTAGTTACCTGATGGAGAGCAAGAACATCAGCGAATGTGTTGCCGTCCTTTTTAAAAAAGAGTACGCTCTTCTCTTGAGGGTCCCTAAGTCGTTGCCGTCGGGAAATACTCTAGCAAAACCGTTCCACAGCACTGAGGTACGTGGTAGAAAGTTCCCCTAGAAACACATAGTATTAGACCGCCATCCATAGAGATGACGGGGATGGAATGAAAATCGCTTGCGAGTGGTTCGATGTAAAAATTCAGCTGCAGGGAGTAGATCCAACAGTTCCTCAGAGCACTCTGCATGATAGATGCGGTATAGAATGCTGAGTGAAGCTACTTATATCACGTCGCAGTGCTAGAGGATCAAGTCGACCAGAGTAAACTAAAAGTAATCTACCTTAAATAGTTTTTTAAAATATTAACAATAATCTAAGGAAAGCAAAAAGCAGTGGCTCAGCTAATGCTGATAGTCGGCGCTGATTTTCCGAAGCTCCTACCACTCTTAGGTTTAGTGCGAGGGTACGGGCTTAAAACAAAAATAATAATTCTTTTTTAAAATCTAAATTAGAAAAACAATATACCTACATTTAATAACTGTAAAGTAGCACCATGTTAATTAACTTGTGAGTGTATGTTGCGTGAGGGTGTGTGTACTTGCGTGGTGTGTGTGTATTGGGTGTGTGTGTGAGTGGTGTGTGTGTTTATATTATTATTAAGATATCCGGAGAAGTATATTTGAATTGGTGATCCCCACTTTGGATAAACATTCGTGTGATGAACACTTGCGCTTTGCAAAAAAAAAATGACTCCACTATTGCTAGACTCGACCGAAGTGAAAACAGGTGCAGGGTTGATACAAAGATTGCGATATGCGGAGAGGTATAGTTGAGTTGGGGATGCCTACATTTTATACTTACGCGTTAATGTTATCGACATTTAAGAACCAATAACATCTATATACTTTTTTTGGGTTCGTAAATTTGAACATAATTTGTAAGTATTAAAGTTCAAATTTGACCTTGTGCTTTCCTGAAGGTAGATGGTATTGGATCTGAACCGTCTATGGTGGAAATTCAGAAGTAAATTTTTGTCTGGCCGATGGCGGATTTGGTAGTTGAAGGTTGTTGGTTCGTTTCCAACGTGAACAAACATTCGTGTGATGAACACTTGTGTTTGCAACAATAATATGCGCCACCCGCGAGACGAACGCTATGATGGAAAGTCAGAAGTAACGTTTTTTATGGGTTAGCAAAAAAAGCATCAAGTTATCTATACTAATATTAAAGGGATAAATTGTACAGACATCGACTAGTCTTTAGGTAATCGAAAAATAGAACACTTGCGCAATGTAATCGACGCGCAGCGCTATCTATTGGCACAAGCTGAAACTAATCTCCCTAAACGAAGTGAGGGCCACTCGTCTGATATAAAGTAGTTACTAAACCAGGACATATAGATGCACTGCGGCGCCGGCTTTTCATCGCCGGCCGGCAATTCGTCCGTGGTCTCTCTTTTGTATTGGAGAACATCTACGACCGCTAAATATATATAACAAAAAAATAGGCATCGATTTGATCCCCAGTGCAGGGCTGACACCATCTGCATGTGTGTTCTATATAGCGCTAGGTGTCAATAACATCACGCAAGCGTTTCGTGCTTCCGGATTACCCATAAGTGTTGCCGTTACCTCTTTATAAATAGTGTAGATTAGTGGTCCGCTCTCACTTCATTTAGGCAGGACATTAGTTCCACTTTGTACCAATAGATGGCGGTAGGTGTTGATTACATCTCGCAAGCGTTTCATGTTTTCGGATAAGCGTTGCCGCTGTCTGTAGGATTTACCTCTTTATGACATTGACAGTGATATCTTTGTACCTGAGTCCTACGAGAACACAAACGTAGTAATGTTAGACATCGCAATAGCAGATTCTAAGTGATTACTGTTGTAACAGCCCTCCCTCTAATATGAGATCAGCGCGCTTAAAAAATTCGCCTCACCCGAGGGATGCAAGTTAGAACGCCCCGAGGGTTGACACGTGCCGTTGTTAAGATTGCGGTATGTATGCAGAGTGCAGGGGGAATTTTGTAAGGTTTAAAAGTTTTCATGGAAATTAACTTTGGATGTTAAAGATTTTTCTATTACATAAAGGGGATTTGACCTTATTCTTAATCAATGATAATAAGGCGTATTAAAAACCTAAGTAATGGTAGTGTAAGATTTAATAAATTATTGTTCTTAAAAGCTGAATTAGAATTATTATTTTTGGCATTTAATTTAAAGTAAATAAGTATTTGATTTGACTACTTTCGGAGAGAAATCTACGCGCGCCAAATGTTTCCCGCTAAAAGCGAGGCGTAGTGGGGCGTTAACTCGGCTGACGGAGTCTCATTCGTTGTAGAGTCGTCGAACAGCACGGTAGTACGGCTCTTTAATAATTTGTGCTCACGAGTAGCTGTTGTTAATAAGTGTTTAATTTAGTAAAATAGATATTTAAAAGTCTGCGTTTGATTTATTAGTCAACGAGTTCCTACATAAGTGTACGGGTTGTTACAGTAGGGGCAATAGTTTTTCGTCATACATTTAAATAACCTAGCTTTCTTTCTGTATACCTAGCTTTTAATTTTTGTATGTTGTGCAATAAAGAGTATCTATCTATCGATCTAAAATATGTAAAATCAAATCTTTAAATACAACCTAATTAAATCTAAATTTTGACCGTAGGAGAACTCCACTTCGGCATTAATAGGCTAGCTCAACCGAAGTGATGCCACGGAAAACCTCACAAAAAACCGACCGGAAGCAGCTTTCACTGAGTGGGTGAGGTTACCCGAGGCTGAATTGAGGAAAGGGGTGTTTAAACATTGGCAGGCCACGCAAATTACCTCGGACAAAAAGTTCAGCTTGATAAGTCCAACTTCCAGAAAGAGGTTTCCGAGGAGGATCAACGAATCCTACTCGGCTGGGCAGCGTTCGGGAAGCTACACAGCATATCTTCGGCCCATCTACCGCAGACAAAAGTCATTAATGCGTGTGTGTTGCCAGTGATGACATAAGGAACCGAAACGTGGCCGCTTACAATGTGCCGATTATCCTTAATCAAAGTCTTCAAAAGAGCAATGGAGAGGGCTATGCTCGGAGTCTCCCTGCGTGATCATATCAGAAATGATGAGATCCGCAGGAGAACTAAGGTCAAAGCCATAACCCAATGAATTCCATGCCTAAAGTGGCAATGGGCAGGGCACATTGCGAGGAGAACAGACGGCCGTTGGGGCAGAAAGGTCCTCGAGTGGAGGCCACGTACAGGAAGTCGCAGCCGTGGCAGGCCCCCCACAAGGTGGACCGACGATCTGGTGAAGATTGCGCGAATCTATTGGATGCGGGAGGCACAGGACCGATCTGTGTAGAGAACATTGGGGAGGCCTATGTCCAGCATTGGACGTCTATTGGCTGAAATGATGAGGCCACGTAAGACTCTATTGGTTACGGATGTCCATAGATGGTAGCCTAGTTCCATCAGGTGATCTATCAAAAAACTCGTCTTTGTTAGCAACTTTTTCTACTAAACTAAGAGATCTTGAAAGCTACAAAGTGGTAGGTACCGGATAGATGCCACTTTGTAGCTTTCGGTGCTGAAAGACTGGGCCAGTGGGGTTCTGACGATTTCTTTTTTTCCGTGACTTAGCTAAGCGATTATTACTCGAAGTCACGGGAGAGCCAAATGCTGGCAGCTACTTCGCCCAACTAATTTCCACCGATCCAGCGGGGTAATGCTGCCAGCATTTTACTTTTAGCTCATCTTTAGGTCTCAGTTATTGTTTTGATTTTCTTAAGTTTTTCATCTTTTGTTTAATAAATTTCAAGAGATCTTTGCATCTTGGTTTATTGATTCACTATAAGACATCGAAGACACTTGTGATTACTCCTTGGATTATCCCCTAAATAGGAGTATACTTTCAGCTACGAGTAATATCGCAAGTAGAAAAGAAAATCCTTTTGCCCCGCCGAAACGGGGTATCTTTTCCTCCAGCCCTACTAGGGAAGGCAAGCGTTTTTAGTTATTAGCTACGAGTAATATCGCAAGTAGAAAAGAGAATCCTTTTGCCCCGCCGAAACGGGGTATCTTTTGCTCCAGTCCTACGGGGAAGGTAAGCGTTTTTAGTTAGAGTCATTCAGCTACGAGTAATATCGCAAGTAGAAAAGAGAATCCTTTTGCCCCGCCGAAACTGGGTATCTTTTGCTTCAGCCCTACGGGGGAAGGCAAGCGTTTTTAGTTAGATTCATTCAGCTACGAGACTTTGGCAAGTAGAAAAGATAATCCTTTTGCCCCGCCGAAACGGGGTATATTTTGCTCCAGAGCCCTACGGGGGAAGGCAAGCGATTTTAGTTAGAGTCATTCAGCTACGAGTAATATCGCAAGTAGAAAAGCGAATCCTTTTGCCCCGCCGAAACGGGGTATCGTTTGCTCCAGCCCTACGGGGGAAGGCAAGCGTTTTTAGTTAGAGTCATTCAGCTACGAGTAATATCGCAAGTAGAAAAAAGAATTCTTTTGCCCCGCCGAAACTGGGTATCGTTTGCTCCAGCCCTACGGGGGAAGGCAAGCGTTTTTAGTTAGTCATTCAGCTACGAGCAATATCGCAAGTAGAAAAAGGAATCTTTTTGCCCTGCCAAAATGGGGTATGTTTTGCCCCAGCCCTGGAGAGAATACACCCGTTTATAGTTCCAGTTGTTTAACTACCAGTAATATCGCAAATAGAACAGGGATTATTTTTGCCCCGCCGAAACGGGGTATTTTCTGCCCCAGCCCTGCGGAGGCGGAATGAAAGCGTTATTAGTTCCAGTCGTTCAGCTACCGGTAATATCGCAAGTAGACAAGGAATTCTTTTTGCCCTGCCGAAACGGGGTATTTTTTGCCCCGCCGAAACAGGATATTTTTGCCCCAGCCCTGCGGGGGCGGAATGCAAGCGTTTTTAGTTCCAGTCGTTCAGCTACCGGTAATATCGCTAATTAATCCCCGGTAGGTTTGAGCGGAACTCGCGGCAGTTTTATTTTGCGCGGGATTCGCAAAGCATTGTTTGCAGAACGACTGTGGACTCTCTAGTATTAATGCTGAAGAAAACGTGGGAATTATGTTACATCAAAATTGAATCCTGAAATATTGATAAAAGAAACTCGTTTTAGTAGTTCACATTACTTAAATAAACAGTGGCTATAAGTAAACACCTGTTCTATCAACCATTTTAAACAAGATTTTGTACTAGTTACTACTTTTGGAAATACGTAGGTAAAAAAAATTTACCACTTTTCATACAAAGTCGACCTTACATTTTATACACCGTAAATTTTTTATCGTTTACATCCCGAAAACCACAGATTAAGTAACGTGAATGAATCCCATTTAGCATGTTAGGTCAACAAAATAAGCGAAAAAAAATCATCATCATTCCACACATTATTGCCGGGTGGTTATTCTATTTTGTATGGAACAGCTGATTTTATGTGCTTTTTGTGGATTTAATGTGCTAAATCGACTTCATTGGTTTTCGTGATATAAACGATGAAAAAATAACAAATAGAGTACTTTTGAATTTTGAATTTTGAATTCAGACAAATCTCTATGCTGAAAAATAGAATACCGGGTGGATCTGTGGACATTTACATCCCTTTAAGCACGTGTTCTACCAACCATTTGAACAACATTTGTTCTACGACTTTTTGAAATTAGTCAAATTTTTTTATACAAAATGACAAAGTCACGGGATCGACTTTCTATGAGAAGTTGAAATTTTTTTTATGCGAATTTCCAAGTGGCAGAGGTCTGTCCATATTAGCCGCAGAACCGACAACCGATGGGGTAAACGAGTTCTGGAGTGGAGACCGCGTCTTGGCAAACGTAATGTAGGGCGCCCTCTGGCTAGGTGGGGGGACGATCTGCGCAGGATGGCTGGCAAGAGCTGGATGCGAGAAGCCATGGATAGATCACAGTGGCGAACAATAGGAGAGGCCTACGTCCAGCTGTGGACTGCGATAGGCTGATGATGATGATGATGATGAATTTCCAAAAGTCATAAAACAAATATTATTCAGAATGGTTGATGAACACGTGGTTAATGAGATGTAAATGTTCACAGATACATCCTGTAGGAGAAGTAAAAAAAAAATCGATGAAATTCTAAAATTTAAAGAACTCACATCCTTGTCAAACGTTTGTGATCACCAATCCGCATATGGCAAGCGTGGTGATTAAGCCTAATCCCATCATAGTAGCGATGACTTCATTTCTATGATGGAGGCCTTTGCCCTGCAGTGGGACAGTTAATAGGCTGATAATTTAAAGAACTCACATACTTTGAATGAACCTAAATGTTAACTAACACTCTGTAGACCTAATGATGATAAAATTAATGTCTTACTGACGCACTCAGAATCGTTCATAAACTTTAATGGTTACTTAAGAAAAAAATTGACACTTATTTTTACAGGTACAATGTATAAGTTTTTACAGGTTTATTATTTTTATAGGTAAGCATAAAGACTGTTTTTTAAATTAGATAATGAACATTAGGTCAAAATATCACGTCTCTGAATGTGGCAGTTAATCAAACACTGAACCAAAAATACAATAAGTGTTCATCGCATTAATGTGACGGGTAGGGCACACTAGCGACGCCAATCGATTTTAATTTTTAGCTACTAAACCGGATTTATTTTAAACAATCTCGGGATTACAACCTCTCGGCAAACACTTATACTATTTATTAAATGACTATTATGATATTTATTAAATGATTATTATACTACTTTACACTGCCTTCCCTTATTACGAATACGATATTTCTTTCCTCTACCCAAAGGTTGTCTGGAAGAAATCGCTACAAGCGATAAGACCGCCTTATTGTACTGTCTGTAGCTGTTGTATCAGGCTTGTATTTTATTTTTGTGCAATAAAGAATATCTATGTATCTATCTATCTATTATTGACTGACCGGATGGCGCAATTGGTAGTGACCCTGCCTCTTACGCCAAAGGTCGTGGGTTCGATCCCCACCCTGGACAAACATTCGTGCGATGAACACTTGTGTTTGTTCGGTGTCTGGGTGTAATATATGTATTAAGGTATATATTTGTGTTCCTCTGTTGTCTGATATCTGTAACACAAGTGCTTAAGCTACTTAGCACGGAATCAGGTCAACGTATGAGATGTTGTGAGAATTATTATTGTTATTATTATTATGAAAAAATGTTGGGTCCAACGCGTACGCGAAAAATTCATTCATGCATTCCGCAAACAGATTACACTGAGGGTTAACATTTATATGGTACAGTCAAGGGCATTGATAAGTATACAATATCTTATGCCTAAAGAAAGCAGGCGACTGTACTTAAGGTGACGGGTAGGGCACACTAGCGACGCCAATCGATTTTAATTTTAAGCTACTAAACCGGATCTATTTTAAACAATTTCGGGGTTACAACCTCTCGGCCAACACTTATACTATTTATTTAATACTTATAGTTAACAGTTTGGTCAGCTTTTGCACTCGAATTTTGGATTACCGCCAAAAGTGGCCGAATATGGCGTGAATCAATTGTTCGCGTACAAAAACGGACCCAACATTTGTTCATGGTTATTTAATAAATAGTATGAGTGTTTGCCTAGAGGTTGTAATCCGAAATTGTTTAAAATAGAACCAGTTTAGCAGCTAAACGTCACCTTAATGCAATAGCCAGTGTTTGAGTCAATCCTACAATCTTAACCGTGGGAGAGCCACGCCTCGGCATGAATGGGCCAGCTCGACCGGAGTGATACCACGGCCTCACAGAAAACACTGTGCTGTGTTTCGCTGCGTGAGTGAGGGTACCGAAGGACCAATCCGGGGGAAAGAGGGGTTTAAAGCTTGATATCGTTGCGGTTATTGCGACACAGGTCTGCGAGCCAAGTGCAATGACCACTTATTAATATTAAAGATAAAAGATATAACTAGCATCTAAAGCTTTTACCTCTTTCGTCCGCGTTCACAAGTTCCATAGCTGGAGCTTTCAATGAATGTAAATTTATAGGAGTATACTATCGTACATTACGGTACTATAGCCTTGTATAGTATAGAGAGGGCTTTTACGAGGCAATCTTACTCGCGCAATGCGTGGATGTCCTTTTTTACATCGCCGTAGGCGTTCGGCCCGCGCTCGTCAAAGAATGTAACGCAGATGGGACTTCGATAAAGTTTATTTTGCAATGAATGAGGGTTTTCGCGTGTGAAAAATCCGCTAGATGGCGTACTGTTGGACAGAGGTCCAATATCAACCGCATTGGTTGTTTAGTATGTCAAATTGACATTTTGATATATCGCGTCTAGAAATAACCAATCACATTGTATATGGACCTCACTCCTATAGTACGCGACATCGCGACAGGCGATTTTTCAAACACAAAAACTCTCATAAAAAGTAAATTAACAGCTTATATACTGTCCCACTGCAGGGCAAAGGCCTCCATCATAGAGATCAAGTTATCGCTACTATATGGTGGGATTAGGCTTCATCATCACGCTTGCGTAATGCGGAATGGTGATCACAAACCCTAGCAACGTTCGGAAAATACGAAACATACTTTTTACTCGACCCCGGAATCGAACACAGGACCCCGAGATCACGGTCCGGTACTAGACCGGTACTTATTAATGACAGACTCTACTACAAATAAAAACGTAAACGACGATCTATCTATAGCCTGCTGCAGTTTCTATGCGTGAGATCAGAGAATCCGTGAGATCAAGAAGAGAGAGAATTGGGCCGTCGGTAACTTCACTGACTCGGCAAAACACAGTGCAGGCGCTGCTTTACTTCGGTTGAGTCGGCCATTCATGCTCAAGCGTGGCTATCTCACTGTTTAAAATCGCCAAACCTTTTCCAGGCAACTTTACACTATTTACCAGGTTTTATTTTACACTAGTGCCAAGCCGTCACTTCGTTTCGGGACGTATTAGTTCTACTTTATACCAATAGATGTCGCTAGGGGTCGATTACATCGCGCAAGGGTTGGTGTTTTGGGATTCGCTATAAGCATTGCCGCTGTCTGTTGGATTTACCTCTTAATAAAAATTAGGGGCCTGCCCTCACTTCGTTTTGATCAGTTTCAACTTGTGCCAATAGATAGCGCTGCGCGCTGATTACATTGCGCATGTGTTTTGCTTATTCGATTACCTAAAGCCTCGTCGTTATGTGTACAAATTGATCGCTTTAAAATTAGTATAGTTATAGATAAATGAAAAAAATAACACATAAAGGGGGTGGCTCCTTCTGTACACATTTCCCACATAATCTCTGCCCCCGATCGCTGGGGGCTGGGGGGGCGCGGGGGGTGTTTTAATTAGAGCGCGGACTCGCGGCCGGACATCGGGCGGTCGTCAATGTTTCGAACCCTCCATAGACTCCACCCATAGACGTATCTCCTCTTTGTCTTACGGCGCTTTGTGTCAGGCTTTGATTAGGACCTTTGGCGTCTGTTTACGCTTCTGGCCCTTTGCGGGGACTTGCGTCTCCCGTCTTACATTTGTCAAAATCCCTTGATTACTCGTATTCTTGCTAAGGTTGGATTCGTTGGGACGAAATTATCTTAGAGCGCGCCGAGGCCTATTGTCCGACAAGGGATTGAAACCTACCTACTTAAAAACCGGCCTGGTAAATACATAGTAGGGTTAGATTTTTATATAAAGTATAGTAAACTATTAGCCTATAAACTGTCCCACTGCAGGGCAAAGGCCTCCGTCATAGAAATCAAGTCATCGCTATGATGGGATTAGGCTTAATCATCACGCCTGCCAAAGGCGGATTGGTGATCACAGACCCCAGCTATGTTTGAAAAACTCGACGCATACTTTTTGCTCGCCCCGGGAATCGAACCCGGACCCCGAGATCATGTCCTCCACCTTTGGTCCTTCGTCTAGTGACCAACAGGGCGTCGACACCAACAGAAAATTATGGCACCTAAATGAACGAAATGGTGAAAAAGGCGAGTTATGTGTCGATTTATAAGTTAATAAACAATCTATTGCTTATTACCATCAACATAATAATTTATTAAACCCATGCTTGTTACCTTGAAGGTAAAGCCAAAGCCTACTAAGCCGTGATAATTTTTAAATTTAGTATATTTGCTACGATTATGTTTTTTTGGAAGTCCTGACTTATTGGAGCATCCTCAACCAAATAGCAATGGTATTGTAATAAAAAGGTCCAATGACAATGGTAAAGAGATTGCATGGATATATATAATAAGTTACCGGATTACTTTAAAGAGACCGACATGAATGTGAACATGTTCAAAAACGTGTTAAGGCATGGCTATTGGAAAATTGTTATTACAGTGTGTCAAGGATTTTCTAGAGCATAAGAATAATTAATTTTTAGTTGTTATAAAATTTTGTTGACATTAATATTATTATCAATTTGTAATATTGTGAATGTAAGTTAGATATTTAAATTTAATTTTGTTGACATAGTATTATTCCAGCGTAAATTGTAATATTTCAAATGTATATACACCTGAAAAGGTAAAAGCTGGTTTTTCCGCTAAAGCAAATGCAACTGCTAATTATGTACCTAAATTTATATATACATTAAACTTCATTCATTCATTCATAGATTGTGGCCAGGGCTTAATGAATCAAAAGTTACTCAAAGTTAGTTAAGACAGTCGACTGCTATCTCAATTTTCACTTGACATTGGCAGAAATGGTCCTCATATGAAGATGAGTGTAGCTGGTCGTTAATAAAAAAAAAAGAATTAAAAGCTGGCCACAACAGAATACTCAAAGGTTTTGTCTAAACACAATTTCCCGGTACAAGTTTGCTCAGGCGGCCGCGCCGGGCGTGACAGAGACCACACTAAGACGGATTTTCCCTCCGTATGTTGTTTCATTTCTTATTTCATTTTCGTGTCCAGTTTGTGTAGTCTCATTTAAGAGAGCATTCGTAGGTGTACAGTCAGCGTCAGATTAAGTTCCCCTCCTGCAGCGGAAAAATAGCACTTGTGCCTCAGACATAAGTACGGTCCATAGGTCAACAAGGGTAACTCGACGTGACGCAGTGTGTACTTGTCACAACAGTTCTCAACGAGTTTCATAATGTCATATTTTTTTCCTATTTAGTCTTTAAGAAATATTTTTTGTACCTATACCATGCTTAGGATACATGCAAAAATGTACAACTCATCAAAAGAGTAATTTAGTTTTTTTTTTAAGAATGAATAGTCAATGAGTTTGATTCGACTAACCTTATTCCGTTAATAAATAATTCTCACAACATCTCATACGTTGACCTGATTCCGTACTAAGTAGCTTAAGCACTTGTGTTACAGATATCAGACAACAGAGGAACACAAATATATACTTAAATACATATATTACACCCAGACACCGAACAAACACAAGTGTTCATCGCACGAATGTTTGTCCAGGGTGGGGATCGAACCCACGACCTTTGGCGTAAGAGGCAGGGTCACTACCAATTGCGCCATCCGGTCAGTCTGACGTTATACCATAGATTTATCCACGGATAAAGAATGGTCGAATCCAGCCTAAACCTTCTACCTATACCCTATTATACAATGTGCAAAAATACTTAAAGGTGTGAACCGTGTAAAGACTTCACTGCCAAAATATGAGCATCATCTGAGCAAAAAAAATAATCAGCTGTTCCATACATTATTGACTCGCGGATATTCTATTTAGTATGGAACAGCTGATTTTTTTTTTGCTCAGATGATACTTCTACTTCGGCAGTGTAGTCTTTACACGGTATATGTTCACACCTTTAAGTATTATTGCACATTTTTTCGCCGTGTGGTCCCAGCAGAGTAGAATAGGCCACCCTCACTCTTACCGAGGTGTCGTAAAAGGCGACTAAGGTAAAGCTGCTGGCATGATCATCAGCATCCAGAGAAGGAAAACTCTGCATTTACATTAAAACCCTCGCCAACCCGTCTGCCAAGCGTGGTGAGTATGGTACCCCTCATGTGATTGAGGGAGGCCCCAGCAGTGGGGACTTAAATGGGCTGATGATGATGATGATGATGATGCACATTTTTATACACGTTGTACAATAAGTACATAAGTACGTAGATAACGCGTACACTCGTGTAGCAAAATGCCATTACGTTAAGTATCTTAAGATGACGGGTAAGGCACACTAGCGACGCCAATTTTAATTTTAAGCTACTAAGATAAGATAAGATAAGAAACAATTTATTGACCACAACACATTACACATAGAACAAAACAGAGAAAACAAGGTACAGAGACAAAGACTTGCGGCCAACAAGGCTCAGCCTCAGCATATGCTGCAGCTGCCACACACAGCAGCTGCAGCGCTGATTTTCAGGCTGTACCTTGGGTGATGCCTTTGCATTGGAAAAAATATTATAAAAGATTG